>CM054139.1:27431315-27461315 GCA_028751875.1 Rapana venosa
TGGTAGTTTAGAGGAAACTCACCTGCCTAAGTTAAGTCAAGGTAGTTCGGTGGTCTTGAGGTGACACACCTGCCTATGTTAATTTATGTCAAGGTGGAACAGGAGGTCTAAAGGTAACACACCTTCCTAATTTAAGTTGAGAGGTAACACACCTGCCTAAGTTCAGTCAAGGTAGTTCGGTGGTCTTGAGGTGACACACCTGCCTATGTTAATTTATGTCAAGGTGGATCAGGAGGTCTAAAGGTAACACACCTTCCTAATTTAAGTTGAGAGGTAACACACCTGCCTAAGTTCAGTCAAGGTAGTTCGGTGGTCTTGAGGTGACACACCTGCCTATGTTAATTTATGTCAAGGTGGATCAGGAGGTCTAAAGGTAACATACCTTCCTAATTTAAGTTGAGAGGTAACACACCTGCCTAAGTTCAGTCAAGGTGGATTGGTGGTTTAGAGGTGACACACCTGCCTATGTTAATTTATGTCAAGGTGGATCTGTGGTCTAGAGGTGACACACCTGCCTATGTTAATTTATGTCAAGGTGGATCTGTGGTCTAGAGGTGACACACCTGCCTATGTTAATTTGTGTCAAGGTGGATCTGTGGTCTAGAGGTGACACACCTGCCTATGTTAATTTGTGTCAAGGTGGATCTGTGGTCTAGAGGTGACACACCTGCCTATGTTAATTTGTGTCAAGTTGGATCTGTGGTCTAGAGGTGACACACCTGCCTATGTTAATTTATGTCAAGGTGGATCTGTGGTCTAGAGGTGACACACCTGCGTATGTTAATTTATGTCAAGGCGGGTTGGTGGTTTAGAGGAAACACACCTGCCTAAGTTCAGTCAAGTCAAAGTGGATAGGTGGTCTAGAAGTAACACACCTGCCTAAGTTAATTTATTAGTCAAGGTGGATCTGTGGTTTAGAGGTAACACACCTGCCTAAGTTAATTTAAGTCAAGGTGGATCGGTGGTTTAAAAGTAACACACCTGTCTAAGTTAATTTATGTCAAGGTGGATCGGTGGTCTAGAGGTAACACACCTGCCTAACTATTTAAAAAAATATGTATTGATATATGTACGTTTGGCCTTAAAATCTTTATCCTTTCGTAATAAAGATCATTCATCTTTTCTCTCTCTCTCTCTCATTACACCCTCCCCCTCTCTCTTTCTCTCCTCTCTCTCTCCCTCTACACCCCTCCCCCCCTCTCTCCCTTCTCATCCCCTCTTTCTCCCCCTCTCACCTCTCTCAGCCCCCCCCCCCCTCTCTCTACCCTCCCCTCCTCCTCCCTCCCCCACCCCTCTCACCTCACTCTCTCACCCTCCTCACTCTTCCACCACCCTCTCTCACCTCCCCTCTCTCACCCCCCCCCTCCCCTCCCCTCTCTCTCCACCATCCCTCTCCCTCCTCTCACTCTCTCCACCCTCTCTCCACACCTCCCTCTCTCTCTCGGTGCTAACCTTCTTGCTGCCGTTCTGGTCAGAGTCCAGGTTTTCCAGGGACACTTCGCTGCCGAAGTTGGAGGAGAGACTGATGGCGCTGTGCACTTTGCTCAACCCTCCCTCCGCCCCGGGCACCTCTGTCAGGTCACACACACACACACACACACACAAACCACACACAACACACACAACACACTCGCGGCACAACACACCACACAACAGATAGACACACCAAATATCGCGCGCGCACACACACACACAACAGACACACGCACACACACACACCACACAACATACACGCATGCACGCACACAACACCACACATACAGATAGACACACTCACAATATACGCGCGCGCACATACACGACGCGCAGCGCACACACACATACCACACCACACACACACCACACACACATACAATATTACACTCACAATATACGCAGCGCGACACGCACACACATACCGCACGCACACACACACACACACAACACACACTCGCGGCCGCACACAACCATGCACGCACACACAACACACACACATACAGATAGACACACTCACAATATACGCGCGCGCACACAACACACAACAACACACAACACACGCAACACCAATATTACCGGGCACGACAACACACACACATCCACACACCATACACACATATACTACGACAGCACACACACACACACACATACACACACAACACTACATATAGATACGCAGACACAGACAACACACACACACACATCACACACACATCACCACCACACACACACACACACCACACACACACACACACACCATACACACACACACATACCAACACACAACACACACACACACAACACATACACCACATACATACCAACACACACGACAAACACACACACACAACACCACACGCACACACACAACCACCACACACCACACCCACACACACACACCACACACACACACACACACACACCATGACGACACGTGCTCATCGGGGCAGAGACAGGAAGAACAGAGTGCAGCAGAGTGATGGCATGTGCTCGTACGTTCGTTATATATGCGTAAGTAAGTACGTACGTACGTACCCGCAGCACATGCCCATATATAAATAAATTAATTAAAATACACACACATACGCACACTCACATGCGCACGCGCGCACACACACACACAAACATGCACGCGTGCTCACATACACACACACAGACAATACACACACACAACACACACACACACACACACACACACACACACACACACACACACACACACACACACACACACACGCACACACACACACCACACACATACAAAACACACTCTCTCTCTCTCTCACGCACGCACACACACACATACGCACGCACACACACAAACACACACACACACACACGCACAACGACGACGACAACCACAACAAAAGCAAAAAAAACCAACAACAACAAAGCAACCAACAACAATAACCTGTTTCAAACTCACGAGCATATCCCCACTGGTGCTAGACCTCATGAAATTCTTCTTTCAACAACGACAACAACAATAATAATAACAACAACAACGAGCTTCAAGAAGCCCTACTACCAAGCCACAGAAATCTATTCCAAACTCACAGATCACTGATATCACCATTAGCGCAGGACCTGATGGAATCCTTTCTCCCTTAAGCCAAACCACAACAACCACAAACAACAGCATAATAACAATAACAACAACAATAATAATAACAAACAACAAGCTACAAAAAAGCAATAATACCAAGCCCCGTAGGAATCTGTTGCAAACTCACAGAGCATATCACTGCTGGCGCTGGGCCTTATTAACAACAACGGCAACAACAACAACAACGACAACAACAACGACAACAACACTAACAACAAACAACAAGTTACAAAATGTAACTAAAAAACAACAATCTGTTGCAAACTGACAGAGCATATCAGCACCCTTGGCGCTAGACCTTATGGAAATATTCTTTCTCAACAACAACAACAACAATACTAAACATCAAACTACCAAGCCACACATGATTCCGTATGTAGCAAACTACTCATGGAATACAATTATCCACACTAGCACTAGACCTGATATAATTCTCCTCTCTCAAGATAAACGATGACACAACCATAACCACAACAAACAACGATAACACCAACAACAACAAACAATCTCCAAGAACCGCTACAACCAAGCCACACAGGACTCTGTATACATGCGGCAAACTACTCACGGAGCATAATTAGGTCCTGCGTATTAGGTCCATCAGATCCTGCGCTAATGGTGAACTGAATGTCAAAGTCCTTCGGATGAGACTATAAACCGAGGCCCCGTGTGCGAACGCATGCAGAACATCTTGCGCACACGTTAAATCCTGTTCCGCTTTTCGAAAGAGTAGGCCATTGTGTGCCGGTGGGAACAGATGACAAAATTTACAAAACCGCATACACACGGGGACTGGATGTAAAAAAGCACACGAGTGCTTATTCCATTATCCTCGATATAAAAGAATAAGTAAATATAAAAGAATAAGTAAGTAAGTAAATAAGTAAATAATTATCCCCACTGGAACTGGACCTGATAGAATTCTTCTCTCCCAAGGTAAACGATTACACAACAACAACGACAACAACAACAACAACGACGACGACAACAACAACAACAACGACAACAACAACGACAACAACAACACATCCAATCCAACCGAATCTTCTCATTTATTGCCCCAGCCGACCACAGAGGCCATAATCATGAAAGCTGTCTGTCACCTCATAACATTTCAAAATCTCAAATGAGCTCTGCGCAACTGAACAACAACGCCAACAGCAAGCTACAAAGCATAATGCCAAACCACACACACAAATCTGTTGCACAATCAGGGAGCATAATCACATCGGGCGCAGGATCTGATAGAATTATTCTCTCTCAACAACAACGACAACAACAAGAACAACATAACAACAACGACAAACACCAAACAATCTCCAAGAATCTCTACAACCAAGCCGGACACGACTCTGTATACATGCGGCAAACTACTCACGGAACATAATTATCCTCACTGGCACTGGCACCGATAGAATTCTCTTTCAAGGTAAACGATGACACAACCACAACAAAAATAATAACAAACAACAAGCTACAAAAACCCAACTAACTAACAACAAGATGACACAACCACAACAAAAAAGAACAACAAACAACAAGCTACAAAAAACAACAACTACTAACAACAAGATGGCACAACCACAACAAAAAATAACAACAAACTAAAAAACAACAACTAACTAACAACAAGATGACACAACCACAACAATATAACAACAAACAACAAGCCACAAAAAAACCAACTAACTAACAACAGTGACACCACCACAACAAAATACAAAAACACAGCCACAAAAACGACTAACAACAGATGACACAACACAACAAAAATAACAACAAACAACAAGCCACAAAAACCCAACTAACAACAGTCCATGCTGCAAACCACTCACGGAGCATGTCTCCACTGGCTCTGATAGAATTCTCTTTCAAGGTAGACGATGACACAACCACGACAAAAATAATAACAAATAACAAGCTACAAAAAAACAACAACTAACTAACGAACAACAACAATCCATGGCAAACTGCTAAACAACAAGCTACAAAAAAACCCAACTACCTAACTAACTAACTAACAACAGTCCATGCAGCAACCACTCAAGGAGCATGTCTCCACTGGCACTGATAGAATTCTCTGTCAAGGTAAACAATGACACAACCACATCAAAAATAACAACAAACCACAAAAACCCAACTAACTAACTAACTAAACAACAACAGTCCATGCAGCAAAACCACTCACGAGCATTCTCCATGGCACGTAGATTCTCTTTCGGTGCGGGGACCAACACAACAAACATACTTAAACAAGCTACAAAAACCCCCAACAACTAACTAACAACATCATGCAAACTGCAAACAACAAGCACAAAAACCCCCAACTAACTAACAACAACAACATCCATGGCAAACTGTAAACATCATCATCTCACAGTCCTGATCTGCTCTGGAGGAGACACAAACGATACCTGGAAACAACAACTACAAATGACACCACCACAACAAAAATACAAAAAACAACCACACATCCCCCCCCCCCCATAAATCTAACAGAACAACAATCCATAGCAAAATATAAACAACAAGCTACAAAAACCCAACTAACTAACCAACTAACTAACAACAAATCCATGCAGCAAACCCACTCACGGAGCATGTCTCCACTGGCGCTGATAGAATTCTCTTTCAAGGTAGACGATGACCCAACCATAACAAAAATAACAACAAGCCACACAAAACCCCCCAACTAACTAACTAACTAACCAACAACAGTCCATGCAGCAAAACCACTCACGGAGCATGTCTCCACTGGCACTGATAGAATTCTCTGTCAAGGTAGACGATGACACAACCACGACAAAAATAAACAACAAGCACAAAAAACCCAACCAACTAACTAACTAACAACAATGTCATGCAGCAAAACACTCAGGAGCATGTCTCCACTGGCGCGATGATGAATCTCTTCAAGGTAGACGATGACACAACCACAACAAAAATAAACAACAAACAAGAAGCCACAAAAAACCCAACAACTAACTAACAACAAGATGACAACACAGCAAAAACAACACAAAACTACAAAAAAAACTAACAACAAGATGACAAACCACAACAAAATAACAACAAACAAAAGTTACAAGTAAAACCCAACTAACTAACAACAACAATCCATGGCAAACTGCTAAACAACAAGCTACAAAACCCCCAACTAACTAACTAACAACAGTCCATGCAGCAAACCCACTCACGGAGCATGTCTCCACTGGCTCTGATAGAATTCTCTTTCAAGGTAGACGATGACACAATCACAACAAAAAATAACGACAAACCACAAGCCACACAAAAAACCCAACCACCTAAACAACAAAACAGTCCATGCAGCTAAACCACTCACGGAGCATGTCTCCACTGGCTCTGGCACTGATACAATTCTCTTTCAAGGTAAACGATGACACAACGCTAACAAAAATAATAACGAACAAGCTACAAAACCCCCAACTAACTAACAACAGTCCATGCAGCAAACCACTCACGGAGCATGTCTCCACTGGCGCTGGACCTGATGGAGTTCTTCCTCTTATCCTCAGGCCGGCCCTTCTCGTGGCGGTGCCGGTGGCTGTACATCATCACGCCCTTCATGTGCTGCCTCAGCATCGGCTCCAGCTGCCCCTTCTCCACCCACTCCTCGATGAACTTGTCTGCAACGACATCGCCAGTTAGTTGTATTGCACTGCATTCAGCCAATGGTTAAAGAACTCACGACAACGAGACAATGACAAATTCTTTTAATTTCGAGGATGATGAATAAGCACCCATGTGCTTTTTTTTTACATCCAGTCCCCTGCCCTTAGGGATCTATCTATCTATCTATCTATCTATCTATCTATCTATCTATCTCTCTCTCTCTCTCTCTCTCTCTCTCTATATATATATATATGTGTGTGTGTGTGTGTGTGTGTGTGTGTGTGTGTGTGTGTGTGTGTTGTGTGTGTGTGGTGTGTGGTGTAAAGCCTTTAGAATAAGAGATATCTTGGTTTCTTAAACCATATTTTTGGGAACTGATTTTTATTGCAATAACAATTTTTTTGTGGTTCCTTATTTTTCTCACTAAAATACTAAGCAGTTTGGCAACCCCCTTCATGAATGGGCCAATAGCCTTTTTGTGACTAAATCTTTCGCGTTCGAGTTTTCTCTTTCTCTCCCTCTCTCTCTCTCCCTGTGTGCAGAAGCATCCAACATATCACTCCAATGAACGCCAACGACGTTAAAGAGCTAAGGAAAATGACATGATTTTAGAGATTCAAAATCATGGAGAAATCATATTATTATTTCTTATTCAAGTGAACATTTGTGTTTTCTTCTCTGTATCCTGTTCGCTAGTGTCTCATTGTCAGTATTCCATATTAACTAACTATATCAACGCGGCGCCCGTCCTGGGTTGACCCTTATGGTTGGCCAGGGCGTTGTTTCAAGGAACGACAGTACAGTTGGTTGAATACTTTGTTTTAATCTGTATATAGCTGCCCAGTTTTAATCTGAGATTTAAAAGTTGACGAGGTGACAGCCCTGATATGGCCTCTGTGGTCGGCGGGGCTATAAACAACAGGATTAGGTTGGAACTAGCACTTATGATCCTGATTATTTATGAGGGTGATGGTTTGTAAGGGTGCTTGATTAATGGTGAATTAGGATAATTAATTAAATAACCTCCATCCGTACTATTGATGCATAGGCCTTGCACTGGTGTGAGAGACCAGATAGGTGTGTGTGTGTGTGTGTGTGTGTGTGTGTGTGTGGTGTGTGTGTGTGTGTGTGTGTGTGTGTGTGTGTGGTGGTGTGTGTGTGTGTGTGTGTGTGTGTGTGTGTGTGTGTGTGTGTGTGTGTGTTGTGTGTGTGTGTGTGTGTGTTGTGTGTGTGTGTGTGTGTGTGTGTGCTGTGTGTGTGTAGTGTGTAGTGTGTGTGTACGCGCGCGCGTGTGTATTGTTTGTGTGTGCATGTGCGTGTGGGTGGGTGTATGTGTGTGCGTGTGTACGTAGGTGCGTGCGTGTGTGTGTTTTTATTTCTTTATTTCTTTCATTTTTTGTTTCGAGGATAATGGAATAAGCACTCATGTGCTTTTTAAAATTTTTATCCAATCCCCGTGTGTATGCAGTTTTGTACATTTGTCATCCGTTCCCACAGGCACACAATGGCCTACTCTTCCGAAAAGCGGAACGGGTTTTAACCGTGTGCGCAAGATGTTATGCGTAGATGTTGTGTGTGTGTGTGCGTGCGAGCGTGCGTGCGTGCGGTGTGTGTGTGTGTGTGTTGCAATGTGTGTGTGTGTGCGCGCGCGCGCGTGCGTGCATGCGGTGATGTGTGTGCCTCTGCTGTGAAGTGGACCATGAAGTCAGCGAACGATGAATTAATCTCCTGGAGTCAGGTGACGTGTGTGGTGTCACTAAGTGGCTGTCATGTCCCTAACTGGTACACGACAGTCAACTGTGCCAGCATGGTCCATACATAACCAGAACATGTTTTTAAAAAAACAACTGTTTAGCTCATTGTCTTATTACCAACACTAGATGTATACACTATACACTGCCCCAAATAACGCTAATGAATAAAAATTGATATCAATTAGACAAAAATATAATCGAGGTTGCGAACATTTTTTATTTATTCTTTAATATCGAGGATAATGGAAATAAGCTCTCATGTGATTTTTTTTACATCCAGTCCTCGTGTGCATGCAGTTTTGTACATTCTGTCATCCGTTCCCACCGGCACACAAAGGCCTACTCTTCCGAAAAGTGGAACGGTTTTTAACGTGTGCGTAAGGTGTAAAAAGACTAGGCTCCTACTTACGAACTTTATCGGGAATATCCATCGCGTAGTACTGGATTCGAAGGAATATGCTTGGTATGTAATATTAGCAAAACGTAATATCAATGTCCATTGATAGCAAGGACAAGAATGACGCATTTTAACCTGTACGGTACCTCAACATTCCACACGAAATTTTCATACCGGTGGGGATGGATGGCTGTTCTTATCCCTGTCTGAGCCTGACTACTTTACGACAGGTAACCAGTTAACGACCCCACACACTGACTGACTAGTGTCAACGACACGGAGAGAGAGAAATAAAGGATGCACGCGTCTGATAGTTGTGGTGGTGATGGTGGTGGTGATGATGATGGTGATGGTGGTGGTTTTGATGATGTGGTGGTGGTGGAGGTGGTGGTGACGCATGATGCTTATAATCCTACCTGACTTAAACACACTAGCAGTTTTACTGCATGCCTTGTCTGTCTTCTTTACAATGATAAACAAACAAAACAGTTCGCGCGTATAAACATCTAGACACGCTGCATGGATTCGCGTAAGTACTTACTTACGTATGTACATGCGCGCACGAGCTGGCTCGCGTGAACGAATACATATACACGCGCCCGCGCTCGTGTTTACACACACGTACACACACACACACACACACACACACATACACACGCATGGACGCATGCATGCAGGCACGCACACACACACACACACAGTTGACTTTATCTCTTGTCTCTGACTAACTATACATTTTTTTTTAACACTTACATGCATAAGTATGCTATAACTTATATACATAACTCCTGCTTGAGTACACACACACACACACACACACACACACACACACACACACACACACACACACACACACACACACACAGTGTTGACTCTATCTCTTGTCTCTGAACTAACTATACCTTTTTTTTTTACCACACTTACATGCATAAGTATGCTATAACTTATACACATAACTCCTGCTTGAGTACACACACATACACCCACACCACACACACGCACGCGCGCGCACACACACACACACACACACACCACACACACACACACGCACGCACGCACGCACGCACGCACGCACACACACACACACACACACACGCACACACATGGGCGCGACTGCTAATGGCTGACATACCAGCCGATGGAAGGGGCGCTTAAACCTTGTGCAAAGGTCACCGAATCGGGGCAACACACGACGGACGAAGAGTAAGGATGACCACAAAAATTCCCAGATGAACCTACCAGCAGTCCTGCCAGTGCCTTACTTATTGAGAAAGGAGGGAGACCCCATTTTACGCACATGAGGACCTCAGAATACCACGTTATAGTTGACAGACGCTCTAAGCCAAGTGGTTAAAGGCCGTCTGACATCAGTCTCGTAGGTCCATGATGTCGTAGGTTCAAATCTTGGCAACGATGTCTGGTGAATCAAGGGTGGGGGATTTTCACTTTAAAAAACCCCAAAACAATTTAAAAAAAACAATTTGTACAATCTCCCTACTCAATCCCTTAGATCAAAGAACTCATGGGTTCAAATCTTGGCAGGATGTCTACGAATCAAGGGTGGCGATTTTTGTTTTTGTTTTATTTACTTAGGGATTTTTTAATATCTCCCAGGTCAATTCCGTAAGTCCACAAGGTCGTGGGTTCGAATCTCGGTAGCGATGTATGACGAAACAAGGGTAAGGGCTTTTTCTGAGCCGTAAATGGGTACCTGTCCTCTTAAGGGTCAGGGACGGTAAAGCAGCGAGGGAGAGGAGATGGGCGCCGCCATCCTCAATACGCTGGCCCCTAGAGAAGCTGAGGTCTCTGACGCCTCGCTCCCCTACGACCACTTTGGTTATGGGAACACCTTGACCCTTTTATTAAACATCTCCTAGGTCAGCTTGGCTATAAAGTAATGTATGAACTGACCGACGATCTGGGATCGGGAGTAGCACTCGACGTCCTTGATGAAGACGCCCTCCAGCAGACACTTCCTCAGCTCCATGATGTAATGCATGGACAGCGAGGCCACGTGAGGCTTGGACCACCGCTTGCCCCCCTCCTCCACCGTCTCCTCGTACTTCACCCACCTGCCCACGTCATGCCAGACGTACAGGTATACATGTACACATAGATAGATAGATAGAGACATGGATAGAGACATAGACAGATGGATACATGTATACATACATACATACATGCATACACACACACATACATACATAGGCCTACACACACATAGTTACATACATACCTACATACATACACACACACATACATACATAGGCCTACACACACATAATAATAATAATGTATGGAATTTATATAGCGCTGAATCTTGATAAGCAACAAACCAAAGCGCTCAGACGATTTTTTCCCCCGAGGATAATGGAATAAGCACTCAGGTGATTGGGGACGGGATATCTCAGTGGTCGGAGCACTCGCTTTCCCCCAGCCAAGTTAAGCAGCGTCGAGCGTGGTTACCAGTTGGATGGGTGACCGTTTGCGCGCCTTGGCTTCAGTACAGTTCCCCCAGTTCACCCAGCTGTAAATGGGTACCTGCCCTCTTTAGGGTCAGGGAAGGTAAAGCAGCAAGGGAGAGGAGATGGGCGCCGCCCTCAATATGCTGGCCCTAGAGAAGTGAGGTCTCTGACGCCTCGCTCCCCTACGACCTTATAGGTTATGGGACTCCTTTACCTTTACCTTTACTCAGTGATTTAAAATTTTTTTTTTACATACATACATACACACATACATACATACATAGGCCTAAACACATACACAGGCCTACACACATACATACATACACACACATCCATCCATCCATCCATCCATACACACATAGGCCTATACACACATACACACACACATACATACATACAGAGATACATACATACACACACGCATACATACATAGGCTACACACACAAATACACACATGCATACAGATATACATAGATACATAGGCCTACACACATACAGATATACATACATACATACATACACAGGCTTTGTGACATTGTGGAAGAACTGGTCGTCTTTGATGTTGCTTGTGTCTGTGTTAGTTTGTAGTACTTGTTTTCTTTTGTGTGTGTGTGTGTGTGTGTGTGTGTGTGTGTGTGTGTGTGTGTGTGTGTGTGCACGCGCGCGCATGTGTGTGCGCGCGTGTTTTCTACTTGCTTTGTGTGTGTGTGTGGCTTTGTTATTTTGAGATAAGTTTGTTTGTGTGGCTTTGTTATTTTGTACTAATTGTGTGCCCTTGTTACTTTATACTAATTGTCTTTGTGCGCCTTTGTTATTTTGAGATAACTCTGTTTGTGCCGCCCTGTTGTTTTTGTACCACATGTCATTGTGTGTATGCATCGCACGATAATTGTTTGTTTTCCAGAACAAGTCGTGTAAGAACTTCCTTTGCGTGTGATTTGTGTGTGTTTTCTTTTTTAGTAATCCTCTTTGTGTGCCTTTGGTATTTTGTACCAATTGTTTTTGTGTGTATGTTCATGACTTATGGATACTGAAGAGAGCTGGAGGTTAGGGAGGGGGGATGGCGAGAGAGAGAGAGAGAGAGAGAGAGAGAGAGAGAGAGAGGGGGAGGGGGGGGGGAGGAGGGGAGGAGAGAGAGAGAAGAGAGAGAGAGAGAGAGAGAGAGAGAGAGAGAGAGAGAGAAGAGAGAGAGAGAGGGGGAGAGAGAGAGAGAGAGAGAGAGAGAGAGAGAGGCAGACAGACAGACAGAACTCGAATATTTTAATGAGGGTATATGGATAAGCCAGTGGCTTCTTTACAGAGATAGACAAAGATAGAGAGGCAGGCAGGCAGATGGACACACACGCACACGCACACGCACACACACACACACCAACGAAAGAAACCACAAACAGAGCAAACTTTCGCTTTAAAAAAAAAGAAGGAATTCCATTCAGGTGACAGACAAACCGAACCCGCAACCATTCTAACCTTCTGACTCAAAACCATAACAGCTTCTCCCCCCCCCTCAGCCCCCCCCCCCAACCAACCCCCCCCCCCCCCCCAACCACCCCCCCACCCCCACCCCCACCCCACTCCATCCCATCCTACCCCTCTACATTTCTAAAACACTTTTTCGTCAGGATTTTTATTTGGTTACACATACAACACTGACTCAACACACACACACACCACACACACACACACACACACACACACACACACACTACACACACACACACACACACACACACACACACACACACACACACACACACACACACACACACACACACACACACACACACACACACGTGTGTGTCAATTTTCTTGATTTTTGTTTGTTTTGGTGAGAGCAGGATGGAAGAAAAAAGTTATGTAAACTTAATCTTTCGCCCCTCAATAAAGATATCTCCTTTTGACTTCACACACACACACACAAACACACACACACACAACACACACACATACACCACACACACACACACACACACACACACACACACACACCTGCGCGTTTTTTTCTTTCTTTTCCTTTTTTTGTGTGTGCTGTTTCTCCTTCTCACAATTGTTGCACCCCCTACCAAGGCTAAGCTTTTGTTCTGGAGTAAGAGGACCCTGATTTAAGACTACTCCCGCACAATGCCAGCCCTCATTCCTCCTCTTTCTGCTTGCATTCTGTGCCTCCCCCACGTCTCCCCAGGCCTATCGCTATTGATTCATTCCAGTTAACGGCTTATTTTTTCTCCCCCTTAGTGACGAACAAACAAAGGCATAGTCTAGTTAATTTGTTGGCAGCCTTTCAGGGCCTTCGCATGTGCGTTTTGTCCACTTGCTTGTTGTACCAGAGTCCTGTGATTTGCTTGAAAGGAGAAAACAAAATCACGAAACAAAACAAAACAAAACAAACTTGCACCGAGATGATTAGCTGAAGGTGTAGTACCAGTAGTAGTGAAATAGGGACAAGTAGATTGCAACAACAACAAAACCAGCATAAAAATGTAGACAAGCCAGCAGCACAGATTAATATATCGAAATAAAACCCAAACGCGATCACAACACAGTTATCTCTGCACCTGACGACTCGGCTTACCTCCCGCTTTCCCGCCATTCGTAGGTATCGCCTCTCAGTTTGAGGATGTCCAGTTGGCAGAAGATCTGCTTGCTTTTGTACTTGGGTGACCTGACAGTGTTGATCAGGTCCTGCACGTTCTTGGTAGGGTCGTAGGCGGTGTCTCCGTACAGGTAGAACGACCCTGGAGGCAAAGCAAGCACGCTTGCAGGCAATGTGTCTCATCACGCAGATTATAACCTGAAGGATGTTTACTTATTTGTCAAATAAGATTCTTTTCTGTAAAAGCCAGAATGCGGACCCCCCCCCCCCCCACACACACAACACAAACCACACACAACCCCAAACCAAAACAAAAAACAACTGCACATAGATTAAAAATTGATTATAACAAACAGACAAGACAGAAAGAACGTTTCTTATACTATGAGAGAGAACCCATATCCAAAAATGAAATTTTACTTGGAAGTTCCACATGTAACTCAAAGATGCATATATATATATATATATATATATATATATATATATATATATATATATATATATATATATATATAATTATAATATAATCACACACACACACACACACACTTATGCTCTCTCTCTCTCTCTCTCTCCAATCTGTCCAATTATTTGTCAATTGTCTCTCTCTATCTCTCTCTCTCTCTTGACTCTAATGACGCACTCGAACTTACACATGCTCATTCATACTCATCCTTCCCTTTTTTTCTGCTTCTCATAATCCTTTTCCCTATCGTCTGATATCACTTTAAGTGGAAGGACGTTAAAGCGAAGAAGAAGAAGAAGGAGAAGAAGAAGAAGAAGAACAATACAAAACACACACACAAACACACACACACACACACACCACACACACACACACACACACACACACACACACACACACACACACACACACACACACACACACACACACTAAAACACACAGAGGTAGTGGCAGCACTTATTCTCCACGCCTGCAGTGGCTGCAGTCAAGCCATTCCTGGCTGACCACCAATCATGGTGACAGCATGACTGCAAGCTGACGCTGTCATAGCATGAGTGAAGTAACCATGCACCAGCGTTAAAAAACCAACCAACCAACCAATCAGCCAACCATCGAAACAAACTAACTAACAAAAGCCAAACATAGCCCCCAAAAGACACACACGACAAAAACAACCAAACAAACAAAACTTGCCAAGGCGAACAAACAAACAAACAAACCCAGAACACAACAAAGAAACATAAACTTCTTCTCTCGTTAAAGAACTAACAGCACATTATCAGGATAAACACACAGCTGCAATTCGCTAGCTGAATCTGAGAACTAGAAACAATATTTTCCTTAGGTAAAAGTGTAAAACATCCTCTTCAGGTAAGAAAACACAACTTTTTCTTCAAGTAAAGAGCACAAAACATCTTCTTCAGGTAAGAATACAAAACTTTTTCTTCAGGTAAGAACACAAAACTTCTTCAGGTAAAAAACACAAAACTTATTCAGGTAAGAACACAAAACTTCTTCAGGTAAGAACACAAAACTTCTTCAGGTAAGAAAACAAAACTTCTTCTTCAGGTAAGAACACAAAACTTCTTCTTCAGGTAAGAACACAAAACTTCTTCTTCAGGTAAGAATACAAAACTTCTTCAGGTGAGAACACAAAACTTCTTCAGGTAAGAATACAAAACTTCTTCTTCAGGTAAGAATACAAAACTTCTTCAGGTAAGAACACAAAACTTCTTCAGGTAAGAACACAAAACTTCTTCAGGTAAGAACACAAAACTTCTTCAGGTAAGAACACAAAACATCTTTAGGTAAGAATACAACACTTCTTCAAATAAGAATACAAAACTTCTTCAGGTGAGAACATAAAATTTCGTCAAAGTAAGAATACAAAACTTCTTTAGATAAGAATACAAAACTTCTTCAGGTAAGAACACAAAACTTCTTCAGGAAAGAACACAAAACATCTTTAGGTAAGATCACATTCTTCAGCTTTTTTTTTTACATGGTCGAGGATGGCTCAAATCTTTATATTCCTCCAGTGTCAATTTCATTTCAGGATACCATCAGGCGCGAGTGTTTTCTTCTCGAAAATTCTCCGAAACATCCCTGATTAAAAGCAAAAAGAAAAAAAACCACACACAACTTAAACAAGCGTTCATAAGATCGTCTCCACACACAAAAAATCTAAATCACACCGCGTTAAGTTCTATAATTTTACAAAACTATTCTGTAAAAATCTGAAACGAAGACAGTCATGCATGCGATACTCCAAGACATGTTTCACAAAGGAAGCCACTCCCAGGTGTCAACACCTATCTACAGTGTACTTCAGCTGCTTGTTACTGCTACAGCTAGTTGATGCTGCTGCTGATGCTGCCAAAGCCTCTGATATCTCTGCTGCTGTTACTGTGCTACAACTACAGCTGCTGTTGATGCTGCCAAAGCTTTGATATGTTTACTGTTACTCATGCTACTGTTGCTGCTGCTGCTGCTGCCAAAAGCTCTGATATGTCTACTACTGTTTCTCTTGCTACAACTACAGCTGCTGTTGATGCTGCCAAAGCTCTGATATGTCTACTGTTACTCTTGCTACAACTACAGCCACTGTGGATGCTGCAAAAGCTTTGATATGTTCACTATTACTCATGCTACAGTTGCTGCTGCTGCTGCCAAAGCTCTGATATGTCTACTGTTACTCTTGCTACAGCTGCTGTTGATGCTGCCAAAGCTCTGATATGTCCACTACTGTTACCGCTACTTCTATCCTGCTACTATTATACTGCTGCTGCTGCTGCTTGCAATCGCTACAAGCACTGCTCCTCACTCTCTGTGGCTCTGAAGCCGTGTGATGTCATTGTGACGAAGGTAGGCGCCGCTAGAGAGGCCAAGGCTAGGCTCCAGCAGGCCACACAAACACATGGGTTCTTGCATGCATATCTTTGGAAAATAAATGGTTTGTCACAACGTTATATCTCATCTCGTCTCTCATTCTACCACCTACCCAATCTCCCACCTCCCCAATCTCTCCACCCCCCAAATCTCCCACCTCCTCAATCTCTCCACCCCCCCTCCCCTCCATCTCCCGCCTTCTTTTCCAAACACACACACACCATCCGTTCTCTCTGTCCATGACTGTTGAGGGCCGGATGTAAAAGAATTAAAATTAAAAAAAAAAAGCATGAAATGCGTAATCTGTTATCTTGGAAATTAAAAACTCTCTCTCTCTCTCTCTCTCTCTCTCTCTCTCTCTCTCTCTCTCTCTCTCTCTCTCTCGTCTCTCTTCTTCTCTCTGTCTCTCTGTATTTTACCTTCTTTTTCTTGGGTAAAATTTCGAGAATAATGGAATAAGCAATCATAGGCTTTTTACATCCAGTCCCCATGTGTATGCAGTTTTGTAAATTTTGTCATCTGTTCCCAACGGCACACGATGGCCTTCCCTTCCGAAAAGCGGAACGGGTTTTAACGTGTGCGCAAGATGTTCTGCGTGTGTTCGCACACGGGACATCGGTTTATAGTCTCATCCGAAGGACTTTTGGGGAGAGTAGAGTCGGCACTGATGTTAACTCCAGAGGAAAAATCCTCTTGAACGAGATTCGAACCTGGGTCAGCAGATCACGAGCGTAATGCGCATCACTCTAACCACCAGACTATTCCGTCCCCCGTCTCTCTCTATGAGTGGGATGGATTTTTGAAAAATATGAAAAGCATGAAACACTTTATCTATTGCTTACCTTTGGAAAATAATACTCTCTCTCTCTCTCTCTCTCTCTCTCTCTCTCTCTCTCCTCTCTCTCTCTCTCTCTCTCTCTCGCTGACCCGAGTTCGATTCCCGTTCAAGAGGATTTTTCCTCTGGAGTTAACATCAGTGCGTCCACTCCACTCCCCCCCCCCCCCCCCCCCTCCACCAAAAGTCCTTCGAATCAGACTATAAACCGAGGTCCCGTGTGCGAACGGACACAGAACATCTTGCGCACTCGTTAAAACTTGTTCCACTTTTTGGAAGAGTAGGCCATTGTGTGCCGGTGGGAACGGATGACAAACTACAAAACTGCATACAAACGGGGACTAGATGTAAAAATACACCCACGTGAGTGCTTATTCCATTGTCCTCGAAATAAAAGAAAAAAAAAAAAAGAGAATAAATAAATCTCTTTACCTATCCCCCCTCCCTCACTCCCCGCCCCCATCTCTCTCACCCTCCCTCCTCTCTCTCTTTATCTCTCAAACGCACACACACACACACATACACACACACAAACACCACACACACACACAACACACACACAAACACACGCACACACTCAACACACACACACACACACCCACCACCTCAAACACACACACACACACAACACACACACACAAAAACACACACACACACACACACCACACACAAAACCACCACCACCCACCCACACACAAAACACACCACACACACACACACAACCACACACCATCTATTACAGCCCATCCTACGCAGCTGCTTCTTGGTCCTTAGAAGTAGGACTCAGGCTCTCCCGCGTTTGTCAAACAGCGTCGTTTTTATTATTATTATTTGTTCTTGTCAAACAGCATTTTGCCCTTTACTTGTAAGGGGGGGGGGGGGGGGGGGATATACCTGTCCCCTCAGGGAAGACTAACTCTTCATCACGTTTCCCAACACTGTTGTACTATTTACGCGTAAAATTCAGTCACATTATAATGCTTTAAAAGCATTATACAGTTGTTTGTTTTTTGTTTTCTTTGTAAGGCCAGAGTCCTTTCGTGGTTATTCACCTTATGCTGAAATAAGAGGAAAATGAAGTGAAATACAAAGTGTGTGTGTGTGTGTGTGTGTGTGATGTGTGTGTGTGTGTGTGTTGTTTGTTTGTATGTGTGTAAGTGTTGTGTGTTGTGTGAGAAAAGTGTGTGATGTGTGTGAGTGTGTATGTTTAAAAAAATTATATCGAGAATATGGCATGATGTGGTGTGTGTGTGTGTGTGTGTGTGTGTGTGTGTGTGTGTGGGTGCGTGGTGGTGGTGGTGAGATGATGAGATGATGTTGTGTGTGTGTGAGTAGTGATGATTTTTTGTAGAGAAGAGAGAGAGAGAGAGAGAGAGAGAGATGAGAATGTGTGTGAAATTTTTCTAATGGTTCTTTGAATAAGCAAACATATGCTTTTTTTCCCAGAGCCATCGAGACAAAAATAATAATGAGGTAAACATAAACCAGAAACAATCGTTAAGATTATAATCACATACCAAACATATATATTAATATATATATATATATATATATATATATATATATATATATATATATATATATATATATAATATATTATATATATATATATATATATATATATAATAATATATTATGTGTGTGTGTTGTTGTGTGTGTATGTGTGTGTGTTATGTGTATGTGTGTGTATATGTGTGTGTGTTGTATATGTGTGTGTGTGGTTGTGTGTGTGTGTGTGTGTGGTGTGTGTGTAGTGCGCGCGCGGGTGTGCGTGAACGACCGCATGTCTGGACATGTTTAATATCAAGAAAAAATCAAAACAAAACAAAGATAAGAAAACCCATCATCAACATCATAAGGTCCATCACATTCGTAATCGTCACCATCACCATCACCATGCCTATCATTCTCAATCCAAATCTGATATATCTCTGATACCTGCCATATAATTCACTTACCTCGCAAACTAATAAGAACAAGACAAAAAAACCAAAAAAACCACGAAAACAACCTCTCTCTAAAAAGAAAAAAAACCCACCCAACAACAACACTCAACAACCCCCAACAAATCCTGCGTGAGCAAAAACAAACACACACAAAAAAGTAAAGAGCAGGAGGGAGGAGGAGGAGATGGATGGATGGACAGGGTAAGGAGTGAGGGAGGCGAAGAAATGAAAAATGCCATAACCGACAAGGTCAAGGTTATTGCTGTGAACACGTACACACTTGAATGACCTCCCTTGTTATTATGTGGATCACGCTCTACCAGCAGTTGTATATGCCCGTTACGTCTACAAACCTGCTGTCAAAAGCAGACGATAAATGGTCAGGTTTTTACACACTGCAAACAAATACTACACCTGCAAGTTGCCAAGCCACTGCTAACGAGCATGTTCTTTTCAAAGTTATGATTTTTGATCATTCGTCGTCTTATTATTTTTTAATTTATAATTTTTTTTAGGGGGTGGGGTGGGGGTGGGTGGGGGGTGGATGAATGTTTTGTTGTTTCTTTTCTTCTTATTTTGCTATTACAACATGTTGCTTTTGTTGTCGTGTGTGTGGGTGGGGAGGGGGAGGGGAGAGAGAGAGAGAGAGAGAGAGAGAGAGAGGAGGGAGAGACAGAGACAGAGAAAGGCAAGGTAAAGACAGAACAGACAGCATGACAATCATGTGGCAGACAGATAGACGTTTAAGGCAGAACAAGATACAGACGAAGAAGAAGACAGACTGATGCACGCATGGACAAACAAATCATCAAAATGTTCAATGATGCAGCGTTAAAAGGTAAAATAGCTGCACACGACTACCTGCAAACTACTTTAAAAACAAACATTCCAGCGAGGTCGTATTATACTGATGTACAGTAAAAAACAACAACAACAACACACAACAACAAAAATCCAAAATAAACAATTCCAACAACAGCAGCAGTGGCAACCACCACCACCACCAAAACACAAAAGACAAGCACACAAACAAAGTGAAACAGCCTTCTTCTTCTTCTTCTTCTTCTTTTTCTTCTTCTTCTTCAAACGCTCAGACAGTAACTATTGTTGTCTGCCATATGAACGAAAATGCGTTGCGCTGCCGTTAAGCGCCTGACAAGTCAGGCCCAGCACATCCGACTTCGGCATGGAAGAGAATAGTAATTTGTGTTAAGGTGCACAGCCCTGCATACACAACAAAACAAACAAAAACCAAAGAAACACAAGTGACTATTAAACATAATAAAATTACTGTAAAAACAGAAAATGTCAATGCAAAAACGAAAAAGAGATATGTAAATGCATGAACCAACATTTAAAAAACAACAACCAACCAACATTTCAAAAACAAAACATGACCTCGAAGTAGGTCAGAGCACACCAGGGGCAAGTTTGCAAAACATAGATATAGAAATCAACGTGTTCCAGATGTTAACATAAACATGAAAATATTCAATATGAGAATGATTAGTAGTGTGGAGTACAAGAGCAAGATACATTGCGTACTCAAAAATGTTAGCACAATAGTGGAAAACTGTGAGAAAACCAGCCACGAAATGTGAAAAGAAAAAACAAAACAAAACTACAAACAATACACAATCGATGTTTAAAGTGTTAGCACACGCACTAGGAATACCAAGTTTTCAAAATGTTAGGAAAAAATGGGGAAAAAAACCCCTGTGCAGACCCGAGTGTTAAAAATATTACAAAAAAACCAAACGGACTTAGAAGCTTAAAAAAAAAAAGTACGAAAAAAATATACAAGTCCCCTCAATCGGAATTCTCCGCCAGGAACGTAAATACAATCACAACAGCTATGAAAAATATGACATTTCTAAAGACTGAAGTCGGTACAGAAGACTCGAGTTAGTAAGTACACTGAAACCGAAAAAAGAACTACAATACAAATTATGTTTACAGTGTATGTTTCACACTAGGCTACTCCCAGCCTGTGTGAACAACAGAGGGATGGGTGTTAGTCAGCAGTAGGCCTACAAGGCAGCTCTGCCTACAGAAGCGTTATCAGGTGACCACATCGTCACCTTTCTCACCGCTGTTATTAGGTATGTATTATATCTCTCAGTGTCCCCCCCACTCTCTTCTTACCATCATCATCTTCCGCCCCGACAGAAGGACGGTCGGGCTTTTGGGGAATTCGTACATTCAGATACATCGAAGAGCTTCTCCGCACGACTGAAAAATGGCATGGTACACAAATACACCTACAATACCTTTAACACTTGGATTAAGAAGGGAAAAAAAAAACGACCGGAAAAATGACATGGTACACAAATACATTTACAATACCTTCTGTAGGATTTAACACCTGGATTAAGAAAGAAAAACTGACCGGAAAAATGGCATGGTACACAAATTCAACTACAATATGTTCTGTAGAATCTAAAAACAATAATGGTTACCAAAAACAAACAAACAAAAACAAAACAAAACAACAAAGATCGCAAAAATGGCGGCCAACCAAAGACTACAAATGTTATACATATAATCTACAAAGTGGTTTTATTGTTATATTTGGGCCTATTCTGTGGAATACTTTTGCATTCTTTTGTAAATAACATGACAAAAAAAAGCGGAACTTAGAGCAAAACTCGTTTTGGATTTAAAAAAAAAATAGAAGAGAAAGCTTTCAAATCTCTTCGCTCCATAAAACCAAAATAGGCATCCAACATACTATTCTTTTCCCCAACGGCGAACATTGATAAAGTTCTTTTGTTTTTTCTCAATGATGAAGTCTGTGAATAGTTTTAACGAACGGCAAAGAAAGAAAAGAAAGAACCAAGCAGGTCACAGCCCCAGTAGGTGAAACAAACGATCAATCTTCTATTACACCAAAAATGGATGGTTCTTTTTCTTTTGTTCGTGTCTCATCTCGTTCGTTGTGGCAGAATTTGATTTTGATTGTGTGGAACTAAAGGTATCGGGATTCATTGTGCATCAAGTGGGTTTATTTTGTTCATATATGCAAAGTGATCGGTTGGGAGTGTGATTTCAAGTGTGCAGGATATATACATAGATACATGTGTGTTGATTTTTTAAAAATATTTCTAGTACTTTATTCGTTTATATCGAGGATAATGGAATAAGCACTTATGTGCTTTTTTACATCCACAAGCGCGTGTGTGTGTATGTGTGTGTGATTCGAAGGCCTAGTTTTACTGTGGTCAAGTATCAAACACACACACACACACACACACACACACACACACTCTCTCTCTCTCTCTCTCTCTCTCTCTCTTCAGTTCATGCTTCGTTTGGGATCAAGACAACATTAGTGTGGACACGGCCTTACCTGACACACACACACACACACACACACACATCACAAACACACACACAACACAACACACACACCACACACAAACACACCACACCACAACACCACACAAACACACACACACCCACACCTAACACACACACACACACACACACACACACACACAACACACTACACACGCACGCACACTCTGACACAGACATGTTAACTCCACAATACATCATTCTAATGTCCCTGAGCTGGCTACAGAACCTAGTGTTGGGAACCCTTACAAGTAGATACACCATGTTGGAACGCACGCGCGCGCGTGCGCGCGTTCGTGCGTGTGTGTGTGTGTTCGTGTCTATCTACTAAAAAGTGGTAGTGGTGGTAGTAGTAGAAGTAGTAGTGTGTGTTGGTTTTCGCGCCTATCTACTATAAAGTGTTATTAGTGTGTGTGTGTGTGTGTGTGTGTGTGTGGAGAGAGAGGGAGAGAGAGAGAGGGAGAAAGAGTGCACGTGTGCACGCGCACTGCGCGCGCGTGCGGCATATGTGTGCCCAACTGCGTGTGCATGTGTTCGCGTGCGTGTGTGCACGTGTATGCGTTGATACAGGTTTGCGCTCAAGCATAATAAATATTGCCTGCGTGCATGTGTTCGCGCGTGCGTGCAAGTCTGTGTGTCTGCCGTTGATTGAAAGCCGGAGCGTGCGAGAGCAAGAGATGGGAGTGGGATTGAAGAAATAAATCAAAGTCGGTCCACTGACGCAGATCCCTATTTACCTACGTACACGCGTCTGAATGGATGAAGATCTTTCTTCGTAAAAACAGAAGGGGAAGAAAAAAAAACCCTAACAAAAATCCCCACTCGTTCCCCCGGTAGGTCACAGGAATGACACGGAATCACTTTAGTTGGAGCTGCTGTCACGTCACGGCTTTTGCTGGACCAAATTTTACAACGTCAGATCTTGTTGCCATTGAAGAATGGGTAAGTACTATGACGTCAGGTAATTATAGTCCGTCTGATGTAGATCTAGTGTTGAAAAAGGTCCGTATTTGCTTTCAAAACTGAACAAGAGAGAGAGAGAGACAGAGCCCCAAGGGAAGTCAGGCCTACGTGTTGATGCTCATGACCAGCCTATTCAAACAGAGGTCATGGCTGAGGTCATGCCTCCTTGTGGGAACTGTGGAAACCCCTCAGGGCTATCGTGGGTCAGGCCACAGGTATTGCTAGTGGATGAGAAAAAGCTCGCCATGTTTGAATGCGGCCAAACTTCGCCGCAGGGATAGTACAGTGGAAAAGTTTTAAAGACAAGCGATACATTTCTCGAGACAACTGAACCGAAAACAGGAATGAGCATGGTGTTGAATTGATTAATCTTCGTGAAGTTGTTCAGACTGTGCTTCGTAGTACTGGGAAGGTAAGAACGACATAGTTGTGCGGTTTAAGTTGAGGTACTGTTTGTGAGGATTCGTTCAGTGATCTGACGTACGTTTAGTAGGAACGAGGAGCTACTCCTTGAACTTGCCGTCGTACGTACAACCCTTGTCCCTTACCAGTGTTAATGTTGCAACTATAAATCGTATTCATATGCTCGCGTTGGGAGATAAGTGGATAGCGTCCTTGAGAACAAGCTGAAAGATAAGCTTCGGTTTACTATTGCCAAAGAGTGTCAAGCATTGTAAGAATTGTTGGGATTCGTTTCGTTGATTCGTTTCCGATCATGACCTTAGTTGTCATTCAAAGTATTATTGATTCTGCTGATTGGTTTAAACACAATCCGATCTGCGAGAAACGTAACAGTAAATATTCGGTATAAATGCCACTTTTACAGAAAAATGATTCTGTTTTGAACTGTGAACATTTTTATCAGGCACATAGCCTTCAATATTCAATGAAATGAATTTATTGTTGTAGGTTGGCTTTTAGGACAGCTTTTTAACTAATCTAAGAATTTGTCATGGTACAGGCAGAAACATAAAATTGTGCAGATTTCTTTGGCTTTTAACAGCTTGAGAGTACTGGCAGCGATTGGTCGATGGTAGTGCTGTATGAAGTCATTGAGAAACTCAATAAAGTCGAAACAAGAAATCGACTTTTAGGTCGTTTATGTTTTGCCATCGTCTACAATCCTGATAAAAGGAAGAGAAGAAAGCTGTGATAAAATTATGACAAGGAAGGCTAGGGACAGTCCCACTTTGCCAACAGGTGATCCTGGTAATGTGCAGAAGACCAACCAGAAACCACCTGAAGGTAAAACAAAGGATGTACCACAGCTTCATCTTCGCAGTTTCTCAGTGCAAACATTTTGACAGAACCATGGTGTGTGCTAAGTTAGTTCACCACCAACAAGAGGATATACAGGCCGAGTAATAAATATATGTAACTCTCGAGCAGTATGTGTGACTATGTACGAAGCAAGACCTTTTTTCATTAATGTAGGAAGTTTCTCAGAATGACATTTAGGTGGATGTAGGGAATGCTGAGTTTATGAATGAGACAACAGGATGTATATAGGCCAAATTATGTTTGTGGCTCTCTCACTGAATCAGACGACACAGAAGCCAGCATGTAATTAAACTGGAGGATTTTTATGACATTCTGATGGAAACAACGACTGCTGAGTTCACAAAGAAGACAGCTGAAGTAGGCTACAACACACTCAAGGCGAGGTCTATCTAAGGGCGACAAGTGGTCACTGCCTTGTAAGGATTTCTAGTACAAACAGTCTGATGGCAACAACAAGTGCTGAGTTCACTAACAGAGAAGACAATCAACTGAGATGCAATACAACACTCACGGCGAGGTCTGCCTTTGGACAACAGGTGGTCAATGCTTAAGGATAAGGATTTATAGTACAAATATTCTGATGGAAACAACAAGTACTGAGTTCACTAATAAAGAAGACAATTAACTGAGATGCAATACAACATGCTCAAGGCAAGGTCTATCTTTGGGCAACAGGTGGTCAATGCTTAAAGATAAGGATTTCTAGTACAAACATTCTGATGGAAACAACAAGTGCTGAGTTCACTAACAAAGAGGACAATTAACTGAGATGCAATACAACACGCTCAAGGCGAGGTCTATCTTTGGGACACAAGTGGTCAATTCCTTTCAAGGATTTCTAGTACAAACATTCTGATGGAAACATTATAGTACCGAGTTCACCAACACAGAAAACACTATACTACAACACTCACGAGGAGGTCTCTCCCTGGGCGACATGTGCTCCATGCTGGCCTGGCCATCAGAAGAGGGTTCCCCGCTGTCCATGGCTCTTTGCTCACTGTTCACTGCTCACCTGCAACAGACATACGTATATATGTAGTGGATCGGTGGTCTAGAGGTAACGGGCCTGTCTGTCTAGAAAGCAAAAAGTCTGGGTCGGAAGTGTGCGGTGCTTTGATCCCTGTTTGAGCCCCAAACTTTCCCCCCTCATCCATTAGACCATAAGTGGTGGTCTGGGTGCTAGTCTTTCGGATGAGACGATAAACCGAGGTTCCGTGTGTTACACAAAATTATCTAGCGCACGTAAAAGTACCCAAGGCAACAAGAGAGTTGTCCTTGGCAAAATTATGTAGAAAAAAGCCACTCTGATAGGGAAACAAATGCAGTAGAAGACAGGTTAAGAGAAAAATGGGTGGCGCTGCTCTTGTGGCGACGTGTTCTCCCCCGGGAAGAGCAGCCCGAATTTCAAGCAGAAAAATCTGCCGTGCCTTAAAGTGGTATAAAAATGAAATGAAATACATCTGTTTCTGTACACACAGGTACCCGTTGCCACTTTAGCTTTGGTTACTTACCAGGTGACAGAAGACACACAAGATGCAAAGACTGAACACTTCCTTTGCTTTCTTTAAAGGTCTTGTTTTCGGGAAAACAAAAGTTGAAAAACACCCCCAAAGTTAACACCAACAAAAACAACAAAAATAAAAATTCTCAAAACAAACAGAAGCAAGCGAGCATGCCAACCAGGAAACAAACACAAAGATACCACCACAAACGATCAAAAAGCAACACAGACACTCCCCCCCCCTCCAAAAACAAAACAAACAACCAAAAACAACAACAAAACAACAAAAACAAAACAACAACAAACAAACAAAACAACAAAACCAACAACACAACAAACAAAACTACACAATCAAAAGAACAACATCATCAAAGCAAAACAAAACAACACAAAAAAAACCCCAACCACCACACAATCAAAAGAACAACAACACCATCAAAGCAAAACAAAAGAATACAAACTGAAACCAAGTCATCGCGTTCGTGGTAAATATCAAATCATCATTGTTGTCCACCTTCGTTGTCTTTGAGTTTTTGTCGTTATCATTGCTTTTATTATATAATTTTAAAAATCATTATCGTCATCGGTGTGATCTTGTTGCTTGTTTTTGTTGTTGTTTTGGTTTTCCTATTCTTGTTTTTTCTTCTTCTTCTTCTTCTTCTCTCTCTCTCTCTCTCCTCTCTCTCTCTCTCTCTCTCTCTCTCTCTCTCTCTCTCCTCTGTGCAATTATTTCCATTTGACATGTTTTGGGTTTTTTTCGCTTGCGTTTTTCTTTGGGAAAGTGAATGGGTGGGTGGGGTTGAGGTCATGGCGGAAAGAAGCTGTAAGTTTATCCATTTACCCTCAAAATTTTGTTCGTATGTATTCTCTCTCTCTCTCTCTCTCTCTCTCTCTCTCTCTCTCTCTCTCTCTCTCTCTCTCTCTCTCTCTCTCTTTTCTCTCTCTCTCTCTCGATGATGTACTTGGTGTGATGCCACCAGGAGAGCTGGCTTAGATGGAAAATGTGACGATCTCTTTTTGCATTTCGTTTCCTTCACTTGCCTTTTTGCCTTGCTCACTGTATGTATTATGGCCAAAAGGCCAATGTACATTAAACCTGTTCAGAGTTCTCTCTCTCCCCCTCTCTCTCTCTCTCCTTTATACTCCCCTTCTCCTCTTCTTTCCTCCTTCTCCCCATATTCAACTTCAAAGGCTCTAGAAAGATGACAGCTGTTAATGAAAAACAAAGCAGCATGAAGACAGCCCTCAAAGGAAATTGCTGACCACGGCTGACGCACCGTGGAAACGGAAGACCGGAACATGCCCAGCATGCTGTCTGCGAGATGTATGGGCTCCGCCAGGTTCAGACTTGCTTCAGAAACACTGTCTGAAAGTTTCAGTGCTGTATCCCTTAAACTTCTCAGGAAAGTGAAGAAGAAGGGTGTGAAGAGGGAGAGAGAGAGAGAGGTTTTTTGTAATGTGTACACTAGAGGAGTGCAGAGTTGTATGCAAGAGTGTCTTCAAGTTGCAGAAATTAGTGGTTTACAAGACCCCCCAAAAAGCCCAACAACAACAACAAAACAACAAAACAAAACAACCCAAAAACAAAAACAAAATCCTCAAAAACAACAACAAAACCCAAACCAAAACAAAACCAAAAAACAACAACAACAACAACAGCAGCAGCAGCAGCAGCAGCAGCAGCAGCAGCAGCAGCAGCAACAACAACAACAACCACACACACACACACACACACACACACACACACACACACACACACACACACACACACACACACACACACAACTGTTGCATTGTTTCTCAGAAACTAGAAAAGCTGTCGCTTTATAATATTTAAAAGGTTATCTTAATGAATATGGTCATTAATCATTGTGTAACACTGTCACACTAAGATTGTTGCTGAATGCTTCTAGCCGTAGTATCTTCCACACAATTTACTTAAAGTGTTAGGGCCATCGTGCATGAAATGCGCACACGCAAACCACAAGCACATACAAGTGAATGTGCATCAGATGTATACTGGTGTAACACACACACACACACACACACACACACACACACACACACACACACACACACACACACACACACACATTTAATCGGTAAAATGAAAGTAAATATACACACACAGACACACAAACGGAGCGCGCGCGCGCACACACACACACACAAACGGTGCGTGCGCTCACACACACACAAACATTTAATCAGTAAATGAAAGTAAACACACACACACACACACACAAACGGTGCGTGCGCTCACACACACACGCTCACACACACACACACACACACATACACACACACACACCATAACACACACAAACACACACTTGCACGCTCCCACTTTCTCTGTCTCTGTCTCGCCGTCACTCCCTCCCTCTCTCTCCATCATGAATGACAGAACAGAACATCATGTAAATAAGACATTGTCTGAGAAACTTGCATCAAACAGGTTAAGTAGGTCTTACATACACTACAATGCCACCTAGGATTAGTCCACACCAACCTCGCAGGACTAAGTAGGAAAACAATAAAAACATTGCTCAAAAGTACGCCATAAACAAGTCCTGTTACACACACACACACACACACACACACACACACACACACACACACACACACACACACACACACACACACACACATTCGAAGAGTCCTTCGAATGAGATTATAAAACCGAGCAGAACATTTTGCGCACTCGTTAAAACCTGTTTCGCTTTTCTGAAAAGTACGCTATTGTGTGCCAGTGGAAACGGATGACAAAATTTACAAAACCCCTGGATGTAAAGAAAAAACAACACACGGGTGCTTATTCACTTATCCTCGAAATAAAAGAATAGAATAAAATATAAAAATAAAACACACACACACACAAACACACACGCACGCACGCATGCAAACACGTATACACATATACTAGCGCGCGGGCGCGCGCGCACGCGCACACACACACAATGTCAGAAAATAGGAAGAGAGAGAGAGAGAGAGAGAGAGAGAGAGAGAGAGAGAGAGAGAGAGAGAGAGAGAGAGAGAGAGAGAGAGAGAGAGATTGACAAATGACAATCTCTTTTATTTCGAGGATAATGAATAAATCCTCATGTACTTTTTTACATCTAGTCCCCGCCCGTAGAGAGACAGACAGACAGA
Source organism: Rapana venosa (assembly GCA_028751875.1). NCBI lineage: Eukaryota > Metazoa > Mollusca > Gastropoda > Neogastropoda > Muricidae > Rapana > Rapana venosa. The sequence continues at coordinate 27,461,131 of CM054139.1, forward strand.
GAGAGAGAGAGAGAGAGAGAGAGAGAGAGAGAGAGAGAGAGAGAGAGAGAGAGAGACAGACAGGCAGACAGACAGACAGACAGACAGAGGAGCAGACGGGGAAATCATGAGAGAGGGGAGAAACAGACAGACGGATGGATAAACAAAGGTACAATTCAACCCATAACAAGACAAACGAACAACAA
>CM054139.1:27466315-27478815 GCA_028751875.1 Rapana venosa
CCCATCTGTTTCACACACAGATCATTGTTTTGACTGAAGCCAAGGTATTGGCTACCTGGGTATAACGTGCACAGCAACTCGACCTAAGGATTAGAGAGAGAGAGAGAGAGAGGAGAGAGGGGCTGGGTCACAGTGGCCTATATATCTTCCATTGCCTCTCAGTACATCTCTATATATCTTCCATTGCCTCTCTGTACATCTCTATATATCTTCCATTGCCTCTCTGTACATCATACACTGATACTAGTTTCAGCACACAGGACTAGATAACAAACATCTTACACACACAACATCAACATCCCTTCAAGAAGAAAGCTGACAGGACAGTTAAGATGTTTACCCGCCTAACATGTTCAAGGGGATATTTTCCCCTGGAGTTAACATCAGTGCAGACTCCACTCTCCCCAAGAGTCCTTCGGATGAGACCATAAACCGAGGACCCGTGTGCGAACGCACGCAGAACATCTTGCGCACACGTTAAATCCTGTTCCGCTTTTCGAAAGAGTAGGCCATTGTGTGCCGGTGGGAACAGATGACAGAATTTACAAAACCGCATACACACGGGGACTAGATGTAAAAAAAGCACACGAGTGCTTATTCCTTTATCCTCGATATAAAAGAATAACAAATAAATAAAATAAATTAAAACATGTATACCGTGAAGCTTTGGGTACGATTTTTTTTTCAACACAGAGGAAAACACGACCCAAAATAAAGGCCAATAAAAAATATATATATTATTAGGTGAAAACTCTGTCGAGACTGTAACTGTCAAACGAGTTGTGCCTCACAAGTACAATACAGAGCATTCCACCGGAAGTTTCCAGACCAGGGAAGAAGTTGGTATCTTCGTGGAGCCTGTCCACTTTAAACAACAACAGCCACACAACCGCTCAAAAAACAACAACCGTGCAAAGATGTTAGTAGGAACAACCCTCCCCGGTATTGGGATGCCGTGGGAGTCTGTCAGTATAAATAACATCCCCACCTTCTAGAAATTCTGTGCTAGGAATTTCCTCTTTTCTATCACTCTCTGTTTCTGCCTTGTTCCTTATCTTCCTGTTACCTCCTTCTTGTCTATTTTCTGCCTTCTTGGTCCATTCTCCTGCCTCCCCCCCCCCCCCCCCCCCTCAGAAATGCTTAAAAGATAACAATTCTCTCTTATGCCGAAGGCGGATGCGCTGGGCCTGGCTTGTCAGGCGCTTAACGGCAGCGTGACGCATTTCGCTCATATAGCAGGCAAGAATAGTTGCTGTCTGAGCGTTCAAGGACGACGAAGAAGAAGGAACAACACTATGTAGTTTTTGTTGTTGTGTTTTCTTCTCTGATGGGATCTTGTGTAAAGAAGGAACACTACATTTCATGCAAAAAAAGTGTGTTCTGATGACAATGCTTCGCGATACATTGTGTTGCAATACAATACAGCACAGTGCAGTACAATAAAGCATGATGTATATACAATGTAATGCAATTCAGTGCAGAGCAATGGAACTTTTACACAACTCAAAAGTTTAACAGCAAAAAACCCCACTTCTCTTAATGACTTTTATGAGAAAGAGTATCAAACAGCCAGAACACACACACACACACACACACACACACACACACACACACACACACACACACACACACACACACACACACACACACATGCATGCGATTTCAAGATGGAATTCCTTTCATCCTTTTGGGGGTATGGGGGATTGCAGACGAATTCAACAGGAGAATAAACCTAACAACAATACCACCCAATAACATTATCAATACTAACAAGAACTGAAAAGCAACAAATTATCGCAAAATGATAAACAATATTAAACACTCAGGGCATTTTTTACACACACACACACATGCCCGCGCGCGCGCGAATCTCAGTGTGTATGTGTGTGCATGCTCACTATTCGTGTATGTCTGTATATATGCATGCACGTGTATGTGTGAGCGCGCATACTTGCGGTGCATACGCACACGCATGTACGTATGTCTGTCTGCATGTGTGTATGTGAGTGTGTGTGTATGTAAATATATGCATGTGTGTGTACGTGCGCGCGTGCGCGTGTGTATGCGCGCGCGTGCGTGCTTACTTTCTTGCCGTGTATGCGCGCGTGCGAGAAAATCGTGCGCAAGCACTACCCTCATAAATGTCACTATACATGCTGATATCAGCAGCAACAACAACAATATCCACATTGTGCACATTGACGTCAGACAACACACAACAATCACACACACACACGATTCCCCCCCCACCCACCCACCACCTTCCCTCCCAATCTGACCCATTCATACCTCTCTCTAACTCCACACTGCACCCGCAAACAGGTATCGAACTCCTAAGAAAACGTGATCAACCCACCGTTTCCTTTCGTCACAAACGGACAGACAGACAGACAGACAGACAGACAAGACGGTGGTCTAAAAACGGTTCCTGCTCAACCCATTCCTTCTTCTCTGTTTCCTGTGACAATCCTCGTTTGTTTTCTACATACGTTAGTGTTTGGACGAAGACTCCGGGAGTAACTGGCGAGACACGTGCCCAGCCATACGACTGAAGGGATTAAAGGGAGAAAGCAGCGAGCTAGATGAGATGATAATGCAGCGCAGGCATCGAGTGACATTGACTGATCTGGATTATACTGTTATGATGCGCACACGGTGGGGTGTGTGTGTGTGTGTGTGTGTGTGTGTGTGTGTGTGTGTGTGTGTGTGTGTGTGTGTGTGTGTGTTGTGGTGTATCGATAAGTCTTTTTTGTTGGTGCAAAACACTAGGTGTAGTTTTACACAAAAAGGGAAAACAAAAGATCTCTCGCAGTTATCTAGTTCAAAGGGCCGTAATAGGACGATGTGTAACACTGCAGGTTTTTGTTTTTTTATTCAGGTGGTCAGAAGGAATGACCCTACCGCAAGATTTTCAAATACTCGACAGACTATTATTGTGCACGCTGTAACTCTATGCAAAAAACAACAACAATAAAACCACACCCAACCTAAAAACAACAATAACAAAAACACCACACACACACACACACACACACACACACACACACACACACACACACACACACACACACACACACAAATTTCCTTCGATCTTTTAACTGCTGTAAATATGGCGATGAATAAGACAGGGGATCTTTCAGCTGTTCCCCAAAGAATCTGAGCCTGCCACATGACTTAAGACTGCTCGACTGGTATTGTCCACAGAAAACGATGGTGCATAACTCTAGCGACAACTCCATGCGGAAAAAAGAACAAAAATACCTAAAGAAAACAAAGATATCTACAGAAAACAAAGACATCTAAAGAAAATAAAGACAACTAGGTACAACTCTATGTACAAAAGAAAACAAAGATATCTACAGAAAACAAAGACATCCAAAGAAAATAAAGACAACTAGGTACAAACTCTATGTACAAACAGATAATCTGAACTAATAATAGATATCAGGCACAGTATCTAAGAAAACAAATACTCTAAAGGAAAACGAAAAGATATCTATAAACAACTCTATGTGAAACTAACTACAACAAAATCTAAAGAAAACAAACATAGATACTTTCGGTGCTAAACTGCTGTAAACATGGCGAAATATAAAACAGTATATAAAACAGTATATCTTTCAGCTGTTCTAAACGGAATCTGACCCTGCTACAAGACTTTCGACAACTCGACAGAATCGTTGACCAAAACTATAGATTACCATAAACTTCATAAACTCTGGTGGCATGCAACCCTGTTGTCAAAAGTCACAGATGCTGGCTGCTATCTTTCACATACAGGAATAGTTACAAGTCCCACACAGTCAATTGTCACAATACAGGGAATGTAGGCTACAATGCTATGTACACTCAACATCTGGCACAAATTGCAATAGTCTTCGACCGCAAAAAAATCCATCTACAGTAAAAACATTTTTGTGTATTCTGAATCTGTAAAATTAATGCATATTAACATTCCAGTGATCAACAGTGTGCATATGTACATATGTCCTATATCACAGTTCTCAATACGCGGCTATAACACACACACACACACACTCGAAACCAGTGTGTGTTGTCGAAATTCATAGTCAGTATTCTTACTGTCAAGACAAGTAATGCTGCCATTACGTGAATAGGAATAGAGATATCCCAGGCACAGTATCAACCAAACTACATCAATCACTCCTTTAGTTCGCAAAAACTTTTGATTTCATATAAAGAAAATATCTTATAAAACACTCATCTACCAGTCTAAACTAACTTTACATTTTTGCACTAAATTTTCTGAGACACTGTATCAATCAAAGTATATCAATGACTCCTTTAGCGTGCAAAAACTTTAATTTCTTACCAAAAACCCCCCAGACTATCTTCTAAACGAACTTTACATTTTGCACTAAACATAAAACATACTGACACAAGCAGATGAGAGAGAGAGAGAGAGAGAGAGAGAGAGAGAGAGAGAGAGAGAGAGAGAGAGAGAGAGAGAGAGAGAGAGAGAGAGAGAGAGAGAAACAAAAATCGTCCCACCATTTGCAAACTCTGAAATGACACGCTGCGGGCTAAAATGGTGATAATTCCCAGAAGAAAACGCGATTTGACCAGTTTCTTCTTGCGTCACAACACTGACATTAACCGAAAAACGGATTCCCACTCCTCCCTCCCTGCCACAACCGCCATCTGTTTCCAACACATGGGACTATTTCCACAAAGAAGGGGGAAACTTGGGAAAGACGTGCGTGTACACCCACACGACTGGGAGATTACTGTACAGACTGTGCGTAGCCAGAATGAGAGGAGCTGGGTCGCAATGGCCGGCTTATATTGTATTGTATTGTCTTGCTGTTTGTAAGCATACACGATGCATCGATAACAGCTTTACTGGTATAAAACACCTATGTCAAACGTCCGAAAATAGTCCATATCTGTGAGTCATGTGCCAGTACGTTCGAGAAAAAGCGTTTAAAAATGGACAGAACCGTTATGAAATAGTATATATTTTTCAATATGGGTTTGTGATTCACACGTGTATAAAAAAAATGCACATAGATCTAGACATCCTGGCTTTGGATACATTAAGGAAAAGGAAAATTTTCCTGGTGTCTTGTCTATATTGTAAAGTCTTACTTAGATTCGTGGTAAAAATAACCATTCCCGTTTATCATTTTGAAAACCATCATGAACTTGGCATAAGGCAGTACTGACGTCACCTGCCAATACCAACAGTTTTCACTGTACACAGAAAGAAAAACAAACCTAACTACAACTCAGGAAATAAAAGTAGAGTTTGCGTATGTAAGCTGTCTGAGAGGAAGGGACAAATGTATACAGTTTACACATTTGAAAAGTGGGTATTGCGGCTGAGCGTCGCCCCTACCAGACTTCAAGGGGGATTGAACGTAAGCCCCGCAACTCCAGTTCATTTCCTTTAGAGTGGGCACAAGACTTTTTGTTTGAGATTGTATTATAGTCCCAGCGGAGTTATCCGATTTAGCGACTGTAGGAGTTAGTCATCCGACGTTGGCGACACGGGCCACCCCCCCAAAAATAGTACAAGTCTTGAAGCAATGAGGCCAGGCCTGCACCAGTACAAGAGTGCTGTGCAAACCTGAGCTCATATGTGTATTGATGGGCACAAGACTCTAGCCTAGTTCCCTTTAACCCTCCAAGAGAACTGCCGTGGTGGCAACAACGCCACGAAGTTACCATGTACACTGATGAACCAGTGCTCCTCTTCAACATGAACACAGTACAAAAACCAACATTGACACACTTACCTTCAACAACTTGTTTTTGTCTATATAAAAACTGTTTCGAATCGCATTCATTGTCAATCCCTTTCCAAGCTAGCAAATAACCCCCCCAAAATGTATACTTTATATATGCAAAAAGTATCTAATTCCTGGTTGTGAATATGTGCAGTTACTGTTGAACAAAGAAAAAGACCTATGTATGAACTCATTACAACTGGGGTAGGGAGCCTAGCTTGAATAAAGCAAGCTTGTTTACTTACTGACTTCCACGAAACTGGATAACTTACAATGATCTCCCGATTGGTTATTTCATCAGTAAGTGTTTCTCATTCCAAATGAGAGAACGCTTTCATGGAGTGTTCGCACACAGTAGACCTCTCTTTGCACTCAAAACGTATTTATAGTCAACGGGTTTTTTTGTTTTTTGTAGGGACGCGGAAGAGGGTGGGAAACGTCAAATACACAAGCAGCACCACCACAAAAAAAAATCTACGTCACAGTACTATCTCGTTGGGGGGAGTTGGGGGTGGGGTGAAAGGTTAAATACAAAGCCACCCCAAAACCAATTTGTTATACATAATCTTACTACCTTGTTAGAGGGCGGGGCTGAAAGGTTTAATACACCAGCACCACAAAACCGTTTTTTCTTCCCCTTCTACATCACTGTTCCAAACAGCTGTATAGAAAGTGTGGTTGTGGGTAGTCAGCAATCACAAATACCAGGCTGTCCTGGCTGGGTGTACTACATGCCCGGCAGGCTTAGCTAGCACCAACACAAGGCTGCTCTTTGTTCAAATATTTCAAGTCGACCTTAGATCCGGAGCTAAGACGTCGTCGTGTCTCTCCTTTCCTTTTCCATTTTTTAATCACACTTGCAGAATGACTTTTTTCAGGAAAGAAAAAGATACACATGCCCACACGCGTGCGTACGTGCATGCGGGTGAAGCGACAATTCGACACTGCAATGAATATGCATGTTAGGCCTAAACTGCACAGGACTTGCTTGCCGTAGGTCCAAGGAGAAACATAAACCCAAAGGCAAACACAGGAGGCTGGCGTGTCTTTACTCACACTGAATATGAAGGTTGATCCAGCAAGCCGCATTTGATCCAAAACGAAGACTCCTGCCAGCAATCCATCCTCCACTCGATGATCGACCCACAGCCAACAGCACTTGTTTGTTTGTTTGTTGGTTGTCTTGCTTCAAGCTTTGAGGTGATCAGCCAACAGTCACTGAGAAGGAAGGCAAGTTGCATAGACTATATCATCCTAGCCTAACTAACCTTTGATCAGTGACACTTGTACCAGGAGATAGGCCGTCTTTGCTGGTATTGATTTTCGATTGGATGAGTGACACCTGCAGCGGCAGGGAAAGGCGATGCCTTCATTAATTTTGTGTTTGTTTTTTGGATGAGAAGAAGCTGGTAAGTATAATGCACACGGCTGTGTTTGGTCTGATGAGTTTCAGTTGACTTTGACAGTTAATGACTCAGCTAGCTTGTTAATGAGGCCACATAAGGGTTGCAACAATGGAAGATTTTTTTATACTGAAAATCCAAAACCTATTGGTCAAATTTTAGAATATCAGTTTTCCTTGAACAAAATGGATCTAAGGTACTTAACGTCCCCCAAACACCACCACCAATGACGAGAAACGAGCTACAAAATTCACCTCATTCACCCAGGCAAACAGTGCCCACGGAATATTGTCTTGGCACTGACGAACTCAGCAATAAGATATTTGTACCTGATGTCATTTAGTTCTCACCTTCAAAAGAGAATATAAAAGAGAGCAACAATTTCGTATAGAGTGTGTGCAAGGAAGCCCATTTCACATCCATTTTTAGGATATAGATCTATCAACCTGGCTGTTTTACAGAATGAAGCTGACATAACCCCTAATTTTGCGGGGTTCTTCACGAGTATGAAATACGTCCCGCAAGGAAGACATAAATTACTTAATCATCTGACACCTTGACAGTGAACACATTTGGCTTATGTGTGACTGAAATCACGTTTCTTTTAATCATTCTGTAAGCAAAAACTTCATCGTTGTTTCCTATGGGTAAAAAGTAGGTGTGAACCCAGTTGGCCAAACCTCTCAGCTTTGACGTCACATATTCTGATGTAAAAACCTCTGCCTCAGTACGTAAAGATATTTTCAGCTGTAGTAGCCAGTGACTCTTTCCCCTGATTGCCATAGGCTAGCAAAACCTCCAATCAGGTGTTGATACTCGGAATATATAGTTCATAGGCCGGCATATCAACCATCACTATTGTATGCAAGATCAAAGCAAAATCACATCTTCCTCAATTTTGCTCATGAAAAATAGTTTTCTTTAATAAAAATGGTACATTTCATGCAGTATTATTATTAGTTAACATTGGGAAATGTCTTGTCCATCATTGCATTAGCTTGCTATAAAGGTTTTCATTGACGGAGCACGATATAGATCTAGACCCCGAGCTTGTTTAAACCAAGGTACGACGCATTTATGAAAATCAGAAATATCCTGCAGACACCCAAACCCGTACTTACCATCCTACTATGCTCCATCACACCCTTCCCCCCATACTCTTCCCCCACATCCCCCAAAACTCTTGTCTACAGAACAGGGTCAGAAAGGATGCTGCATCCAAGTAAGTGGTAATAAAGATAACGCCATGTAAGCGCAGACAGACTCACAAGTATTCCCAGTGTTTATTATCGTTATTTTTGGGTGTCGTCTGCTCGGCCATCGCCGGCAATTCTCCTCCAAGACCTTGATCGATCGTTTTCGGCAGAAAGACGGCACTGTCACAGACCCGCTTCTGCTGTGCGAGAACGGGCAGCGTCTCTTTGCTCGTCATAGAAGTGAATAAAATAAATAATAGATAGATAAATAAATAAACAGATAAGGAAACGAATAGGTATAGCAGGATTGAAAGGATGACAAAGTCAGAATTTGATCTAGATTTTCATGGCAGATAGATTGATTGATTGATAGATATAGAGACAGACAGAGATAGAAAGACAGATAGATAGATAGATAGGTTGATATACAGATAGACAGGTAGACAGACAGACAGATGGATATAGATAGCTCAAACATTAATAGACAGACAGATATGGATAGAGGAGCATTGAGAGAAACAGCCGTAGACAGATAACTAGATAGATACAGACATATATGTAGGTAGAGAGAACACACACACACACACACACACACACACACACACACACACACACACACACACACACACACTTTTCATGAAATAATTATTAAGTGGAGACGAGGACGACAGTAACACCGGTGATGGTACTAATGATTAAAAAAAAAAAACCCCAACTTCCTCGTCTAGAGCTCCCAGGCTCACCAACAGTGAAATTTTGCGTAAGCAACCGTTTACCCCACCATTAAGCCAGCTGCATTCCGCTTTCGGGGATGATGTCTACACACGACACCAGTGTCCATGCGGTGGAAATGTCATCCGTTCCTACTGGCACACAATGGCCTACTCTCGAAAAAGGCAGACATGGTTTTTAACGTGTGCGCAAGATGTTCTGCGGGTTTTTTGTTGTTGTAAATGTTATCCGTTCCTACTGGCACACAATGGCCTACTCTCGAGAAAGGCGGAAATGGTTTTCAACGTGTGCGCAAGATGTTCTGCGTGCGTTCACACAAAAGACCCAAGTTTACAGTCTCATCCGATGGACTTCTGTTGAGGGAGAGGAGTTGGCACTGATAGTGTTAACTCCTGGGGAGGAAAATAGTTCCATGACAGGGCGTCTCTGTGGTGGCTCGAACCCGGGCTGTCAGATCACAAACTCAACGCTTTAACCATTCAGCCATCCCGCTCCGCCATGATGATAATGATGATGATCATCATGATTAAATAATGATAGTATTAGTAACAGTGGCGGTGGTGGGTGTGGTGGTGGTCGTGGATATGTTCAATGTTGTTAGTAGATTTACGCTTTTCGTAAGAGTAGGCCCTTGTGTGCCGGTGGGAATGGATGACAAAATTTACACAACTGCATTCACACGGGGACTGGATGTTAAAAATAACATGAGTGCTTATTCCATTATCATCGATATAACAGAATAAATGTTATTAGAAATAACACATAAAACTTTCTAAAGGAACTTTGAAAATGTAAACAGAAGATGCATTACCATTTTTTCTCCTATGATATTGTGTTCACATACTGTGACTAATAATAATAATAATAATAAATGGAACTTATATAGCGCTGTATCTTGCACAGACAAATCAAAGCGCTTGCACTCAACCATTCTTACACAGTCATGCAACCAATAGCAAGTAATAGTTCTAACAAGTCCAAATGCACACACACACACACACACACACACACACACACACACACACACACACACACACACACACACACACAACACACACACACACAGGTTATACACTTTGGCAAGGTGATGGAATCTTTGGCTGTTAAAAAGCAGGATAGCTATGAAATGAAACAGGAGAGGAAATTCTTAGGTTGAAACAAATATGTCTTGAGGCCAGATTTAAAAGTGTCAAAAGAAGGTCTTGGCGAAGAGAGATAGGGAGGCCATTCCAAATCGATGGACCAGAAACAGAGAAAGAGCGACGGCAACAGTGGACTGGTTGAATCTAGGTATTTGTAAGCACAAGGAATCTGCAGCAGAGCGAAGGGAACGAGAAGGGGTGTACAGGTGGAGACATTCACAGAGGTAGGAGGGTGCTGTTTTGTGGAGACATTGTAACAGAGGTACTGATCTTATAGTTTATTCTTTGTGGCACAGGCAGCCAGTGGAGAGATCGCAAGAGAGGGGTAATGTGCTCAGATTTTTTCTTTCTGAGGACTAGTCGAGCTGCAGAGTTTTGAATACGTTGAAGGGAGTGGATAGATGATGCTGGCAGACCAGCCAAAGAGAATTGCAATAGTCCAGACGTGAAAGAATGAGAGATGCCACGAGTTTTGATGTTGCGTCTGTGGACAGGTACTTTCGAATTGCACTAATACGTCGTAATTGATAGAAGCACGACTGGCAGGTCTGGTGATGAAATTTTTGCATAGGAGAGTGTGTGTCAATAATGACCCCTAGATACTTTACAGCAGTGGATAGAGGGACTGATGCATTGCCGAATTCTATTGAAGCTGTTGTAATGGAAGAGAGTTTGTTTTTGGTCCCTACAAGCATGGCTTCAGTTTTATCAGCGTTTAGTTGTAACTTGTTCTCTATCATCCAGTTTTGGATATCTTGAAAGCAGTAGGCCATATTTATCAAGAGAGAAGGTAAATTTTCAGGTGTGTCACTGCTTAGAATCTGAGAGTCATTTGCATAAAAGTGATGGTTGATCTGATGACGGTTAATTCTATGTGACAGTGGAGCGGTGTAGAGAGTGAAAAGAACAGGGCCCAGAACTGATCTCTGCGGGACTCCACATTCCAGTCTGGCAGGTACTGACTGAATCTTATTTACTGTGACTGTCTGGAGTCGGTCAGTCAGGTATGAGCTAAACCAGGTGAGGGCCGTACCAGTAACACCAAACGTTTCTTGAAGACGGAGAGAAGGATAGAGTGGTCAATAGTGTCAAAGGCTGCAGATAAGTCGAGTAGAGTGAGGAGGGAGATTTTCCCTGAGTCAGAAGCAATAGAAGCATGTTTAAGGTGTGAACTAGGTGGTTTCAGTGCTGTGGTTGGCGCGATAGGCAGACTGAAACGCAGGAAGAAGACTGTTGGAGAGAAGGTGGTTGTTGAGCTGTTTCAGAACTACTCTTTCAAGGACTTTAGAGATAAGAGGAAGATTGGAAACAGATCTGTAATTCTTCAGAATGTTAGGGTCAAGGTCATGCTTTTTGAGTAATGGTGTGACTAAAGCAGTTTTGAGAGCTGAAGGAACATTTCCAGAAACAAGAGATGAGTTTACTATCTTTGTGATAGTAGGTATAAGCTGTGGCAGGCACTGTGCGAAAAGAGATTGTGAATATTAGCTAAAATTGTTCAGTTACGATTAAGGCTTCTGGATACTTTTTTGATATATAATCCTCCACATCGACACAAGGAGAGAAAGTAAAATGATGTAAATGCTGTTACTATTTTAGCTTGTTTTTACAATAACTTGTCCACACTTTTTGTTTCGGTTCTTGTCTTTTCTATAAGGTACATTTACGCCTTTATGACTGCGGTTGTGGAAATGCGCCTCGAGTTCTCGTTCCCCCTCCCCCCCCCCCCCCCCATCGGCAAGTTGATGCCGAATGCATCGGAGATGGGACAGTGATGACATGGCCGAAGCGCACAATCAACGATGATGGATGAGGCAGTAAGCATGTGCACTGCTGCTGCTGCTGCTGCAGCGATTTCTGGCCTGAAGTGTCCATCTGTATTGATTCTCCACTGCACTGGTGTCTGGCTCCGTAAATGATCATCTCTTATTGAGACAGGATTTAGTGAAGGATGGGTTTTATTTGTTGTACACAAAGAACGCTGTCTTCTATACTTACTTCGTTACAGTGACAAAGATTCAGAATTACGTGTTTAACAATTTGTGTCTTTTTAAAGTATGTCATTATTGTTGTTGCCGTAAATGTTGCCCATTCCCTAGTATAGCATCTTGAGGGGTACCTAGAATACGCACTTTGACTCTCTCATCCCTCCTGCTTCCCTGAAAGCGGAATGCGACTACCTTCATGGTATGCAAAAACGGTCGCATACGCAAAATCTCACCATTGGTGAACATATGCCGAGGAACCAAAAAAAAATCAATAGGAATTACTTTGAGA
>CM054139.1:27488815-27508815 GCA_028751875.1 Rapana venosa
ATTCGCAGAGGCACACATATAAAGAGAGGCAGAGGCAAAAGAGAGAGAGAACATACACACAGGCAGACAGACAGAGACACAGAGAAGCACACAGATAAAGACAGAGACAGAGAGACACACAAGAGACAGATGCAGAGAGACACACAGAGACAGACACACAGAGAGGCTCAAGATAAAGAGGGACGGAGACAGAGGCAGACAGACACACAAGAGGCAGATACAGACAGACAGACAGACGGACAGACAGACAGGCGGACAGACAGACAGACAGACAGACTTGTTCCTATGAGGCGACGATAGCGCGCGGAAAGAACAGCCACAAAAAAAAGTAATGGATAGGCCTAGGCCAAATAGAAAGTGGTATGATCAATAGTGTCATCATCTTTCAAAACACCGTGGATAGGTCTTCCTATTGAAAAGAAAATACCTTGAGACAATGGTGTAGGCGACGTGTTGTACCTACTACAGCAGACCTGTTTTCACAGGCCCATTCCAACCCAGTCCAATCTTCTTGTTTATTGCCCCGCCGACCACAGAGGCCATATCGGGGCTGTCACCTCGTAACGATTTAAATCACAGATTAAAAACTGTGCAGTTATAATTATATAGATTAAAACAGGTTTCGCGCTTGCTTTTACACACACACGCGCGTGCGCGCGCGCACACACAACACACACACACACACACACACACAACACACACACACACACAACACACCAACACACACACACTGAGGAGCGCGCGTGTGCACGCGTGCACACATATAAGCATACAGACAGACAGAGAGAGAGAGAGAGAGAGGGAGAGAGAGAGAGGAGAGAGAGAGAGAGAGAGAGAGAGAGAGAGTATATAAGTATAGACCACAACCCTTTCTGAAGGGAATAGACAATATAGACACCACTAGGACAATCACATTCAGGACATCGAAGGAACAGCATTGCGACACAGAAATGAATTAATTTCATTGTATGTCATCGATAAAACCAAATGCCAACAATTGCAATACAAGTATCAAAAACATACAAATAACATTGAAACACACACATTGTCATTCTTGCATCCCTCCTTCCTTCCTGCCCCACCTCAACCCCACCCTCGTCCCCCCACGCACAAGCATACATATTTTTACACACATTTTTCAGTGATTTACTAAACAAAAAAAAAAGGTCATATACAGACATCATTTTAAAATAAACACGGTAGTGAGTTTATGGCACTTTTTGAAATGAGATTCTTTAACATGTGGATTCTTGAACTGCGGACTGGGTGGGGGCATACCGAAGGAGAGGAAGAAGAAGAGATGAAGTTTTGGTGCACTGTATCAAGAAACAAGGCACGGACTTGGATTTCAGCAGAGTCCCATCACATTGCAGATTGTACTGGAATGAGACAGTGGATGCTCTGGCGAGACGAGGAGCTTCAGAAAAAGGGAATACGAACTTATTGCTTACAGCTGGTTTAACATTGTCACCTCATGAAATCAAATCAGTTTTGACAAGTTCTATGTATTCTTAGTTCCAGAAATTGCATTTTGAAAAATAGTTCTTTCTCCAAGAAATGCAGAAATAACTGTTTATAGATTACGGTTTAATACTTGGAACACAAATTACTCCCAAAATGTGACATGCTAATGTTCTCATTTTGTTATTATTGTCCAGCAGGTACTTATTGAGTGTTCTATTCTTAAAATGTGAGGACATTTAGAATGTAGCAAGCGATTCTTAGCCATAGACAACAGTAATTGCTGAAGTCTATACCATCAACAGTTTTGTTTTAAAAGTTTGCTTGTCTAAACCACCTAGTAGTAAATGGACATTAAACCAAGGAAAAACAGTGAGAGGGTTACTGTAGTCTTTCCAACGAGCCTGCAAACTCCCCTCTCTGATTCACAGTTTCTATCATTAAAAACCAGGTGCCTGTGTAAAACGACTAACAGAAAATAACCATTAAACCAAGCAGGAAGAAAAAAAAAAGAAGGGATGAGGATGGCCACAATGGAATGAACGACATGGGGATTAGCCCAGATTGAAGCCTATAGTCTAGGATCAATAATCCTGTGGCCAGCTGTGTCCACATGGCGGGCTGATCTTTTTAGGATTTTTCAAGCTGTGATTTCTATACTGCAGAATAAAGAGTGAAGTTGAACTAATGCTGTCATTGGGATTTCTATATACAGACTGAATCATGGGGCTCTCAACGTTAAATACTTTGAACTTTTTCAGATATAAAAATATGAGTTGGCGGATTTTTTAGATATAATGTCTATTTTGCTGACAGGTGTTGGTAGATTTCTGTCTTTTTTGTACCGGAGATGTCTCTAGGACAGATATAACTTAGCGGAGTCCGTATTCCAAAATAACATTTTCCATCAAGCTTACTCCCGATTTCTCACTTACAAGATATGAAATCCGAGGCAGAATCTGAGAAGAATAATCCTAACTTTTTAAAGTTTTGAATCTGTCATGCTAGCTTTTCAATTTCTGTGACCTGTCCCTTCGTGTGCAATACTGTATAATGCCACATCACCACATGTCAGAAAGTATTAAGAAACACTGATCACGGCATACACAAAAACCGCTGGCAAGATCACGACGGTTCAGACTGAGTCTTCTGCTCAGCTCCGGAAAAGATAATTCTGAAAAATATAGACTTGCGGACGTTGCCCCTTTAAAGACACGAAAGCTGACTCTCCGATCTCTACTGACGTGTAAAACGCCAACAGAACAACATGCTGAGAAGGAAGAGGAGAAGGCAGAGAACTCTTGACAAAATCAATAGGTGAACATCGCTACACTGTGGTTCAGGATGAGTAATTCTATCACAGTACGAGGTGCACAGAATGGTAAGCAAGATACAGCTACAGAATCCCTAACAGACCGACCACCCAGATGGCTTGATGACATCAGGAAATACACAGGTGTGACATGGCACAGAGAAACACGAGACAGGAACGGATGGAGGGAGGGAGGGAGGGAGGGCTGCTACAGAGGAAGGGTTACATCATGCAGCGCATGGGCAATGCCCAGGTGCTCAGATGCTAGCTGCTCTATAACATACATGTATCACAAGGTACGAGAAAAATTATTCGAGAACTATCAGTCAAAATGCGAAAATGGAAATGAACACTTGAAGGTTATCAAATCACAGGAAAGGATAACCCTGACGTATGCACGCCTAAGGCTACAGTTGCATATGGACATTATCCGAGCTACCAGCCATCTTCGTGCGGCGGTTAGCGCCTTGGATTACGGACTGGAAAGTCGCAGGTTCGAATCCCATATGAGCCATAGGGATTTTTCGGACTCCTGCCGGCTCCTACCCAGAGTGAGTTTTCCATGAGCACATTGGGAAGAGCTTCATCCACTTTACTAATGCGATTATGAGTGTTGCTCAAATTACCTGACCAACACTGCAGGTGTCTGTATCTCTGTGGCCAAGTTAACCCTGGGATATGTGATGATAGTAAGCGCAGAGTACAGCCCTGTCGAGCAGTCTCAAAGCACATGCATTTCGCTAACAGTGTCATGACACTATCCTCATCATCATTGATCATCATGCAATAAAAGAAAATTGTCTCTGATTCGACGGTCCTGGTTGCTCTAGTTTCATGGCGACTTCAGTTTTGGTTTCTTCTGAACTTTTCCTGTGCCTGTGATGAGTTTTGTAGGAAAGCCTTTGGGGTTGGAAGTTCAAGAAAGCAAGGTCGTTAGAAGGACCTTGTGGTAGTTGCCACCTCACGTAGGCGACTCACTCAGTCTGGCTCCGCGACTGAGCTATTACTGTCGTCAGTAAGGGGCTTAGTAGGTCGTGTCCTGTGCGTGTTAGCTCAGAGCTGGCACCACTGAACACCACGTACCACCCAATGTAACCCAGCAGCAGTGCAGGGCCCCTCCGGCTGGTAGCCCCACAGCGGCCTGAAATGGATAGGCTTCCTGTGGACTTCTGACCCTGCGAATGTGACATAACGAATTTGGATATGGCTAGAGTGATGACATTGAAATGAGCGGCGTGGGAACAGCAGGATAAGAAGGTCGGAGAAGATGAGGCAGCAAACACAAACACACACACACACACACACACACCACACACACACACACACACACACACACACACACACACACACACACACACACACACACACACACAATTACCCGAACACGATTAAATTACCGCGACTGATCCAGATAAAGAAGGGGACTTAAGTGAACTCTGCTGCTGTCATGTCCTTGAATCTGCAGATTTGTATGCGCTATATAAATCAGACCTTGATGCTTTCACAAGGCGGAACCATGGGAGGGTACTCTGCAGACAAATTGAAGGGGAGGTGAAAAAATAAAAGGGGGACAAGCAAGGACAGAGGGTAGGGGATGGGGGGTGGGGTGGGGATGGGGAGGTAGATATATAAGTAGGTGACCTGTAGGGCTGCAGGCTACTTGAGGGAGGAGACGCCTGATGTGAGGGGACAGGTCAGGAATGTGGCGGTGACTGACTTCTACCAAAGGTAGCCTACACATACACTCACGAACTAACGCGACCACTCATTTACACACTCACGCACAAGCACGCGCGCGCGCGCACACACACACACGCACACACACACACGCACAAGCGCGCGCGCACATACACACACATATACACGAACGCACATATACACATACACACATATCGCGCGCACAAACACACATAATACTTGTCCGCACGCGTACGCGCAACACGCGCGCATACACACACGCTCTCTCTCTCTCTTTTTTTTTTCCACAAGCGCGCACGCCACACACACGCAGGCACACACACACACACACACACACACACACACACACACACACACACACACACACACACACACACACACACTCTCTCTCTCTCTCTCTCTCTCTCTCTATATATATATATATATATATATATACATATATATAATATTTATATATATATATTATATATATTTCTCTCTCGCTCTCTCTCTCTCTTACACACACACATACACGCACGCACGTGCGCGCACACACACACACACACACAAATGCACACACACTCTCTCACACACAAATACACACACACACACACATTCTCTCTCTCCGACCACCCCCCCCCCCCTCCCCACTAACACATACAGAGTAGTCTAAATGCTTTTTCGGTGACAGTTCATTCTTCAGCTTGCATTTTCCCACAGATCTTTCATCGTCAAACACAGACAGTGAGTGAGAGAGTGAGTGAGTGAGAGACAGACAGACAGACAGACATAGACAGACAGACAGACAGACAGAGACAGTCAGACAGGCACAGAGATAGATAGATAGATAGAGAGAGAGAGAGAGAGAGAGAGAGAGAGAGAGAGAGAGAGAGAGAGAGAGAGAGAGAGGGGGGAGAAAAGAGAGAAAGAGACAGACAGATGCAGACAGAGACAGTCAGACAGACAGACAGGCACAGAGAGAGAGAGAGAGAGAGAGAGAGAGAGAGGAGAGAGAGAGAGAGAGAGGAGAAGAGAGAGAGAGAGAGAAAGAGACAGACAGAGACAGAGACAGGCAGGCACAGAGAGAGAGAGAAGAGGGGAGACAGAGAGTCAGACAGATAGACCGACAGAGACAGACAGACTGACAGACCGACGACCAGACACACAGACAGGCAGAGAGAGAGAGAGAGAGAGAGAGAGAGAGAGAGAGAGAGAGAGAGAGAGAGAGAGAGAAGAGAGAGAGCACACACACACACACACACACATACACACACACGCACAGACACACACACAACTCACACACACTACACACACACACACACACCACACACACACACACACACACACACACACACACAACACACACACACACACACACACACACAGAGAAACCGCACGTGACGCTGCTAGCACGTTCGTCGAGACTGGCCATGCTCATAAAGTATCAAAAGACAGCCAGAAGGAATGCCAGCACACAGCTGCTGCATTAATTAAATCAGAAACCGCCACTGAGGAACGACAGTCATGTTTGTTTCTTTTATAACATGCAAGCCTGCAGCCTGACACTGAAATCGAAACCATTACATCTCCTTTCCTGCCACACGATTCTTTCACGCGTGCGTGGAAGCAGCCGTCATCTTCATCGTCGTCGTCGTCGTCGTCGTCCTTCTCTTCATCCTTCTCCTCCTCCTCACCACCAGCCGTTTACTGACAGGCAGCTGCATGCAGTCTGTTATTCATTGGCTACTAGAACTGTCATGGAGACGAGGAGGAATAGGTGACATTTTATTGTGGATTTTTTTTTTATCAATCAAAAAATTTTTTTTTTGGTTTTTTTTTTTTAAAAATTAATCAAGATTTGAATAGTCTTCAAGATTTTCAGCTGATGGATGGACAGACAGAACAGATAGATAGACAGAAAATCAGAAAGATAGACGAAGACAGACAGAAGACAGTGACAATCAGAAAGATAACAATCAGACAACAACAGACAGGCAGGCAGACAGGTAGAAAGACAGACAGAACCACCACCTCCATACGACACAACACAGACACAGACACACACACACACACACATAAAGTGGATTTGTGTGTGTGTGAATTTTACATAAAATCCTTTTTATAATGATGAAGTGAGAGAGAGAAGAGAGAGAGAGAGAGAGAGAGAGAGAGAGAGAGAGAGAGAAGGAGAGAGAGAGAGAGAGAGAGATACAGGACTGACAGACAGACAGACACATAGCAAGATAAACTACTCTTCAAAACTGCATCGTCAACATCTTCTTTTTCTCCATCACTTCCCACACCCCCCCCCCCCCCCCCCCCCCCTTGGGGAAAAAAGTCAGAAATCCACACCACCGGCATTTGTATTTGTCATCTGGTGTCAGAATAATAAATAGTGAAGGAGTCTGATATCAGTCCGTGTTGTTTTTTGTTTGTTGGTTTGTTTGTTGTTATTTTTTTGTTTTCATTCCTCGGCTAAGAGCTCCGAGAGTCACCAATGATGAGATTAAAATATACTTATGTGATCGTTAAGGTAGCCGCATTTCGATTTCAGGGATCTTGTCTTTTTTTCCTTTTTCTTTTTCTTCTTTATATCGATGGAATGGAAGCACTCGCTTCAAGCCTTTAAAAAAACCGAGTCCGTGGTTACATGATGGGTTGAAATTTGGTCCCTTGCTTGTCATCCGCCATTGCTACCGTTACAAAAGGGAACGGGCTTACCGTTTGGGTCAGGAAGTAACGGCGTTCGGCAGAGGGGCGCCGTTAATACGGCCCTAGAGAAATTTGAGAGTTGACGTGCACTTGCTTAACTCCAGGGAATAATACCTCCTTACGCTCTGTAACCTTGTGTTCAGTTCGAGAAATGGATAACCTTAGGCTAATCCAGTCCCAGTGTGCATGCGGTTTATTGTTAATTGCTTCTCTTGTTTTCACAGTTTGCACTTCCTACCGCACGAAAGGTCACTTCTTAAACGGGCGAACAGGTTTACGTAGCGGGCGTTCGTCGCGTGGCCTACATCGGGATTATTAGTCTCATCCGAAGTACCATGATTTGGAGGGGAGTCATGAGTCCAGTGAATATGTTAGTTCTTGAAGGGATGGACGGGTCGTAGGTTGGTGAGGCGATGGTTCGAACCAATCTGAGCTACGTTCGCAGTGCTTGTGATCTATGCGGTTCGATTGTTAGTGGTTTTTTTTTAGAGTTTTCTCTGCCGACTCCATCTCACTCTACCTAAAAGGCGGAAAGGTTCTAACGTGCGGGCGCGATGTCCTGCGTGCGTTCCTACATGGACTTCGGTTTACATATAGTCTTATCCGAAAGACTTTCAGGGGAAGTGGAGTCAGTACTGATGTTAGTTTGGGGAGAGGGGGTGGGGGGGGGGGGGGGGGGTGACGAGATAGCCTGGTGGTTAGAGTGATGCTTGTGATCTACTGACCCGGGTTCGAATCTCGTTCACGAGGATTTTTTCCTCTGGAGTTAACCTCAGTGCCGACTCCACTCTCCCCATAAGTCCTTCGAATGAGACTATAAACTGAGATTCCGTGAGCGAATGCACGCAGAACATCTTGCAAACACGTTAAAACCCGTTCCGCTTTTCGGAAGAGTAGGCCACTGTGTGTCGGTTGGAACGGATGACAAAATTGTTCAACTCCAGGGGAAAAATCTCCTCGAACATGTGTTTCGGTAGTATTGGTGGTTTGAACCCAAGTCATCAGATCACGAGCTTAAAGCTCTAACCACCAAGCTTTCCCCCAGCCCCGCCACCACCCCCCTCTCCTCCATCTACCCCCTTTCCCTCTCCCCTCCTTCCCTCCCCCCACCCCGCCCCTCCCTGGTGTCGTCTGATATGAGTGTATGTATGATTAAATCTCCAGATGTCTGGAATGGTTGGTGTATGGTTTTAATCAAACGGTTCACGTGTCTGCGCGTCATGTTGAGAGAGGGGGGTCGTGTCTCAAATGGAAATTGCCTCAACGGAAATCACAACGATCTTTCTTGTCTGTAGGGGATCTGCTTAGAGGCACTAGGAAACGTGCTGGTTTTATTTATTTATTGTATTTTATCTTTTTATATACCATTTTAAGTCTTGGCAGATTATTTTTTCTCTGCGTGAAATTCAGGCTGCCCTCTCCGCGGGTAGAGCACTTCGCCACAAGAGCAGCGCCGTCTGTTATTTTTTCTTTCCTTTTCCTGTGTTCAACTGTATTTATTTCCTTACTATCAGTGTGGCTTTTTTTTTTTGGTTGTTGCCAGGGATATAACTCTCTTGTTGCCGTGGGTTATTTTACGTGCGCTAAATAATTGTGGGACTGGGGACGGGATAGCTCAGTGGTCGGAGCACTCGCTTTCCCCCAGCCAAGTTAAGCAGCGTCGAGCGTGGTTACCAGTTGGATGTGTGACCGTTTGCGCGCCTTGGCTTCAGTACAGTTCCCCCAGTTCACCCAGCTGTAAATGGGTACCTGCCCTCTTTAGGGTCAGGGAAGGTAAAGCAGCGAGGGAGAGGAGATGGGCGCCGCCCTCAATATGCTGGCCCTAGAGAAGTGAGGTCTCTGACGCCTCGCTCCCCTACGACCTTATAGGTTATGGGACTCCTTTACCTTACCTTTACCTAAATAATTGTGTGTAAGACACGGGGCATCGATTTATCGTCTCATTCAAAAGACTAGCACCCAGACCACCACTCATGGTCTAAGGGATGGGGTGTGGTGGGGTGGGGGGAGGCAGTTTTGGGCCCAAACGGGGATCAAACCACGGCACACTTCCTACCCGGACTTTTCGCTTTCTAGGCAGGCGTGTTACCTCTAGACCACCCATCTGTGGTTGTGACTGACTGCACAGGACATTGGTTTGTGGAAAAGTGCTCTAGACTGACTGACTGACTCTCTCATCTCATCTCATCTGCTCCCATAACCCCCTCCGGGATCGTAGGGGCACTGCATTAACGAATGTTGCACCAGCTGGCTCCATTTGTGGCGGTTGTGAGCAAGTGCCTGGGTTGTGGAGAAGCTCTTCCCTGTCCATTCAGTGATGTTGTCTGCCCATTTCTTCCTCTGTCTGCCTCGCCTTCTCTTCCCCTGCACTGTTCCCTGCAGTATGGTTTTGGACAGCCCATCTGATCTAGTCACATGTCCGTACCATCTGAGCTTCCTTTTCTTGACTGTGGTCAGCAGGTTTTCGTAGTGCTTTACTTGTTTGGTGATGATTTGTAGGACTTCGTTGTTGGTAGTGTGGTCCATGTATGAAATGCCAAGGAGTCCTCTGAGGATTCTCATCTCTAGAGCCTTGATCCTTCTTTGTAGATCTGCATTCAATGTCCAGGATTCGCACGCATACAGATATGTAGAGATGACTAGTGCATGCAGTAGCTTGACCTTGGTCCTGAGAGAGATGTTTCGGTCTTTCCAGATAGTCTTGAGCTTTGCCATTGCTGCTATTGTTTGTGCAGCTCTTGTGAGGATTTCGGTTTTTGAACCTTCTTCACTAATAATAGCTCCAAGGTACTTGAAGTGATCTACAACCTCAAGTTCTTTTCCACTGACTTTGATCTTGGTAGTGATTGGCTGGGCACCGTTTGTCATGAGTTTTGTTTTCTCGGCACTGATCTCCATGCCATATCTGGAGGATGTTTTGTTCAGGTGGTACACTAGGTTGGCTAGTTCATGACTACAGGCTGAAAAAGAAGACGTGGACAGGCGTGTTTGTTATACTTACTAGGTAACGGTGTCCCATAACCTATGTGGTCGTAGGGGAGCAAGGCATCAGAGACCTCAACTTCTCCAGGGGCCAGCATATTGAGGGAGGCGCCCATCTCCTCTCTCTCGCTGTTTCACCTTCCCCGACCCTAAAGAGAGCAGGTGGCCATTTACAGCTGGGTGAACTGGGGGACTGTACTGAAGCCAAGGCGCGCAAAAACGGTCACCCATCCAAGAGGTAACCACGCTCAATGCTGCTTAAGCTTACTTGGGGAAAGCGAGTGCTCTGACCTCTGAGCTATACTTACTACTGGGGAGAAACAGAAGTCGTCTATTTCGGTGTCATCATGACGTGTTTGAGAGGTCATTTATGTCTTATGTTCGCTTTATGCTTCTTCTGTTTCCCTTTTTCCCCCACTTCTTTTCTTGTTTTTTTTTTGTTGGATTTTTTTCTCTCCATCTTCTTTTTCTTTCTGTCCTTACTTCCTCCTTCTTCTTCCTTTTTCTTCTTGTTCCTTTTTTTGTTTGTTTTTATCTGTTCTTGTTCTCTTTCTTCTTGTTGTTCTTGTTCTTTTCTCCCGCCTACTCCTCCTTTTTCTTCTTCTCCTTCTTCTTTTTTTTGGTTTTGTTTTCTTTTCTTTCTGTCTTTCCTTTATCCGTTCCTACGTTCTTTTCTTGCTTCCTTCTTTCTTCTGTAGTAACCATTAGCACAATTTCGCCAGTTAAAACAGCGGGAACTCAGCTATCTGGCAACAAATCTTTGGGTATACACAGACTGGCAGACGCATTAGCCAAATGAATAAGGTGACGAACATCTGCTGGTTCAAATAGATATTTGTTAACAACACACATAGATTGATATTATCTTTTGAATGCTTTATAAGTCAGTTTCCTTGATTTTTTTGGGTGAGGGCAGGATGAAAAAAAGTTGAGTATACTTTTACCCTCAATAAGATCATTTTGACTTGACTTGACTTGACTTCACACACACGCACAACACACACACACACACACACACACACACACACACACACACACACGCACACACACACACACACACACACACACACACACACACACACACACACGCACGCACGCACGCACGCACGCACGCAGCACACACACACACACACACACACACACAGCAATGCTAAGAGCCGCAATAAGCAAACAGCTTATAACGTCCCCTGACATAGGAAGTATCAAACTTAACCATAACTTGGCAGCTAATACGCATGTGTTTATAATTATGACACAAAGGGTGGGCATCTACGGTTGATGGTCCTGAAGTCATTCGTTGGTCGAGGGTTCGAATCTCGGCTTCGCAGGGTGAATTAAGGTTTTCGTGTATTTCATTCATTTGTTAGTTTACGTGCTTGGTTGCTTTGTGTTTTGAAATCACATTGCGACAATATCGACTTTTGACAATATGTCAGTATCTATTCTGGATTTGTTTTCTGTACGATGTCACGTTTTCCATTAATTCTGCTATTGCATTTGTTTGTTAAGAAAGTTTAGATTTAGGCTGAGCAGGATATAAGTTCTAAGTTTGATGTCGCTCAAGACAGACAGACAGAGACAGAGACAGACAGACAGACAGACAGAGACAGACAGACAGACAGACAGACAGAAGACAATGCTCAAAGAGAGAGAGAGGGAGAGAGAGAGAGAGAGGAGAGAGAGAAGAGAGAGAGAGAGAGAGACATGCATACAGACAGACAGAGATAGAGGCAGACATACAGACAAACAAAGACAGGGACAGAGTAAGCCATTGTGTGCCAGTGGGAACGGATGACAAAATTTACAAAACTGCATACACACGCGGACTGGATAAAAAAAAAAGCACATAAGTGCTTATTCCATTATCCTCGAAATAAAAGAGTAAAATACAAAATAAATAAATAAACAGACAGCAGACAACAATCTCGCACACACACACACACACACACACACACACACACACACACACACACACACACACACACACACACACACACACACACACACACACACACACACACACACATGGTAGGGGTTGGAAGAAAGAACGTACCACCAATCTCTGAAACCCTTCGGTGAATAACGCACGAAGTTGGTAGGCATCCCTCTCACATCAACAGAAAAAAACCCAGAGAAGTTTATAGTGTTCCTGTTCTCACTCCACATAGCCATCAAAGTCAATCTCCGTCCCGTAGAGCAGTTAGCATCAACCCCAAAATCAAGTGAATGTCTTGCTTGGCCATTTTGACACACAGTGTATGTAGTACAGAAGTGGACGGAAGAGTCTGAAGGCTAAGGCAAAGTCTGAGGAGGGGCCATGTGGTATTCCTCTATTACCATAATGATGTCTATGTGGCGTCACACGTGTAGCGTCTGCTGATGCTACTGCTGCTGCTGCTGCTGTTGTTGGTATGCGAAGCTGAGGATAGAGCGATAGAGGATGGATGGGATGGAGTAGGCTAGCTCTCTTTGTTATTATTCAGTTATTTTTTTCTTTCCTTGCACAAACAATTTGGAAGCAAGTTTGTTTGTTGTTATTAGTTGTTCTTTTGTGGTTTTTGTTGTTGTTGTTACTGTTGCTGTTTCGCTTTGTTTTGTTTTGTAGTTGTTTATTTGTTTGCGGGAAAAGTTTGATTGAAATTGTGATTCATGCAGGTTTTTTTTAAAAGACGCGGATGTCACATGAAATGTGTGGTAAGCACAGATATAGGTTAACTTTATTTTGAAGCTGTCGTATATAATGGGTATCCTTTTGATATACCCCCTGAGGGTTTGTAAAATAACCTTTGTCATTACATTTATAAATGCATTTCAATAAGGACAACGATCAGTTCAAAGATGACAGCTGAATACAGCGTAGTCTGTCTGTCTGTCTGTCTGTCTGTCTGTCTGTCTGTCTATCTCTATCTATCTATCTATCTATCTATCTATCTATCTATCTATCTATCTATCTATCTATCTATCTATCTATCTATCTATCTATCTATCTATCTATCTATCTATCTATCTATCTATCTATCTATCTATCTATACATGTTCGACTGAAACATGAAACAAATTCGTGAGAGATCTGCAATACAAGCACTTTAGAAACCCTGTTTTCAATAGTCACTAAGCCTAAAAGTAATGTCGGATTCTGCCTTCATCGATTTTTTTGGGGTGGTAGTTGACAGAAGTCAATGAATAGTGTTCCAACCTATCAGTATAGCCTACGGCAGATCAGCAAACAAAGATACGAACAGTGTATTCCGATCGTCTGCTCTGCTACTTGTTTCTTTGCTTAAAGTTTTGGGTCGCCTTTGTCCAGAAATCGTTAACTTTACATTGTCACTAGGGAGCTAAAACTGCGATGCTTCAATAGCAAATCAAGGACCATCCGCATGATGTCTAGTGGGTGATTTAACAAAAAGAGTTTCACGGTCTCTCTTCTCTTCTCCTCTCTTCTCTCCTCTCCTCTCAATGACCTGAACTCACTGGAGCACTAAATCGAATTTTTTTTTCAGGATGTGTCTCTTGAGCAATTTAAACCTGGCGGAGCCCATTCCATTCCAGGTACATGGTGCAGGTTAGGTACGTTTGTGGTTTCGCAAAAACACCGAGCATTGATATGCATAATATCATGGGATCTTAAACGTACATATTTCATCTTCTACATGCATATAGATTTATTCTTTATCCACTCACATTTAATACACTTTAAACACGATTCTTCATTAACTTTATCGATTCATGGCTGTAGCCACGATTTGCTCACCATTCATTCCCAGACGGATGGAGAATGATTGCTTCCTGACCCTCAAACAGACGCTCTTGTACAGTGGTATTCACATCACCCACCCACCCAAAGGAAAAAAGACAGTTGATGCTAAGCCCTACTACACACATCGTCTGAGATAACAGTGCTTTGTGTGATGTTGACAGATCAACGAGGCTCTCTGGATATTATAAATCGGCGGATCAGGAGGAGAAAGGCGATTGTTGGATTGATTGTATATGAATCGTCTTTATTCCTGGTGGGGTTTGAGAGACTGTGTCATTCAGCACAAGATCTTGTTTCGCAGCTGTGGCCATGTCTGTTGTATCCAGCGAGGAAGAAATCCTGTTTTCTGCTCTATCAAGTGCACACATCTTTCAGGACACAAGCACTGGCAGAGAGAAGGAACAACATCACGCTCATCACGACCGTATGGGAACACAAACAGCATGTACACAAACTCTTCGATTTTTTTTTCTTCTCCAGGGCAGGATATTTGCACATCACGACTTTGGGATAATCATTGTCCTCCGTGGTCCTGTGCCATGATAATACAAGGGGCCCCAAAAATTAATTGATACATCTTTGTTTGTTTGTTTGTTTGTTGTTGTTGTAGGGTTTTCTTCATCCTTAGCTAACTTTCATCAGTTGAAATTAGCACTTCAGCAAGTTTTTGTTTGGATTTAATTTCGTAACTAATTCGCAGGAAGAAAAACAAGCAGCATCCAGAAGCACTCAATTTTGTTTTTTAAAAACATAAAAAATCTGGGGGGGGGGGGGGGGGGGGGTTACCAGGGGGGTAAAACCGCCACACACACACATACACAATACTGCATTCCGCCCTGTGCGAATTCTACACATTCCGTGCACAAATCTACATCACGATTTTTTTTCTGTGGTCCAAATAAACAACAATCTATAGGTAGGATTCACCTACATTGTTGTTTTGTCACTTGAGCAAACTAGCACTGCTCGCTCGCGTGAAGAGTCAGTCATCATCATAACAGTGGCACTCTCTGACTGACTGACTTGGCAGAGGGGGTTTAGCGGCCACCTCAGGCGCACGTGTGCGTGCGTGCGTGCGTGTATGTGCGTGTGCGTGTGTGTGTGTGCATGAAAGCTGGCCGTCATTAAGTCAAGCAGACACGCAATGTCTCTCTTCTGGTTCTGGCAGCTCTGGCAGCAGCGATTGGCTGATGTTGTGACGCACGTGCACTGACATCTAGGTTCTCTCTCTCTCTCTCTCTCTGTCTCTCGCTCTCTCTATATCTCTCTCTCTGTGTCTCTCTGTGTGTGTCTCTCTCTCTGTCTCTCTCTCTCTGCCTCTCTTTCTCTCTGTCTCTCTCTCTCTATCTCTGCCTCTCTCTCTGTGTCTCTCGCTCTCTGTCTCTCTCTGCCTCTCTCTGTGTCTCTCTCTGTGTCTCTCTCTGTATCTCTGTCTCTCTCTCTCTCTCTCTCTCTCTCTCTCTCTCTCAGAAGCTTTCTCTCTCTCTGTGGTTGTCTCAGGAAGTAGGTAGCGAGCATGGGTTTATTTCTGAATTGAAAGACAGACTCATTTGTTCATTTAAACAAAATTGGCACTCGGACATGGAAAGTAAAGATAAACACTGCTGGTTTTTTTCGTTTAAGTGTGCTTTTCAAGCTGAAAAGTATCTTCAAATAGTCACTGACAAATGGCATCGACTAATTTATGCAAGATTTCGACTAAGAACACTCGGCTTCAATGCAAACAAAAGATGGTTTCAACCTGAGACGTCCACACAGTTCCCATGCCCTATGTGTGGTCATATTCTTGATGATGAAGTGCATTTCCTGTTTCATTGTCAATCATATGTTTCCATACGTGAAAACTGTGGTGTTCTCAATCTAGAAGCTTTCCGAAGGCAAGATATTTTTTCTATCTTATCGTCCGATGATGATATTGTGATCAAATCGGTTGCAAAGTTTATTGCTGAAGCACTGAAATTAAGACAATTACAGCTAAGTTCCAATTAGCTTAACATTTGTGACTAAACTAAAGTAACATTTATATTATGTAAACTCCAGCATTTTGTGAAACACATAAAGAAACATTTATAATTACGCTGTAGTCTCCAGCAAGAATATTTTTTGAAAATTTCACATACAATGTCAATGGATGGTCTAATATAGCATTCTAGAATGTTCTTTTCATTATTTTAGTTATTGCTTATTGGTTCTTATTGTTCATCCTTGTTATTACTTTGTGTTCATTTTGAAACTGAGTTTACGTCACAGCTTAAAGTCGTATCCGTTCATAAGAGCTCATTTTTGGTTTTTTGGTTTTCGTTACGTTAAATGCATCATGTGATTTTTCTTGTATTTATTTGTATTTACAAAAGAAAGTCGTGTATAACCCCCCTTGTCAATAGGCCACTTTGGGCAATGACAATAAATTGGTCAAAGCGTCAAAGCGTCAAAGCGTCTCTCTCTCTCTCTCTCTTTCTCTGTGTGTAGCTGTCCACATGCTTCTGTATCGAGGCCAGCTCTCGCTTTCTTACAGACTCCGTTCACTGACCATCACGAATGCTATAGGTGTGTTCGGTAGGAAGAGAGAGAGAGAGAGCGTGGTATTGTTGAGGCTCTTTTACTGCTGACATTTAGAAAAAAAAGAAGTGATTTTTACATTGTATGTGTGAAAACAGGCAGCTTGGTTTTATATAGTTCATGACTGATGGAAAAAATCCACACTGTTATCAGATTACTTTCTTCTTTTTCTTGTTCTTCTTCTTCTTGTTCTTCTTCTTGTTCTTCTTCTTGTTCTTCTTCTTCTTCTTCTTCTTCACTCTCCTTCCTTCTCCTCTTCTCCTCCTCCTCCTCCTCCTCCTCCTCCTTCTTCTTCTTCTCTCTTCTCTCTCTTCTTCTCTTCTTCTTCTTCTTCTTCTTCTTCTTCTTCTTCTCTTCTTCTTCTTCTTCTTCTTCTTCTTCTTCTTCTTCTTCTTGTCTTCCTCCTCCTCCTCCTCCTCTCCTCCTCCTCCTCCTCCTCCTCCTCCTCCTCCTTTGTCTTCTTCTTCAACAAACGCTTAGACAGCAACTATTGCAATTTTGTGGTTTTGCCATAATGTGCAAAAATGCGTTTGCATTGTCATTAAGCGCCTGACAAGTCAGGCCCAGCGCATCCAACCTCAGCGTGGGAGAGAATTGTTATCTTGACAATTTTTCGGGAAGAAAACCCCAGGAGAATGGACCAAGAAGGCAGAAAATAGACAAGAAGGAGGTGGGGGGACAAGGAGGTAAAGGAACAAAGCAGCAACAAAGAGAGGGCGTAGCAGAAAAAAAGGGAATTCCTAGCACAGAATTTCCAGAGGGTGGGGATGCTATTTATACTGACAGAACCCCCGGTTTTCCCATGGGGGAACAGTTATAAAAGATTCTAGACAGACACAGCATATTTTACAAAATGTATACAGCCCAGAGCAGTGTAGTTAATCTCTTCCTTTTTTAAAGAAAACAAACCCAGATGAGATTGGAGCTAATGGTTGCTCATATTCTGTCGACTACAAGCATGCCCATAGACACACACACACACACACACACACACACACACACACACACACACACACACACACACACACACACACACCACACACACACACACACACACACACGCACACACACACTGTCTGTCTGTCTGTCTGCCTGTCTGTCTGTCTGTCTGACTGTTCCTCCCTCTCTCTCCTTCTCTCGCTCAAGCAAAGTCCTTCGGACGAGACTATAAACCGACGTCCCGTGCGCGAACGCACGCAGAACATCGTGCGCACACGTAAAAACCCGTTCCACGTATCGAAAGAGTAGGCTATTGTGTGCCGGTGGGAACGGATGACAAAATCGACAAAACTACACACACACGGGGACTGGATGTAAAAAAAAGGATACGAGACCTTATTCCATCATCTTCGAAATAAAAGAATAAAGAATAAAAGCCCACAGAATACAAGCTTGATGGGATCAATGGAGAGATACTAAAACTGTCAGCCGCTGTAGTTATGACTTAA
Organism: Rapana venosa; assembly: GCA_028751875.1. Lineage (NCBI taxonomy): Eukaryota > Metazoa > Mollusca > Gastropoda > Neogastropoda > Muricidae > Rapana > Rapana venosa. The sequence continues at coordinate 27,506,727 of CM054139.1, forward strand.
CTCGCCTGAAAACATTAAAGCGAAACAATAAACTTCCCATTTCAATTTGTTTTAAAGGGTATTTAAAACTCGCCGCTTCTGTGTTCAAAACAAGGTGATAAAACCACTGACCTGCCGATGAGGGACAAACTCTTCGGACCCCTGGAGAGAGGGCCTTCAGCGCACTACGGCAGCATTTGTCAGGGCCTCAGGAGTTGCTGTCTGAGCGTTCGACGACCAAGAAGAAGAAGAGGAAGAAACTAAACCGTGGAGTATAAACCCTTTTCGTTGTGTGTGGATCGTACAATTAAATTGTTGTTAAAGTTAAGCTATTGCTACATGCTAATAAAGGTGCGGCGATAATACGAAACGCAGTTTTTGTTCTCTCTCTCTCTCTCTCTCTCCTCTCTCTCTCTCTCTCTCTCTCTCTCTCTCTCTCTCTCTCTCTCTCTCTCTCTCTCTCTCTCTCTCTCCCCCCCTCTCTCTCTCCCTCCTTCCTTCCCCCCTCTCTCTCCCTCCCCCCTCTCTCTCCCTCTCCCCCCTTCTCTCTCTCATCATTAAAAATCAAAATCATCTAGGCCTGTTTAAAGAACAATTTTTTGTCACACCATAGTGTACTATTCTATACTCTGTGTGTGTGTGTGTGTGTGTGTGTGTGTGTGTGTGTGTGTGTGTGTGTGTGTGTGTGTGTGTGTGTGTGGTGTAGAGAGAAGAGAGAGAGAGAGAGAGGAGAGAGAGAGAAGAGAGAGAGAGAGAGTCGAGTCAAGTGAAACATTTTTTATATTTCCAGATGGTACATTGAATAAGTAATGCATTTGCTTTTTTTCATCAAGCCATCTATCTAGGAAGAAAAACAGCTTGATCAATAATATCTATCTACATTATTACCATAACCAATAATGATAAATAAAACTGGCTCCAAAAGAAACATAGAAATAGAGAAAAAAGCACACAAACGTGTGTGTGTGTGTGTGTGTGTGTGTGTGTGTGTGTGTGTGTGTGTGTGTGTGCACGCACGCGTGCACACATGCGCGAGCCCAAGCATGATAAACTGTCCATCCCTGTTGTAGGTTCTTTTACATCCAGTAAAAAAGAAACAAACATGCTCATGAAGATTTCTATTCATTCTTTCTTTCAAAATACTAACACACAGACCAAGACATAAACCCTCATGGTCTAAGGGAGACCATGGCATAAACCCTCATGGTCTAAGGGAGACCATGACATATACCCTCATGGTCTAAGGGAGACCATGACATATACCCTCATGGTCTAAGGGAGACCATGACATATCTTTTTAGGGCAAATACCCTCAGACATGTAGGTCTAAGGGAGACCATGACATATACCCTCATGGTCTAAGGGAGACCATGACATATACCCTCATGATCTAAGGGAGACCATGACATATACCCTCATGGTCTATGGGAGACCATGACATATACCCTCATGGTGTAAGGGAGACCATGACATAATTATACCCTCATGGTCTAAGGGAGACCATGATATATACCCTCATGGTCTAAGGGAGACCATGACATAATTATACCCTCATGGTCTAAGGGAGACCATGACATATACCCTCATGGTCTAAGGGAGACCATGACATATACCCTCATGGTCTAAGGGAGACCATGACATATACCCTCATGGTCTAAGTGCTGGTCTGCCAGCATCATCAATCCACTCCCTTCAACGTATACACAACTCTGCAGCTCGACTAGTCCTCAGAAAGAAGAAAAATCTAAGCAAATTACTCCTCTCTTGCGATCTCTCCACTGGTTGCCTGTGCCACAGAGAGTAAACTATTCAGTACCCTCTGTTACAAATGCCTCCATAAAACAGCACCTTCCTACCTCTGTGAATGTATTCACCTGTACACTCCTTCTCGTTCCCTCCGCTCTGCTGCAGACACCTCGTGCTTAAGAATACCTAGATTCAACCAGTCCACCGTTGGCCGTTGCTCTTCTCTGTTTCTGGTCCATCGATCTGGAATTACCTCCCTCTCTCCCTTCGCCAAAAGCCTACTGATGACGCTTTTAAAATCGGCCTCAAGACACATTTATTTCAAACCTAAGATTTCCTCTCTTGTTCCATTTCATTTTTGTCC
>CM054139.1:27513815-27521315 GCA_028751875.1 Rapana venosa
TCTTCGATCGAAGAAAGAGCAGCATCCTTTCTGTCTCTCACTGTTACTTAATGCGGCGTGTTCTGCACGTGTGGGTGTGGCCCAGCTGTCAGGTATGTGTGTGTGTGTGTGTGTGTGGTGTGTGTGTGTGGTGTGTGTGTAGTGTGTGTGTAATGTGTGTGTGTGTAGTGTGTGTGGGGTGGGGGGTGGGGGTGGAGTAGTGTGTGTGTGTGTGTTTTGTGTGTGTAGTGTGTGTGTGTGTGTGTGTAGTGTGTGTGTGTTGATGTGTGTGTGTGTGGTGTGTGTGTGTTTGTAGTGTGTGTGTGTGTAGTGTGTGTGTGTGTGTGGGGGGAGTAGTGTGTGTGTGTGTAGTATGTGTGTTTGTGTGTGTTGTGTGTAGTATGTGTAGTGTGTGTATGGGGGGGGGGGGGGTAGTGTGGGTGTGTATGTTTGTGTTTGTGTGTGTGTATGTGTATTGTAATATGTGTGTGTGTGTGTGTGTGTGTAGTATGTGGAGTGTGTGTATAGGGGGGAGGAAGTAGTGTGGGTGTTTGTGTTTGTGTTTGTGTAGTGTGTGTGTGTATAGTGTATGGTGTGTATTGTGTGTGTAGTGTATGTGTGTGTAGTGTGTGTGTAGTATGTGTAGTGTGTGTATAGAGGGAAGGAAGTAGTGTGTTTGTGTAGTGTGTGTGTGCGTAGTGTATGTGTAGTGTGTGTATGTAATGTGTGTATATAATGTGTGTGTAATGTGTGTGTGTAGTGTGTGCGTGTAGTGACTGTAGTGTGTGTGCGCGCGCGTGCGTGTGAGTGTGTGTGTGTGTGCGCGCGCTTGCGCTTGTGCATGTGTCGTGTGTGTGTGTGTGTGTGTGTGTGTGTGTGTGTGTGTGTGTGTGTGTGCGTGCACGCTTGTGTATGTGTCGTCTGCTTGTGTAGTACGTGTAGTGTGTGAGTGAGGGGGGATGATGGAGGACAGAGAGAGCGATAGTTTATTCATTTATTTACAAATCGATATACATCGTGACATTATTTACTGAGCGTTGACTTCAGTCTGTTGTCTTGTACCTTTGTCTTGTTGCTGTCTTGGCTTATGTGAAATTGATTTAATATATCCCGTAGCGACGCCTATCAGATTTCTGTTATTAGCTCTTCTTTCCAGTACTGGTGGTATCGAAAACCACATATTATATTATTATCTTGATCACACTCACCATAATGCTTATTCACACGGTCTCGTGAAGAGTGACTCTGGTAGGCCTAGGGCGTGTAGCAATCGAATTTTGTTTTGTATTGTTTACTAGACTTTTTGTTGTTGTTGCTTTTTTTGTTGCATGCTTTATTCCTTCTTTTTCTTCAGTTTTTGTTGTTGGTGGTTATAAAAAGGCTGTTTTGTTGATTTTAGACGCAAGTCAACACCTCTTAAGGTGAATCTTCGCCCCCCCCCCCCCCCTCTCTCTCTCTCTCTCTCTCTCTCTCTCTCTCTCTCTCTCTCTCTCTCTCTCTCTCATTCGTTTCTTCTTTCTTTTAGTTCTGTTAAGCAAGAGCAGCAAGCAAACAAGGAAGCAAGCACGCACGCACGCACGCACACACACACACATACACACACCACACACACACACACACACACACACACCACCACCACCACCACCATCACCACACCTCACCACACTCCTCTCCACTCCACACCACACCACACCACACTCCACTCCACACCACACTCCACTCCACTCCACTCCGCTCATTCACATGTTACCTATTTAACGATACAAAATCATTCACTCCTATCCACCACACTACTGAATCAGCATTCTTCAGTACATATATATATATATATATATATATATATATATATATATATATATATATATATATATATATATATATATATATATAGAGAGAGAGAGAGAGAGAGAGAGAGAGAGAGAGAGAGAGAGAGAGAGATGAAGATGCTAATACAGAACCTTAATCCCCAACTATTCCGGCGCTATCAACGCACGAGAAGTGATAATTGCTTAGTCACATCAATATTTATTTAATTAACCTCGTTGTGTAATTTTAAAATGACACTCATAGTTTCCCAAGTTGAGACATTAAAGCATTCATGAATCTTGTCTCGAGTCTAGTTATAAACAGCTGGCCTGACCCCTTCTCAAGGAAGGAATTCAAAAGGCTTATTTTTCATGCTTCTCAGTTCCTTATCAAAATGATGGACGGATTTGTCGATCGATCTAAACATCGATTATCTGATTGAGGGGGTGAGCAGATACATACACATGCTGACCGACACGTAGGCAAACTGGAGATGTTGGACAAGCATGTAGATGAAAATAGAAAGATCGAGACTGACAGGGGGATGGACAGACAGACAGATATGTAGATAGATAGAGACATAGATAGACATTGACAATGACAATGACAAATTCTTTTATTTCGAGGATAATGAATAAGCACACATGTGCTTTTTTTACATCCAGTCCCCGCAGATAGATAGGTAGGTAGGTAGGTAGATAGGTAGGTAGGTAGGTAGATAGATAGATAAATAGATAGTTAGGTAGATAGATAGATAGGTAGGTAGGTAGATATATATATATATATATATATATATCTATATATATATATATATAAGAGAGAGAGACATAGAAAGGTATACAGATAATAGATAGATAGATAATTAGACACACAGACAGATAGATACATACATACATACATAGATACATAGATAGATACATAGATGAAATAAGATAGATGTTTAGGTGCGTTGTTTTTTTGCTTAACTGTATAAACGATTAACAGATTTGACTGACTGATTAAACACCAGTCGCCTGACTGACTTACAACCGACCAACTTTTTCTCTGAAAGACTGTTCTATCAAACCGACTGATTATTGTCTGTCTGACTGTCTACAATCAAATCGATTGATTGACTTGACAAGAGACTCTAAGGACCAAGTGATTAAGTGAACTGACTGATGAGCCTATGCTTGTTGTAATTTAAACTCCATATGTTGCTGTCATGTTATTTTGATCTATGAATCCTTGTTTAAACCATCTGACAGAGAAAATCTAAAATATTCAAAACCCGTACAATATCAGTGCGATGTAGACGAAGGGTGAAGGGCCACACAATGTCCCCCTACACTATCATCTCCATCTTCATCTGACGGCTCTTGATGGACCAGATAGCGGACGCCTGTTGCTCTATGGAGCGTGTCGTCGATAACCATCGCACTCCAAGGCCATGATCTGACCTCCGGAAGCGGAATGAAGCCATGAACTCTGACCTCTTCAACCACACCGCCATATCCTACCGGCTCATCGGATTTAACTGCTTCATTTCTAATGCCTTCCTGTCGTCCTAGATTTAAATAAAAAAAAGAAATCATTCAAATTGGAGTCCTAAAATCAGTTTACCCTCTGAAGCCTGCAGAGATCAATAGAGATGGTTGTAGTTATTATGACGGGGCTTCAGAATAGTTATTCCCCCTCGTCCCCAGAAACAAGCGCTTTCTCTAATAGCTCAAAAGAGTTAATGGGAATGAACCATTGTGAATTGAATTGCAACAGTGGCAGTACTAGTCTAGCAGCTGCCAAGGTTGCTGTGGGTAGAGTTTACATATTCAAACACATGAAAGGACAATTTCCAAAGATGGACTATCACAGTTCTTAAACTTCGTTATCACATCCAGGTTCTAGGTCTTGCATTCTACATACTAACAAAATAATGAAAAAGTGTTGTTGTTTTTTTCAAGTCATCATTGCATGTTTTGTTTAAACTGATTTCATTTTCTTTACTTCGATGTAAGCTCGGTGCTTGCAATATTTGTGAATGTGCTTTCGTTCACATGCTGTGTACAGATCTTTTGATTTGTAGACTATATTATTGATGTCAGTGGTTGCGGCTCAAACATAAGCCGAAGTTTGCTGGTTTTTTCTCCGCTACGTTGTTTCCCTATGTCCGCCATGTCGTCTTTACAAAGTGAGCTTGGTTTCGACCAGCTGGTCTCGTCTACTTATGTGATTTATTAGAAATAGTCATCAAAGGACAGGCTTTTACGGGCAATTCCTGTCTCAGTCTCTCTCTCTCTCTCCCCCCCCCCCCCCCCCACCTCCCACCCAACCCCCATTTATAACGGAATGACACACCTCAACCCTTTTCCTGTAAATGGATAACACAAAATCGCAATTTCCAAAAACAGTATTATTATAGTTAATATTCATTACTATTATTATTATCCATTATCCACAATTATTATTGATATCATCATTATGATTATCATCATTACAAAAGAGAAATGATGACGGTGATAATGACCATGACGTTGGTTCTCTGTTGCAGCAACACCAGCAGCAGCAGCAGCAGCAGCAGCAGCAGCAGCAGCGCAGCAGCAGCAGCAGCACCAAGCAATAGCAGTTCGCTATTACATTAACAACAATCATCCGATTCCTATGACGCCCAGCCTGCCGAATATAGTAACACGGTTCGTGTAATGATGGAAACTACCTTGCCTTTTGTCTGGGCAAAAACAACAACGACGACAAAAAGCAGTCCTATCGATCAGCGAAGTGTCCGGCATCTCTCAAAGCTAAAGGTTTATTCCTGTCCAGAGACTATTTCCTTTTGCCTTAATTAACTGTTTGTTACGTAAAGGATCCGAGAAAGAAAGAAATGTAGGATGACAAAGGTTTTGGGGAGATAAAACAAAAAAACGAAATGCAAAGGGTGTTCGTTGCTGCTTGTAGGGTCCTTTGCTAGAATCTGAACAAGCAAGGGGGGTGGGGGTGATGGGGGGGGGGGGGGGGGGAGGTTGTTGGAAAGACAGACCTTTGTGTTTGTTCATGGGTTTTGATGTCCACTCGTGACGTACGTGCGTGCGTGCGTGCGTGTGTGTGTGTTTTAAAATTTTTTTAAAAATTTATTTTATTCTTTTATATCGAGGATAATGGAATAAGCACTCATGTGCTTTTTTACATCCAGTCCCCGTGCGTATGCGGTTTTGTAAATTTTGTCATCTGTTTCCACCGGCCCACAATGGCCTACTCTTCCGAAAAGCGAAACAGGATTTAACGTGTGCGCAAGATGTTCTGCATGCGCGCGCGCGCGCGTTTGTGTGTGTGTGTGTGTGTGTGTGTGAGAGAGAGATAGATATATATATATAGAGAGAGAGAGAGAGACAGAGAGAGAGAGAGAGACAGAGAGAGAGAGAGAGAGAGAGAGAGAGAGAGAGAGAGAAAACGACAAGAGAGAGAGAGAGAGAGAGAGAGAGAGAGAGAGAGAGAGAGAGAGAGAGAGAGAGAGAGAGAGAGAGAGAGAGAGGGAGAGCACACGCACGCAGAACATCTTGCGTACACGTTAAATCATGTTCCGCTTTTCGTAAGAGTAGGCCATTAGGTGCCGGTGGGAACAGATGACAAAATTGACAAAACCGCATACACACAGGGACTGGGTGTAAAAAAGCACACAAGTGCTCATTGCATTCTCTTCGATATAAAAGAATAAAACATTTTAAAAAATAAATAAATACACCCACAATTATAAGGTTTTTCTTACTAGTTCTTATTTTATTAGGATAGCTTGATGAAAAAGAAAGAGCGTATTATGTTTACCTATTCAATGTACCAAAACACACACACACACACACACACACACACACACACACACACACACACACACACACACACACACACACACAGAGGAGAGAGAGAGAGAGAGAGGAGAGAGAGAGAGAGGAGAGAGAAGAGAGAGAGAGAGAGAGAGAGAGAGAGAGAGAGTGAGAGTGACAGTCAGACAGACAGACAGACAGCAAGTTAGACAGACAGACAGACAGACAGACAGTCAGACAGACAGACAAAGTCTGCTGCAAGAGGTCGAAGCCAATACCCAAGAAATTGTTACATACAATAAAAAAAAATAAAATGGTGTACTTTTCATTCTTTATTTCTTCCCCTCCCCCCCTTTTCTCCTGAACATCACCCCCACTACCTCCAATACCCCCTTCTCCCCCACCTCTCTCTCTCTGTGAATTATAACCGCATGCATGCGGGGACTAGATTAAAAAAGGCACATGAGTACTTATTCTATTATTCTCGGAAGAAAAGAATGAATACATCCCTCTCTTAATAGGAGACATTCTGAGATGGACTTGCTCTCTCTCTCCCTTGTGCAAAAATGGTTGGGGGGTGAGGGTGGGTGGAGAAGAGGAGAAGCGTTTTGTCTGGCACTCTTCGGCATTACTCGGCTTAATTAAGAGTTAAATGTATTCGCCCCCCCCCCACCCCCCCCTGCCCCCCGTTAAATTTTACAGCTATCCTAATCTGTTCCACTTAAGTTGCCTTCTAGCCTCTGAAAGAAAATAGAATCATAAGGAATTTGTCAACAGTCTTCTATAAATTTATCAGCATTTTCCTTAGCTATCAATCGTAACTTCAAAATAAAAGAAAAATATTGAGAATGTATGGTTGATGCTTTATCCTGCTAGTTTGTTTTGAACCCTTTATGTGTGTGTGTGTGTGTGTGTGTGTGTGTGTGTGTGTGTGTGTGTGTGTGTGTGTGTGTGTGTGACCTTTTTATGAACAGGTTCTGTGTCTGTCTGTCTCTCTCTCTCTCTCTCTCTCTCTCTCTCTCTCTCTCTCTCTCTCTCTCTCTGTGCGATCTTTTTATGAACAGGTTCTGTGTCTGTCTGTCTGTCTGTCTGTCTGTTCTGACTCTCTCTCTCTCTCTCTCTCTCTCTCTCTCTCTCTCTCTCTCTCTCTCTCTCTCTCTCTTTCTCTCTCTCTCTCTATCTCGGCGCTCGGGGTGATCTCCCTTGGATATAGGCAGGGCGAAATTTTGCTGTGTAAATTTTGTGTTTAAATTGCCAAATAAACCAGCACCACGCAAGTTGTCGGGTTACCAACAACGCTGGAAGTGACGCTAAGTGCCCTGCTGCAACAACACTGCATCACCTCATGGAAGGTCTGTGGAGAAGGCGGAGCAAACGACTGTTGTGCTTCGACTGAAGGCTGGCTCAAGTGATGGGAACATGGCGGGTCAACAAACACCTGTGTACTTCCGCAGAAAGCCGCCCAGTCAGACCAACAGGGACCGACGAAGGACAGAGGAGAGGAGGCGGGCAGAGGAGAGGAGGCGGGCAGAGGAGAGGAGACAGACAGAGGAGAGGAGACAGACAGAGGAAAGGCAAGAAGACAAAGCAAGTGCATTGTTCCCATTCGAAACTTCGCCAAGTTTGTTTATGCCAACACCCCCCATCACCCAGTCTGTCTCACACACCAACACCCCAGCCTCTCCAAACCACATGCCTTCGCAATCGCTGCTTCCCACACATGATTATCGCCGTGCGTCAGGTGCTGTCACAGTGTTGGAAGCTGACACAGTGGCTGAACAACAAGGTGGAATTGACCTGGTTGAGGTGCCTGTACCTGACATTACGATGGAGGGGGAGGACTGTGACGAATATCTAGATCAGATTCGGGATGCCGGCTACAGTGGAGATACCATAAGGAACTATGTGGGTGGGCTGAGAAACA
>CM054139.1:27526315-27528815 GCA_028751875.1 Rapana venosa
TCTCTCTCTCTCTCTCTCTCTCTCTCTCTCTCTCTTCTCTCTCCTCTCTCTCTCTCTCTGTCTCTCTCTCTGTCTCTCTCTCTGTGTCTCTCTGTCTGTCTGTCTGTCTGTCTGTCTGTCTGTCTCTCTCTCTCTCTCTCACACACACACACACACACACACACACACACACACACACACACACACACACACACACACACACACACACACACACACACACAAGCACACACATACAGACTCTCTCTCTTACAGACCCCCCCTCCCCCCCCACACACACACACTCTCTCTCTCTCCCTCCCCCCTCTCTCTCCCTCTCCCCCCATCCCTCCCCCCTCTCTCTCTCCATCTTAAGTTCAGGGTTGGTCTTTAGTTTGCTGCTACTTTTATCGTGAAGAGCTAACTGTCTGTTTTCGTCTGAATTCCGTGGGTCTACACGCCCTATAACTCTGTAACTGTAGAAACTGCGACAGAAATACATTGTGACCCGTCTACCATCCAGACGTATTAAGATGCTCATGGTTTTTGTCATTCATTGGACGGCAATGAAACAGAATGACTTACAAAGTCGTTCAGGGTTACTGAAACTACCATATACCACAGCAAATCCTTGCACTGGACAGTACGATTTTGGGTTTGCGCGCACGCGCGCGCGCACACACACACGCATACACGCACGCACGCACGAACACACACATGCGCACATGTTAAATCCTGTTCCGCATTTCGTAAGAGTAGGCCATTGCGTGCCGGTGGGAACACATGACAGAATTTACAAAACCGCATACACACTAGGACTGGATGTAAAAAAAGCACACACGTTTTTTATTCCATTATCCTCGATATAAAAGAATACAATTAAAATATAAAATAAAATAAAATAAACACAGACACATGTATATATATATTATATATAATATATATATATATATATATATATATATATATATATATATATATATATATATATATATATATATATATATATAAGATGAACCTGGCTATTTGAAGATTTTCACAAAGTCATGTTACAGTGTAGAGTTCTTGACAATCCGATATTTTGGAAACAAAGTGAAGACAGAGTAATTCCGTTTATATTTTTTCCTTACAGAAAACTTGGCTTTTAACTGAATGAACATGTTAAAAGTATAAAATGACTAGTTAGTATGCACTATATAAACAAGTGATTCTACACACAGACACACACGCACGCACGCACACATACATACACACATACACACGCGCACCTCCGATACCACCACCACCACCACCACACCACCACCCTCAAAAGGTAATAAAAAATATCACTGTGCAAATAACCAGATTCAACATTTTCACTCACACACACACACAACACACACACACACACACACACACACACACACACACACACGCACGCACGCACGCACGCACGCACGCACGCATACACATGTACACACACACACACCATCTGAAAAGAGAGGAGTGGGCATAAACAAAGAGTTAAAAGACTATGTCCTAAGGAAAATGCAGACGTACACTATTAACTTTTTGTTATTATGGAAGCAAAATCACAACTCAAAACTTGTTTGAAAAAAAAGAAGAAAAGAAAAGAGCTGATGTAGGTAGCTGAACAAGCAAAAGTTTAAACAATTCTCGGAATTGGAGTTTAACATTCAGTGCCGACTCCGCTCCCCCCCAAAAGTCCCCTGGATGAAACTATAAACCGAGGTCCCGTGTGCTAACGCACGTAGAACATCTTACGCACACGTTAAAACCTGTTCCGCTTTTCGGAAGAGTAAGCCATTGCGTGCCGGTGGGAACGGATGACAAAATTTACAAAACTGCATACACACGAGGACTGGATGTCAACAAAAAAAAGCCTATGAGTGCTTATTCCATTATCCTCGAAATAAAAGAAGAAAAGAAATAGAAAGTCAAACTGGGCAGACACAGACTGGACAGATGGACAGACAGGACAGACGATCAGATTATTTCTTCTTCTTCTTCGTCCAACGCTCAGACAGCAACTACCGTTGTCTGTCATATGAGCGAAAATGCGTCATGCTGCCGTTAAGCGCCTGACAAGTCAGGCCTAGCACACCCGACTTCCGCATCAGAATTGTTATCATTTTAAGTCTCTCTGAAAAAAAAAGGCAGGAGAATGGACCAAGAAGGCAAAAAGAAAAAGAAGACAAGACAGGAAGAAAAGAAACGAGGCAGAAACAAAGAGAGTGATAGAAAAGAGGAAATTTCTAGCACAGAGTGTTCAGAATGTGGGGATGCTATTTATACTGACAGACCCACGGGAGAAGACGATCAGATTATAAAGACAAGGTTAGTCAGACAGAGAGACACAAGATTCTTAAAAAAACAAAAAGTTAAAGTATCGGGTTTACATGTTAAAAGTAAACTTGATCCCGTTCACCGTTTCATGTAACATGTAACAGAAAACCAGACGTAAGGTGATGATCTCCAGTTACATGCCGTAACCTTCGACATGTGAATGTTTACATGATAATTA
>CM054139.1:27533815-27536315 GCA_028751875.1 Rapana venosa
CCCAAATACAAGTTTTTGAATATGTTAATTTACTTTTTTTTTAACCAGCCTACCAGCGTTCAGCACGACTGTCCTTTACCTTATCCCAAATCCTCTTCTTCCTCCCCCCCCCCCCCCCCCCCCCACCCCACCATTCCCACCCCTCTCCACCCCTATCCCTCCTACTTTAGCCCGCTCGAGTTTTTTAATTTTATTTTTGTTAAAGGCTGTCGGTTGTTCAGATCACTCACGTCTCCTGTCCCAAGTCGATAGAAGTTATCTCCCCCCCACGATGACGTACAAGAACGTGTGTGACGTTTTTGCTCTCCTCGATATTTTGCCACGAGGGCGTTTTCATTTTGAGGGCCGAACTCGATAGTAAGCACGAGGGAGATTGGAGAAAGGCGAAATTTTTTTCCTTCTTTTTCTTGTTCTTCTTTTGTTTTTAGTTCCTTCCTCCCCCCCCCCCCTCCCCCCCCCCCCCTCCCTCCCAGCCCCCCCTCCGCCCCCCCCTCCCCAACTTTCAAGTCGAGAGTTGTCATACGATACTGAAAGGGGTGTCCAGTGTTATTATCATGTAGCAGCCTATCTGTTTACACGGCCCTCTCCATTTCCGAAATCGGCTGTTAAGACCCGTTATTTGATACAGAAAATGAGAAAACGAATCTGGATGCAGAAGTTAGATTTGGTGAAGGTCTTCATATACATGACAACGTTTTTGTGACAACAGACACGACAAAAACAAGACATTCTTGGTGAATTTAAAAAAAAAAGGTTTTGTTGTTGTTGTTTTGGGATGTGCAAAAAATATCCGTATGTAAGAGGAAAATGCATTAGTTCATGACACAAATGTCGTCCAGGCACAGATTAAAATTAATTTTTTAAAAAATTATACCACTTTAAGTCTCGCAGATTTCTCTGCGTGAAATTCGGGCTGCTCTCCCCGGGGGAGAGCGCGTCGCCACAAGAGCAGCGCCACCCATTTTTTTCTTTTTCCTGTCTGCAGCTGTATTTATTTCCCTATCAGAGAGGCTTTTTTCTACAGAATTTTGCTAGGGACAACTCTCTTGTTGCCGTGGGTTCTTTTACGTGCCCTGAATAATTATGTGTAACACACGGGACCTCGGTTTATCATCTCATCCGAAAGACTAAAGATGATGCGCTCACACATGAAAAGATGCGATCACACATTCCAAAACAACAGTAAGAAAACCTGTCATAAAAAAAATCAACAACCAAAATATTATAACAAAGGCTTTCAGAGGGTGACATACTATATTTCGGTAGATACATTTCTTAAAACCAATGTCAGAACAACCTAAGATTGGGCACAAGGAAGAATGCTTTTTTTTCCTCAGAACTTCAAAATGACCTAAAAGGGTGTAGGGTGTTGTTGTTTTCAGAACTGCAAAGTGACTAGGAAGGACGTCAATATTTGTTCAGAACTCTTAAGTAACTAGGAAGCGTGCACATTTTTTTCAAAACTCTAAAGTGACTAGGAAGGATGGAGATTTTTTTCCCCAGAACTCCGTAGAGACAAGGAAGAATGTAGACATTTTATTTAGAACATCGAAGTGACTAGAGAGGATGCAGATACTTTTTAGATCTCCATAGTGACTAGGAAGAATGTAAATATTTCTTCAGTACTCCAAAGTGTGGGACGGGATAGCTCAGTGGTCGGAGCACTCGCTTTCCCCCAGCCAAGTTAAGCAGCGTCGAGCATGGTTACCAGTTGGATGGGTGACCGTTTGCGCGCCTTGGCTTCAGTACAGTTCCCCCAGTTCACCCAGCTGTAAATGGGTACCTGCCCTCTTTAGGGTCAGGGAAGGTAAAGCAGCGAGGGAGAGGAGATGGGCGCCGCCCTCAATATGCTGGCCCTAGAGAAGTGAGGTCTCTGACGCCTCGCTCCCCTACGACCTTAAAGGTTATGGGACTCCTTTACCTTACCTTCCTTTTTACTCCAAAGTGACTAGACAGAATCCAGATATTAATTGTTTAGAACTCCAAAGTGACTAGACAGAATCCAGATATTAATTGTTTAGAACTCCAAAGTGACTAAACAGAACCCAGATATTTGTTCAGAACTCCAAAAGTGACTAGACAGTATCCAGATATTTGTTCAGAGCTCCAAAGTGACTAGACAGAATTCAGATATTAATTGTTCAGAGCTCCAAAGTGACAAGAAAATATGTAGGTTTTTTTCAGAACACGAAAGTGTCAAGGAAGAACATAGACTTTTAAGAGCTCTAAAGTGACTAGGAAGCCTGCAGTCTCCCCCCCCCCCATCCCCCCCCCCCCACCCCCCAAGAACTCCAAAGTGACTCCTTGGCTGACTTCTCCCTCAACTCCTTAAAGAGTCATCAGGGATTTTACACACTGTAAATCTTCAGGCAGTGCGTTGTGGTCAAGTCGAAGCTAGCGGAGCCCATTTCTCTCCAGGCTGGAGGTGCATGCTGGGTATGTTTATGTCATCCATGCCATCGACCACAGCCGGCCTACTCTTCATCGAAAGGTGGACTTA
>CM054139.1:27551315-27613815 GCA_028751875.1 Rapana venosa
GCTGCTGCTGCTGCTGCTGCTACTACTACTACTGCTGCTGCTACTACTACTACTACTACTACTACTACTACTACTACTACTACTACTTCTACCACTACTACATCTATACTGCTGCTGTTGTTGTTGATTATGATTCTATACATCCTATTAAATTTCACAACTTGTATGGTAAAAAAAAAGCAGCTTTTTCTTTACCAAATTTGTCATTCCTCCTTAAACTTCTCAAAAGCAGCTTGTTTTCTGATTTCTTCTAATCCAAGACCGTGACCACAAAAATGGGAAGAAAAACAAAATCCCATCGTATCATTTTCACAAGAAGTCTGGAACTGGTTCGTTGAAAAAGAAAAAAAAAGTGTAGTGGGCCACTCCGATTCAGGCCACACCCTGTAAGTGAGAAGGTTGAAGCCCCAAGTCTTATCGACAGTGATATGAATGTAGTTCAGGCACCAAAGAGGTATTTCTAGCACTGGAGAAATGCGAGGCAAAGGCGATAACATAGCAAACCTGGACTGGATCAAAGGATCTTCGAGAAGAAGAAGGAGGAGAAGGAGAGGGAGAAGAAGAAGAAGGGGAAGAAGAGAAGAAGAAAGAAGAAGAAGAAGGTGAAGAAGAAGAAGGAGAAGAAGAAGAAGGAGAAGGAGAGGGAGAAGAAGAAGGGGAAGAAGAAAGAAGAAGAAGAAAGAAGAAGAAGAAGAAGGAAGAAGAAAAAAGAAGAAGAGGAAGAAGAGAGATTTATATATGTATGTATTTTATTCTTTTATATCGAGGATAATGGAATAAGCACTTATGTGCTTTTTTACACCTAGTCCCCGTGTGAATGCGGTTTTGTAAATTCTGTCATCTGTTCCCACCGGCAGCCAGAAAATGCACCCTGACTCACTCATCCCACCTGGGAATCCCTGTGACGCCTCAAGTACACACTGGGTGAGAAGTTCGCGTTCAAGTACCTGGCCACATAGGCAGCCACACTCTGACTTCAGGGTACGTTTTATCCGTTTAATTAAAAGAGAGCTCAAGGTACTATACCCAGAGCTTGTTATGGCTGAAGACAATCTCGACATCACATTTCACTGTATAATAACATTATGATAATTATGGTAAAGGGCCTTGACATTTTACATCAGTAACTGACAAAGCTTTTACCTGGGCCAAAATCTCCCCCTCCCGTGGCGATGCCAGGAGCTTGTCGGTATAAATATCATCCCTCACCTTCCGGAAATTTTGTGCTAGGAATTCCCTCTTTTCTATCCCTCTCTTTGTTTCTGCCTTGTTCCTTTTCTTCCAGTCACCTCCTTCTTGTCTATTTTCTGCCTTCTTGGTCCAATCTCCTGCCTCTCTCTCTCTCTCTCTCTCTCTCTCTCTTCTCTCTCTCTTCTCTCTCTCTCTCTCTCTCTCTCTCTCCTCTCTCTCTCTCTCTCTCTATTTGGTTGTTACCTCTCCCCCTTGTTGTTGCCGTTCTTGTTTTGCTCTTGGTTCTTGCTATTTTTTCGGTTGTTTCTGTGTTTTCTGTTCTGCTTTCTTTCTTACTTGTTGCTACTTTTTTCTTTTCTTTTCTTTCTCTCTCTCTTCGGTGATTTTTGTGGGGATTTTTGTGTAGATATTTTTTCCGTAAGCTGTGTAAGTGTATTGCTATGGGCTTTATTTTATTTTATTATCATATATATCCTTAAGGGCGGGGACTGGATGTAAAAAAGCACATGGGTGCTTATTCATTATCCTCGAAATAAAAGAATTTGTCATTGTCAAGAATTTGTCATTGTCATTGTCATTGTCATTGTCATCGTCATTCTCTCTCTCTCTCTCCCCTCTCCTCTCTCTCTCTCTCTCTCTCTCTCTCTCTCTCTCTCTCTCCTCTCTCTCTCTCTCTCTCTCCAGAAAGACTTAAAATATAGCAATTCTCTCCCTCGCCGAAGTCGGATGCGCTGGGCCTGACTTGTCAGGCGCTTAACGGCAGCGCAGCGCATTTTCGCTCATATGACAAACAATAGTTGCTGTCTGAGCGCTCGAAGAAGAAGAAAATGAAGAAGCTGGGGCAAAAAAGTAAATAGTAATGGCAACTGGTTTGATTGAAGCTGGTCAGTACCAACTGCACCAGTACTGGGATGGTTCTAAAGCAACCCACCCAGCGAAATTCATACTTCTGACTGTTGCCAAGGATGTTGAACAAGAAAACAAAACAAAACAAACAAAAAGAAAAACAAACCTACCATACAACCAACCAACGAACCAACCAGCCAGCCAACCAAACAAAACAAGAAACAAAACAAAAAACCCAGTTCAACGTGATAGTTCCATATTCAAACGAAAAAAAACAAACCCCACCCCTGTCACATGCATGTTCGTCAAGATTTTCTACCTAGGAATGTTCTCGAGTGGGAGGCGAAGTGACGGTGGCGATATCAAGTACCATCATCCAAGAAAATAAGATCGAACCACTACAGAAATCAGGACACGTAAGTAAATTAATAATGTGTGACGACTCTAAAAGACCACACCCCAACCCCACCCCATCCACCCCCACCGCACAAAAAGAAATTAAAGACCTTTAAATCTCTGATAAGGAACTGAAGTGTGCAGTTTCGAGCCCCGCTCACTTGTCGGCATAAGAAACGCGTTTGAAGGCGAGAGGCCGGAATCGTTGGAACCCGCTTCACGATCAAACGGAGACACACTCCATAGACTGCAATCATTCTGGGCGCTTTGTCGGCTCTCAGCAACTGGGTCTCGCTTATCGGCCATCTTTACGATCGTCCTTAAACGGTTTTTGCCAGGCGGTGGCGTGGACAGCAGTAACTTCTTCCCTTCATCACCTTCTTCTTTTCTCCTTCAGTTTTCACGTGCCTCGTGTCTGACTCTGTCTGCTCGTGGTGCAATATTATGTTTCATTACATGGCTGGCAGGCGCTGTTTGTCAAGAACCGTGCGTAGTTGAATTATGTATAGGGTTAGTGACCCGGGGTGGTGGATGGTGGGTATGGTAGGTAAGTGAATGCAAGTGTTGTTTGGATGTGGTCAGTATCCGTTTGTCGTGTTGTACGTGTGTGTGTGTCTGAGTGAACTTGTCGCGGAATTCAAGTCAATTGATTTGTTCCTTACGTACTTAGGCCCAATCACTCCCCCTGAAGCATAGACCGGAAAAAAAGTCCAACCAGAATCACTCCTGGCTATTCTCTCAGCTGTCCAGGTCAAATCCAAATCTTCTGGTTCTAAAAAAAGCCTCGAGTTCGCGTGCCAGGTTCTTTGCCTCGTATAACGTTTATCCCTGGGGCTGTTCCATGAAGTTGCCAGCATTTGATGTTGCTGGATGTTTCTCAGGGTGTGCGACCATCGGCGATATCCGTATTTCATTCAGAATAAGTGGTTGGTACGATTGCAACAGGTCACGCGTAATTTGATGGTGTCGGCCAAGGACCACGCCCATCCCGTCCCATCCAGCGCAGCGTTGCTAAAGGTAATGCAAGCCTTTAAAGTTCTCTGTTAGAACTGCAATGTGTCCCATAGTGAGACCTGCTTGACGTCGGCATAAGTGAACGCTGTCTTAGGCGGGTCGACACGACCGTTGGAGCTCCGCTTCGTTACACTGCAAGTACGCTGCCCTCCCCTGCCAATCTTCTCTGGCTTTCGGGATCTGTGCCGCCTGCATGTTAATGATCTACCCATACGTTGACGTCTCCTTCTCAAGCTCCTTCCATGTGTGTGGTGGAGGTCCTCACTCGCTGCGTTGATCGACGATCTTGTTTTGCCTCATGGATCTTGGCACCAATTGTATGGGTGCTGCTAGCTCAGTATCTTGTCCTGCATTTTGGGGGGCTGTTGTCAAGAGAGCCAGGTCGTCTGAATATGTTGAGATCATACCAGCTGGGTCCGACGTGTCACTGGATTCAGTTTTTCTGTGTGTATGTGTTGATGTCTTCATGGTTCCATCGTCGCCTGAAGATGAGGATGTGGTGACTAGTGGACGGCTTTGTGTGATTAAGTCAATGCGAAAAGTGCTCTGTGTTGTGTGTGTGTGTGTTGTTTTTATTTATTTATTTTATTCTTTTAAATCGAGGTAATGGAATAAGCACTTATGTGCTTTTTTACATCCAGTCCCCGTGTGTATGCGGTTTTGTAAATTCTGTCATCTGTTCCCACCGGCACACAATGGCCTACTCTTACGAAAAGCGGAACAGGATTTAACGTGTGCGCAAGATGTTCTGCGTGCGTCCGCACACGGGGCGTCGGTTTATAGTCTCACCCGAAGGACTTTTGGGGAGAGTGGAGTCTGCACTGATGTTAACTCCAGGGGAAAATATTCCTTTGAACGGGAATCGAACCCAGGTCGTCAGATTGCAATGTTCTAACCACTAGGCTATCACGTCACCCTGTGTGTGGTGGGTTGGTGTGTGTGTGTGGTGTTGTGTGGTGTGGTGTTTGGTGTGTGTGTGTGGTGTGTTGGGTGGTGTGTGTGTGGTGTTGTGTGTGTGTGCGCTGCGCTTGTTGCTTGCTTACTTTTAGCACTTTTGAAATACTTTATAAAAAATAATGTTTAAAGTACAACACTCGCCAATGCAGGTGCATTTTTTTTTCCATTTTCTTCAGAAGTCCATTGGCTTGTGTGGTCAAATGTCCTCTTATTATAAGCAATATTTGCCCCATCCTTTCCCAACTGAAAACACAAAAATCAATTAACCGAGAGAGAAAAAACAAACGATACACGAAGATGAAACCTGGCACGTGTGCTCCCCGCATGCACCTGTCTGAGACACGTGTGGTACTTAGCTCAGGTGTTCTGGGTTCGATTTCATTTTATGGAGTCCTCAAAGACTATCAACATCCACGATAAACAGAGAATGACTGAACATTGAACAAAACTACAATGAAGTAAAGTGTGAACGGGGAAAGGACTATCATAAGATTACTTGATGTCCTGACAAGGCAGGCATCCATCAATCTCGGAAGACTATGGAGTTATTACGCTCTAGGCGTTTTATTAAATTTAACTGAATTTTTCATGTCTTATTGTCTACTGTGGTTAAACTTTGTTATCTTTTTTATAAAAGGTTTTGTTTTCCGAACAGCTGAAACAAAGCATAAAGAATGGGATATATGGACTAATGATCAATTGTGGCTTATTTTTTATTTTGTTTGTCATTTCATTATATGTCTGAATCTGAGTAAAAATTTAAGAATATTTAAGATGTTTTGAATGGTCCTTTATATATACAAAACCAAACTAAAGTAAATGTGGATACAGGGGATCACTTCGTGGACTGTGGACCGAGGCCCCTGTGCGAGTGAAACGCATGAGACATCTTCGCGCACGTTGGGTCCTGTTCACTAAATCGGGGGAGTGGGCCGTCCCTGATGTGCCGGTGGGGGCGGATGGCGGGATGTAAAAAACCGCATGCACACGCAAAAATTATTTTTAAAATGTCATCTGAGCGCTTTGATTTGTTGCTTTACAAGATTCAGCGCTATATAAATTCCATACATTATTATTATTATTATTATTATTCTGGTACAAGCGTCGGGTGTGGCTGGCTAGTCCCACACAGGAATGACAGTTCTTATGGCAGAGGGCACAGATAAAATCTGACGCTGGTCTGTCTGCCTGGGTTGTTAAGGTATGCTTGTAATTTTGTTACACTTTTTTTTTAAAGACTAAATTGTGTTTAAACTGAACCAAAGAGGTTAGGGAGTTGGGGGTGGGGGTGGGGATGGGGGTGGGGGCGGGGGTCATATGTCGATAGTAGAGTCCTTGTCTGGGTCTACCCCCTAAACAGATTTCACTTTGCCTTTTTACTATAATTATGCATGCCCCGAGTTAAAAACAAACTCTCATGAAGTAGTTTGAAGCAAGGCTTATTGAAGAGTCTCTTAACAATATCAGTGATCACTGCATTGAAAACTTTTGACATCCAGTAATTGCACTACAGTGGAGATGAGACGCTTTGGCAAACTCCGTGGTATCTCATACAGAGATCACATCACTATTGAGGAAGTGAAAACCAGAATGAAAAACACCATCAAGACCATATGAAGAGCTCCCGACTTCAGTGAAAAAACGCAAACTAAGGCACGTCACACGAACATCTGACCTGGCCAAGACTGTCCTACAGGGAACAGTATAAGGAGGCAGACAGAGAAAACGATGGAAAGACATCAGAGAGTGGACTGGCCTTGAGTGGAACGATTCGCGACGGAAAGCAGAGGACCACGGGGATGCTGGTTGGAAATTCTTCAGTGGTGCCCCCACGGTCGATGGGACTAGGGTAGGTCAGGTAAAGAAGAGGTGGGTTGTTGTGTTGTTGTTGGTTTTTTTTTTTGGGGGGGGGGAGGGGATTGGTTTTTTTTGCTACCTCATCTTCTGTGACGTCCCCCGTCCTGCTGTTCCCACGCCACTCATTCCAATCTCCCCGCCACAGCCATACCCAGATTTGTTATGTCTCATCATCAGAGTCGGAGGTCCACAGGGAGCCCATCACTGTCAGGCCGCCGTAGGGCCACCAGCTAGAGGGGCCCTGCACTGCTGCTGGGTCACTTTGGTGTTCAGTGGTGCCTGTTCTGAGCTAATATACGCAGGACACCACCTACTAAGCCCCCTACTAACGACAGTATTAGGTCAGTCGTGGAGCCAGACTGAGTGAGTTGCCCACCGGAGGTGGCAACCACCACAACATCCCTCCAACGACTGTCCCCCGTGAACCTCCAACCCCAAAGGCCCTGACACAAACTCACCACAGGCACAGAAGTGTATGGGCAAACCGAATCTGAGGTCACCGTGAGACCAGAACAACTGAGACCACCGAAGCAGAGGCAATTTTTTAAATAATTTTATTGCATGATGATCAATGACAATGAGGATGACGTAATTATGCTGCTGTGGAAGTGCATATGCTTTGAGACTACTTGACAGAGTTGTACTCTACCTTACTATCATAATATATCCTGGCGTCAACCGGGCGAGAGATACAGACACCTGCAGTGTTGGTCAGGTAATTTGAGCAACACTCTCAAACTCGCATCGGTTAAGTGGATGAAGCTCGACTGTGTGGTCCGTCTTCCCACTGAGCCCAAAGCACACTCACTCTGGGTAGAAGCCGGCCGCAGTCCGAAAATCCCTATGACTCTTATGGGAATCGAACCCGCGACCTTCCAGCCCGTAACCCAAGGCGCCAACCACTGCACCATGGCTGCTGGTTAGGTAAAGTAGAGTTCCACTTCACTGTCCTCAGGGGCCAAACAAAATAGATCATGTCTTATCGAGCGCTAGATCTAGATCTAAACGTTCACGTGTCTTGTTAACTAGCGTTTATCATAACGGCAGCGCAGCCGCCAATGAGTCATTCTGATCACCAGCAAGTGTTGAAACTCTTGCCGTCTTGTTGCTGACAGGATGCCTTCTGGAGACTTTCATGGACCTCAGGATGAATTCGTAAAGATCCCTCCCTCCTCCCCTTGAGTATTCCGGTGCGATATAATTATTTTGCAAGTGATACTGGTGGACAAAAAGCACATGATGTGCCTAGAACGATTTTTTGAGGGTGGAATCTCTTCAGGCAGTTTTCTTCGCCAGGAAACTTTAGAGACCAGCAGTGAAAACTTTGTGATAGGTATAAATCTTTTGAATAATGTCTAAAAAAATTTTTTTTTTTACAGAAATAAAAGTATCAAGCCAGAAGTGGAGTGGTTCAGAGGTTGACACACACACACACACTCCTTCTCGTTCTCTCTGCTCTGCTGCAGATACCTTGTCCTTATGAACCAATCCTTCAACCAATCCACCATCGGCCGTCGCTCTTTATTTCTGGTCCATCGATCTGGAATGACCTCCCTCCCTCTCTCAGCCAAAGGCCTTCTTATGACACTTTAAAATCCAGTCTCAAGACATATTTATTTCAAACCTAAGACTTTCCTCTCTTGCTTCATCTCATAGCTTTTCCCTGCCTTCAACAGCCAATATTCTATTGCCCTGCCAGGGTGTGTGACCTGTGTGTGTGTGCGTGCGTGCACATTTGGACTTGATGGAACTATGAATTGTGACTGGTTGTATGACTGTGTAAGAATGAGTTGAGTGCAAGCTATATAAATTCCATTTATTATTATTATGTGTGTGTGTGTACTTCAATTTATCCAACGTTGTATAAAATTCTAATATTTATAAGGTTACTGACTGGGCCTTCACTCTTGTCTAGAACCTGCTGGCTGTCATCTATACGTCACTCCCGTCAGACATCACCAATGACTGGAACCTTTTCAGGCTGGTGGTGGTCATGATGTACTTTAATCAAAACCACATAAGGGAAGGAAACATGCAAGGTTTGCACTCGCCACCCTGCCTACAAGGGAGCCAGCCGCCTGAAGTTAGCCTATAGATCTGCAAGCTGGGAAGCCCGTGGTTATTATTTTTCATGCCTGATAGCTGTTATCTGGGATCCTACAGTGCTGATCTTTTTAGCACTTTATTTTCACATCCTTTTTCGTGAGTGTGATGAGAAGCTTATGGACAATACATTTTGATGCCAAGATTGTTTCAATGAACAAAAGCTGCTGAAAAACTACTCTGTACATCAATGGCATAGCTGTTCAGAAAGATTACGGGCTGGTGGTTGTCTTCTTGTAGAGACCTGCACCACTTTTTGTCAGAGTTTGACTGCTGCATATTTTCTGATCAGTGATGGTCATTAAAGTGTAAATAATGTGTGAGAGCTGGGTGTTGTTACTTGTATTAAGTAAACAAGAACAATGGCTACAGAACTACACTGTGAGGGGCTACGCAAGTATAGACTGAACTTACTTTGTAGAGCGTGGTAAATGTCCGGAAAAGAGTGATGGTGTCACAAAGAACAGTAAAAAGGGATGCACATATTCCTCAAAAGTATAGGGGACAGGATTGGTGGCAGTCATGTTTTCAGTCACTGATTTCCTTTAAATATAAGAGTAGCAAACCTTTATGTTGCACAATCCGTTTGGTAGGGCTGTGGGCGAATTATCAATGTTTTTGGTTTGCCAGCTAAAGTGCCAGAAATGCTCTGACTGCTGTAGTTGCTGTCAGAGAACAGTCCACAGCTGTACAAACAACTCTCTGAAACAAGACACTTACTTTGTGCTGGCCATTTGCCCTGCAGCAGACAGCCCGATGATGAGCCATTTACAGTGGAGTCCTAGCATGTGTCTACAGCCACTAGGAAAAATGTTTTTCAGCCAGAAAGGTAGGCAGCATGCATGACTATAGCCCATGGCACTAGTGTTGGTTGTACTGTATTGTCACTGTTGCAAGATATGGTAGTAGGAAAATGATGAATTTTGCATGAAGGAGTTTTACTTGTAAAATAATCAGTTCTGCTTTTCTGTCACAGAAGATGACAAGAGAAACTAAAGGTGTGTGTTTGGTATCATTGTAAAGTGCTTTTTCTTCTCTTTCTAATGACAGGGTTTACAGGTTTTTTCCTGTTAGGCATGAAATGTGACATGATTTTGTATAAGCAAGAAGTCAGTTTCCTACTCAAAGCCCTGCCTGCATTAGCTGCTATAGTATTCAACCCTCCACTCGCAAAAAAAGCAAACAGTAAGGATCACACACACACAACCATTCATTCCTAACAAACACAGTATATACAAATAACGCTACAAATGTGATTGTGACATTTATTTTACAATAAAGAACATCACAAAGAAAATGTTATGAAGAGCTTCTCTACTGAAGCACATCATTCTGCTTCTCCATCGGCTTTCCCAAATCCACAGCAAAAGCAAGCTGTCGTCTGCCTGAAGTGTCCGTCATCCCTTCTTAACACTCAGAAGCTGCAGGGCCACAAAGAAAAATGGGGCTATTTAAAAAAAAAAAAAAAAG
Source organism: Rapana venosa (assembly GCA_028751875.1). Classification (NCBI taxonomy): domain Eukaryota; kingdom Metazoa; phylum Mollusca; class Gastropoda; order Neogastropoda; family Muricidae; genus Rapana; species Rapana venosa. The sequence goes on from CM054139.1 coordinate 27,561,150, forward strand.
TTTCCTTTTCCAAACAATACAAAACTGTACACTACCATAAAATAATCTCTCACACTTTGGTCCTTTTCTGAAACAAACTATGAATTGTCATTGCAGAGGGACCGCTACTATTTATTAAAAAAACAAAACACAAAACAGCACAAGTTTATTCAATTCCTCTGACAATTTATGACAACAAACCCATCCCTCCAACCAAGGATGGGAAATTTTCATTTACGACAGTACCTACCCTACCTTACATGCAGTGCCTTCTTACACAACACTGTGAATATGATTTCTTCTTGTTTGGATTTTGTGCAGTAGTTACTATTAGTAGGTAGCGGCAGCAAAAATTTTTTATTTAGTTATGGCTTATATTTTTGCTTTAGAAGTAAAGATCTTATCAAAAGAAACATAACACAAAAAAAAGTAAGCTGATATCTTAAATAGTTTTCGAGATATAGCCTTTTGAATTTTGACCCTACCGTGAAGTGCACAAAAATTGTATAATTGGCCGATTTTGACTCATCATATTTCTTGCAAATAAAAAGGCACACACTCAAAACATCAAATTACCTCTTTTATTTACCACAGAGAATAAGAAAACAAAAAATGAAAAGAATCTGTTAGGTAAAAAAAAAATTATGGAGCACCAAAAATGGGAAAAACCCATTTTACAAATTTTCGAAATTTCACAATGTACCATATTTGGGACCCATCATTTTCAAGATTTTTCTATCATTTCTCTTGAAATTGTTTGTATGTATTCCTGCATATATACAGATTATAGCTAATTTTTTTTGGAATGGTAGGGTCATCCCTTTAGCAGCTATTTTGCCTCAAAGTTGGAGAAAAGGCCAAAATGACCAGTGCGGAAGGCTCATTTTAGGAAAATTACAAAAATAGTCATAACTTTTGAATGAATGAACCAATTTACTTCAAATTTGGAGATAATATTATTTATATTGTATTCTATAGGTTGACATTATTTGATTAAAAATATTGTAAAGGGGAAGAAAAAAATTGGTTTACATGTGTTTTGTAACCTAATTTATGATGAAAATGATGTGACCCGACAGGAACCTGCAACAATTCTGGACTACATGGAATCAAAGTTACTTTTAGATAAAAACACTTTGTTTGAATTCATTTCCCTGCAAAATGACACTGTTTTGGGCATTATTTTGTCTGTATATTGTAGGTGAATGCATGTGCACATGCGTGCGTGCGTGCGTGTGTGTGTGCTTGCTTGCTTTAAACCATAAGGGAAAAACCTAGCAAAACCAAGAATTGAAAAAAAAAAAAAAAATGTCTCTGAAGTCATAGTATGGCTGCCTATTTTGAGGTTCTTAAAACAGTCATATACACAAACACCCAGTGTGTACTTGAATCATAATCTCACTGTGATTCCCAGGTGAGGAACAAGCAACAACAACAAATAATAACTAAAACACAAAACAAACACAGAACATTCTGTGTGACCCCCAGCTGGTGAACAATTAACAGCCAAAAATAACAAAAGCACAAAACAAACACACAAGTCCAATTTTAAAGACTGGTAGTAGGACTGATGAGGCACATTACTAATTATTTTGCAACCAGTTTTTGAATGCCTCATATCTTCCTTTCAAGTCTGTTGGCTGTTCAACAACAAAGATGCATCCAGATGATAATGATGGTGCAAGATTCCAAGATCCAGCAACAATAACTCTAGAAGAGATTGTGTAAATCTCAGGATGTCTTGACCATCTAAACATACTGTCTCCTCTAATCAGAACACTGGTTTTTCCATGAAGTTGATGTCTGCTTTGGTCTCATCCATTATTTTTGATGACTTCACAGATGTAAAAGTCATCATCATAATAGATAGCAACTATCTCCCCAAAAATTTTGAAAAGTTGCCAAATTCGTAGCAAACATTCATCCTTTCCAGATCCCAGGTTCTGAATTTGTTAGTTTGTTGAGCCACTGGTGCAAGCTGAAAAAGATCAGTTTTCTTTTGTTCTAAAATTTTTCCAGCTCAAAGATAAGTCCATTGCTAGGGTTGAGAACATCAACAATCAAATGAGTAATCTCTCAAATTAGATGGAGTTAGCCCAATCTCCTTAGAAGATTGCCCTACATCTTCATCAAAAACATGGACTTCAGTCTGCAGGAACCGTCGAATATCAGATTCTGAAAGTGTTGACAGATTTATTCTTTCTGCTGCTCTTGCACTGCTCTCTATCATAGTCTTTAATCTGTGCTCTGGGGCTCCACCACACAATTTATGCAAAAGCGTTTCAGTTTCAGCCCTTGAACAAAAAATGCTTTTTCAGATCAGCATAGGTATCATCCTCTGAAATGTAAAAAATAATGCACACTATATAATAAAATGCAGTATGAGTATGTGAACTGAATGACAAAGTGTGTGCGTGTGTGTGTGTGTGCGCGCATGCTGCATGTAGGTAGACTAGTTTCAGTAGTCTGGTAACTAATCACCAGACTACTGAATCTACTGTAGATACTAAGACTGAATAAGAAAATGAATTGTGTTTTGAGGGTGGTTTTTTTGTGTCTTGTTTTATTTAAAGGTACTGTCATTCTTTTTGTGTATTTTATTTATAATGCAACTATTTCTAAGCCACTTAGTTTGACTTACCTTTTATATTTACTATCAGTATCATTGAATCAATGATTCATCAGTCTGAACTGTCTTAATATTATCACACACACACATGCAGTAATGCACGCACACATGTTTCTAAGCCGCATACACTTTATCTTTACTTTCATTGAATCAATGATTCATTGGTCTGAACTGTGTCTTAAATTAATAATGATATATCACACACACGCACATGTGTGTGCGCGCACGCACGCACGCACACACATTCTGATCGGATCGCGAAGTTCGCAGCAGACGACTTTTCCTGAATAACGCGGAGTTACTTCCCGTAGTAGTGATACCAGGTACAGAAAAAAAATAATTTAAAATACTAAATGTAATTAGGCTTATGTAAAAAAAATTAGATAAGTACTAAAGGCATTATTCTAGCCATAGCAATGCATTTTGAATTGTATACTTATGAAGAAGAAACTTAATTTTGATCTAAGTGGTAGTGACCGTGACACGCTGTATAATTCAACCAGCTTCGCGTGACTCGACGAACTGTTCGCACCACTTCGAATCAAAACAAAAAACAAAATAATCATAAAACATAGCATCAAACTAATTGAATTCGATGCAGAAATGACTTAGTAATTGATTGTATGTCTATAAGGGATTACTTATCGAGTTGTGGCCGCAGTTTCGTCAAATTCGACGCATCGGTTTGCACATCGCCCGAAGCCATTGCTCAAAGTTTGCTCTGGGTCAAATTGGCCAATCGGAGGCGTTTTAAAAAGTGAGCCAGCCTCCTCCTTGAAGCCTCTTGTGCCTAAAGGTGGTTGTATTCTTGTAGCTGATTGGCTAAGCTTTCGATCGCTACCCCACACGCTTGGTTTTGTTCAAAGGACGATACCGAAGTAATTATCTGAAATTTTTAATTGCGTTTTTCGATGACGTAATTTTTATCGCTTTAAGTCTATGATACATCACTTTAAAGTGCAAACTTTCAGCTTTCTAATCGTTATCATTAATAATAATTTGGTTGCTGCAAGAGCGAGCCTCGGCGATATTTCTACAACACTGAAATTTCACAGATCGCGGAGAACTGCCATTTTGGGCCATTTTTCGCCTTTTTCGCGATTTTCGGCGTCGCGCTTCATTCATACCTCCACTCATACATTAAAAACAGAACAATGTAATGAAAGATCAATCTATTCTCTTTATTCTCATATGCATAAAAATCATAATGATGCAGTAGAACTCGAGTTAGAAGCGTTTGAAGACAGTAACTGAATCACAGTTTGCTAAGGTGCGTGGTAGAAATGTGCGGTGCTGCCGCTACCTACTATTAGGTGTGATGTATAGTTCAAAAGCCAGGCATTCTTTGAAGGTGTGACATTTTTCTTCATACTAGGAATGGTTTCTCAGAAACATATGCAACTGCCAGTGAGATAATGGTATTTCAAAATCCTTTCTTGTCCAGTCCCACTATGGCATGAAAATGAGTTACTTCTTGTAAAGTTAAAAACTGCTAAAAACTATCGTACAACAGGAAAATCTTTGCGACACAAAACCAACCAACCAACAAAACAAATGAACAAAACAGCTTCGGGATGCGGATGAGGAGAGTTTTTGGATGATGATAACACAAGAATTGACCATTGTTCTCCTCCATTTACTTGCCAGCCATGTATGAAGAGCCCCTCCCTGGGCTTGGAAACACAGTCAGGTGACCACAAAAGTGACTTGATGAAATACAACTATATACAGCACGGTAGTTCCTTGTCCTCAGCTACAAGACGTAGTCCAGCTCATAGCGGATGTACTGGTTCTTGGTGTCGTTGGGAACGCGAGGAAAAGAGGGAATCATGCCGTCCTGGGCTCCGATGTACACGGTGTTGTACACCTTCCAGTACACGTCCCGCACTTTGCGCGCTGGATGAAACAGACCCTGAAACACCATGGAATTGTCTTCATTACAACTACTTTTTCTTTTTGTTTTTTTTAAAAGCCCTAGCCATTTCTGGCTTTTAAAAAAAATTTTTTTTTATATCTTCATACACACACACACACAACAAAAACCCGTAAGTTGGTTGCCTTTAAAGAAAACCAAACATATAATTTCATCATGAAGAGATCTCAATTTTTTCAAACCCCACCCCCCCAAAAAACCCCATTCCAAAACAAACCAATCCATTACGAACAAAATCAATCTTTTGTCTACAAGACAAGTGTGCCTGACATGCTCCTATTTGATTGTTTCAGCTTCACGATTGAAAATGTAGTTCTTTGTGTTGGACAGATAGACATTCCCTTCAAACTAAATCACTATTCTATAAATCAATAACTTTTAGATATAGGTTGCAGGTTTCTGCTTTATATCGGCACGGCTTCCAACTGAATCAATGACAAAATTAACGAGTATCATAACTGATAAAAACAATAAGAATGCAGTCCATTACTGTCATTAGAAAGGGTTTAGCAAGTGGTGTCTTGCCTAAGTCAGCTCAAAACAGGCAATACTTAACACCATCAAAATCACCCAGCAGCAGTGCACAGTCCCTCTGGCTGGTGGCCCAACAACGGCCTGACATTGATGAGGTGCCTGTGAATTTCTGACCCTGACGATATGACATAAGAAATATGGGTATGGCTGGAACCGAGAGATTGAAATATGTCAGCTGCAATTCGAAACGGATTAGAAAAGGTGATACTATAATATAACAACAAGTCTGTCTATGAGGAAAGCAACAGTGACTTAATTCCCATCTGGACAGCCATACCCTTAATTTTTTTTTTTTTAACCCCATCCATCTAACCACGAGCTTTAGTCAAGGTTTAGCAAGTCTTTCAGATGAGATAATTAAATATAGGCTTAAAGACATCGTAGATAAATGTTGCAATGCACATCTCGCGTACATAACACAGCAAGGCGAAAGGCTAAAATTTACATATCAGCAATCCAGATGAAGTCTTTTTTTAACCTCAACTGTCCTCTTCCTTTTTAAATTTTTTTCAACTGCACTGTCCTCTTACCTGTAGTGTGTACTGGAGGATTTTGGAGGGGCCAACAGCCACCCTCAAGCCCTCGATGCCCCCATGAAGGCCTGCACCACGTGTGGAGAGCTCTCGAAGACGTTGGGCCACACGTAGTTGAGCAGGTGGATCAAGGCGTCCTCACAGCCAAACCCAGCCACTCCCAGGGCCATGTGCTGGATGGCTGCCATGGCTGTTTGTCGGTGAACAAGGTCTCTGCACACATCACACACAACACACTTTAGTGGTAACCTTTGTTCTAGCGCGTTTCTTTTCTGTATATAACAGGTAAGAGAGAGAAAGAGACAGAGAGACTGTGTGTGTGTGTGTGCACAACAAAAATGATTGAAACCAAGGCGATGACTTTTCAGGACTTCTCTTTACCTTCAAAATGTTACATAATGTTCCATCACAATCAGAAGACATTCAACAGGTTCATCTATCCTATTTGCTTTGACACTTGGCCGAGAACTTGACAGTGAAATCTTTCTCTGTGGTAATATTTTTCTATTTCTTTTGAATAAATAGAGTCAAAACACACACACCCCCTACCCAAAAACACACATGCACACACACTCACAGAGCTTCCAAACTGCTCACCTGTCCATCAGAGCATCTTCCAACAGCGGCGTGACAGGGTAGATGTAGTCTTTGCCCATCTCTCCGATGTACTCAAACATGAAGGATAGAGACTTCAGCACGCCATTTTGGACATTCAGCTCTGGAACTCGGTACTCGTTCATCAGGGCTGGCAGAACAGTGAAGGGGGAACAGTTTCGGCCACAATGGCGATGGCCACAGTGGTGCACACACGGTTCTGACGCTCCTGCACCTTGAGGTTGTTCAACAGCGTGGCCAGAACATCGTGGGGACTGGGGAAGAAACAGAAATAACAATTAAGCATTCTGAAAGAGAAGGATTTAAGACGAGCGCTATTTCTGGTTTGTACTTAAAGCAACAGATGCTTTTTAGTAAGTCTGAGAGGGTTCAACATTTTATATCATTATTACTGTTTATAGTCCAGATAACAAACACACTTAACATGAAGCGAAAGACTATATTGATAGCTGTCAAAATCAATGACCAGCACCTAACCATCCCAACCGAACATTAAGTACAAAATTTTTTCAAAAATGTGAAGTGTCTGGAGAAAAAAATCGAGCACATTACCACTAAAGCAGTCTGTAAATATATCTAAGGAATATTTTTGGAGTGAACTAACAATGCAACATGTGTTGCTCAGGCTTACAGTCTTATCCACTGTTACTTGATTAACTAATTTTGATCTAAATGTTCATGGAAAGAAAAGAGTACTCTTTGATACGACTAATTTCCATCACAATACGATTAACAATGCTGCTGATATGAACTAAACCTATAAAACTTACTTCCAATATAAAACTGTATATATGCTATACATATCAGAAGATGACAAGCACACACTAATATCACACAACACTAAAATGACAAGAGTATCCCAATCATACCCGATGGCTTTGGCAATGTAGCCAAAGGTGTTGACAGTGGCACGACGGATGGCTTTTTTGTGAGCCTTCAGCAGCTCCAGCAGCTCAAAGCAGATCCTCATCCACTCTCGGGCAGACACAAACTCTGCACCACGGTCAGCAATGCGTCCCACCAGGTCAATGCAGTTCTCCTGTACTTTTTCATGTCTGAAAAAATATATTCAGCATACCATCAAAAAACTATACATGTCTCAGTTTTGATGACTGAGTGACTGCAAACAAGACATCCATACTCACATCAGACCGACTGTAATAATGTTTACACAACCTCACATCAAGCCTGGACACAAAATCTCCTAGTATAATTCAGACATTCACAATCACATTAGACAGATCGCAATCATATTCACAGAAATTAACATCAAGTCTAGACACACAAAAATCTCCCAGTTTAATACAAATACAATAGTCCTTTGGGTGAGACTACAAACCAAGGCCCCGTTTGCGAACGCATGCAGAACACCTTGCACACATGTTTTTTATTTATTTTATTTTATATTTTATACCACTTTAAGTCACAAGATTTCTCTGCGTGAAATTCGGGCTGCTCTCCCCGGGGAGAGCGCGTCGCCACCCTTTTTTTGTTTTTTGGTCTGCAATTGTATTTGTTTTCCTATCAGAGTGGCTTTTTTCTAAGAATTTTGCCAGGGACAACTCCCTTGTTGCCATGGGTTCTTTTACGTGCGCTGAAAATTTTGTGTAACACACGGGACCTCGGTTTATCGTCTCATCCGAAAGACTAGCGCCCAGACCACCACTCATGGTCTAATGGATGGGGAAAAATTTCGGGCCCAAATAGGGTGCAAACCACGCACACACCCGACCCGGACTTTTCGCATTCTAGACAGGCGCGTTACCTCTAGACCACCGATCCACCGTTAAATCCTGTTCCGCTTTTCGAAAGAGTAGGCCATTGTGTGCTGGTGGGAACAGATGACAAAATTTACAAAACCGCATACACACGGGGACTGGATGTTAAAAAAGCACATGAGTGCTTATTCCATTATCCTTGATATAGAAGAATAAAAATAAATAAATAAATACAGACATTAACACTCACATCACACAGATAGTAATCACATTTACACAACCTAACAAAGTCTAGACTCAAAATCTCCTGGTATATAAAAGCTCTCAAAACTAGAATTACCTGTTTTTGAGGATGGGTGTGAGTCGAGGCAGAAGGTCCTTGATGGGAGGAGTCATCTTGGTCATTCCAATGACATTGACAATGGACTTGAGAGCTCCCAGAATGGAACCCAGTACCTCAGGGTACTCCTCTCCCAGGTACTCGTACAGCACCACACCCAAGTGACCCATCAGTTTTTCCTGCACATGCGTAAATGGTATATATATATATACATAAATAAGCACATCATAAAAACATGTTCATGATTAAGCTGGCGTCATATAAATTAGAATCAATAAGAAGAAGGGAAACTGCATCAGAGGTGAAAAATGTGCAGAGGGAGGTTTTTCCTGATCATTCTTTTAGCTTACAACCACTGGATTGCTCATGGAGTTATCATGGCAAAAACTGTCTACATTCATTAATTAAAATGTTAATGGCAAGCTAATAACCTAACCCACTTTGACCCAAATGTAAAAAAAACCAAAAACATTTGGGGAAACAAAGAAATGTAAACACTTACAAATCCAATGTTAACAACTACACTTACAAATCCAATATGTTTTCCGTGCTGCTTTGCAATCTCAACTTTTTCTGTACAGAACTATAACATGGAAACGCACACTTTTTTCTCATTAGATGCCTTCAAAGCCTCACACACACACCAGATACCTTCAAAGCAGCGCACGCGCACACACACACTAACATATAATTCTCCCGAGTCCACTTTATGAAACTGCACCTCCTCCCTGTTACCACTGAAGATTCCCTAGCTGCTACAACTACTTGTGTACAGATCATAGTGTGTTTAACTCCTGAAACAAGGACACTGACCTCCTGACAGGTCTTCATGACGATGGCAATTCTGGAGATGAGGTCGGCGGCCTGCTGTCTCACTTTGGCAGACTTGTTGTTCAGACGCCACAGGATGGTACCACAGATCTGGGGCAGGTAGGGCTTCACCCGCTTTCCCAGAGCATTCACCACTGTACCGAATCCATTCAGCATCACCACGTCCTGTAGACATCAGGAAATTAAAAAAATAAAAACATGCATTAGCGCAAGTTCATAATCACACAAACTGAACAGCAATGCTGATTTATGTTCAAAATAATCTGAGAGTATATAATAATAATATCACATGTACCAAGCATGTAATCCCAGTCAAAGGTGAATTGATTATGGTGCTTGTCTTGCGATTTTAAAGAACATACCAGAAATGATATTTGTGTTTTCAATTTACAGAGCAGACATATTTTCTTATTCACAGCTAAACCAGACTACAACAATCCTTGTTTTATCTATACCCACCCCCCCACCCCATATTTCTTGCCACCTTTTCCTTCTTCCCAAGCACTGCATTCAGGCCTCTTCTAACTGTACACTTTTTAATGCCTTCTTTAACTCATATTTTCATTCAACAATGTAGACTGTGTAAACAAGTCCTGTCATGCAATAAGTGCACCGCTGTCAGTTAACCCCTCTTTCAGCTGCTAATTATTCCACCCCATCCCAACCCAGCTGGTGCTAATTAATTATAGCAGGAACTGACCATCCTTGGACAAGGTAAAAGGCCAGGGTGCGCTAAATTTAGCGCTCTTGACCGAGTGATGTTGGATTTGTGCGCTGTGAGCGAGTTGAGCCGACTGTTCTCACCTCTGTGGTCTGTTCCTGAAAAGCGTAGAGGATGCCGTCAATGAGCTGTTCCTCCAGCCGGGAGTCGATGTCGGCAGCCCCCAGGTTGGACATGATCTTCTCAATAGTCTCCATGACCATCTTGCGGTACTGTTCTGCCTCGTCCTTCAGGTCATCCACCACACGAGACACGATTTCCGCCGCCCCCACCTTGTTGGCAATCTCCACAGTGGTGTCCACCAACTGAAAATACAATACATGATTTGTGTAATACAAGCTTTTTTTCTTATCTTTCTTTCTTTTTTTTTGGAAAAAAAAAAGAGAAGAGCTCACACAAAAATTACAGCTCTTTCTACTGAGAGAAAGTAGACTATAAGTGACAAGAACTCTGCTGAACACATCTACAGATATCTTTTTTCTTCAGACATCTTCAAGATTTTAAACCCCACTGTGTGTACAACACAAGCACTTTTATAATGTCCCTTCTTTTCCACAAGACATAAACCAGAATGGCAGCACAGCAGATCTTCACTTGTACTGACACCAGGAACTGATCTTAAAACAACCACCAAAAAAAACCCCAACAAGAAATCATTTATGCTCATGAGGTTCAGTGCACACCTTAACTTCACATGTTAAGGTTCATGTGAAGGTAATCTGTTCAAACAAGCAGAAAAAAGGCCTCATTTAATTAAATTAAACACTGGAGTGCAAGTGACACTAAACAATAAGCAATTATCATTTTCTTTTCAATCAGCAATTATCATTTCCTTTTCTCATTCAATCAGCAATTATTTTCTTTTCTCGTTCAATCAGCAATTATCATTTTCTTTTCTCGTTCAATCAGCAATTATCATTTTCTTTTCTCGTTCATCCTGCAATTATCTACTTTTTTTTTCATTCTGTAATTATATTATCCCCCCCCCCCCCCCCCCCCCCCCAATCTCATTCTGCATTATTTTCTTGACCACAGTGAAAAGCCAGCAATACCTGTCTGTAGTTGCGTCTGTCCAAAGCCATGCGCTGGTTCCAGAAGTGTTTGAAGAAGGGAGGCAAGATCTCATCCTTGATGTACTGCGGCTCCACACCGTCCGTGGCACAGCACTGCTTAACCACCTACACAAGCAACACAACAACGTACAATTCTTTTCCACTGGCTTTACAACAGGCTTACAAATCCTTTCAGGCTTACAACAGCTTCATCCTTTTCTATTCCTCTTTTCCACTGGCTTCACAACAGGCTTACAAATCCTCTTCTTTTCCTTCCCTTTCACTGACACTCTTCACCAACTCCTAACTTTTCCTTTCTACCACTCTTCACAATATACACATCAACTGACAATATATTTTACTGCAAAATAATGAAAGATTTTTTCATGTAAACACACGTGTTCAAACATAATTTTTTAAACCATTTTCTGGTTTACGATTAAATACCTTCTCCATTACTTTAAAGTACAAACCCATGTCACCCTTACAAAACCTACAATTTTTTCGAACTCTAACAAACAATAAGCATGCTAAACTGACAAAGTACTGTGTCTCTAAACCTAATAAATTTCTTACATTTCCTCATCAGAACTGAACTTCTCAATAGACATCAAATGATCGGTTTACGAGTTATATACTTCTCAGTACTTTGATATGAAAACAGTCACCCTTGAACAATTACCCGACATTTTCTAATCTAAAAAAAAGAAAAAGCATGGCTAAACTTGGACAAAGACTGGTGTCTCTTACCTTCAACACAATTTTCTTCATTTCCTCATCAGGAGACTGGAACTCTCGAATGAGGATCAACATCACTTCACGGGTATAGTAGTTGGCGTACTCAGCATCCATGAGAGGGATAAGATAACCAATAGCCTTCAGAAAGGCAGCCAGACCCTGCACAAACATTCATGTGTGAGTGTCATGACTGAACATTTAAAACATTTTGTAAACAAACAAACAAAAAATAATAATAAGGGGGTGGGGTGGGGGGGAACCCATACACACCTGTATCATACTAAACAAACAAAAAATAATAAGAGGGGGTGGGGGAGTACCCATACACACCTGTATCATACTAAACAAATGCATGTCTTTAATATTCCCTCTATAACAAGGTAAATGAAAATACTATATTAGCGACAGATTCGAACACAAGCTCATCTGGTAAAAACCACACACTTTGTTATTCATTCATTCATCATCTATCATTACAACTATTATCGTCATCATCATCATCATCAAAAGAGAGCGGAAAATGAAGCATGTTTTAATGAACAATCAGTGAATGAAAATGAAACACATTTTAACGATCAGTCAGTTCGTGTGCATCTCTCTGATCTGAGAAAAAAACATTACCAAAATAATGACCCAAATTTTTGCCCTATTAAAAAACCAAAAACAAAAAGTGATCGATTCATCATCAACAGACGGAGTGCTTACCTTTCCTCTGTGCTGTCTGATACCCTTCCACAGGGGCTTGAGAACGCTGTCAAAAGACTCAATACCATAGGGGGTTGCGGCCTCGGCAAGAGCAGCCAGAGCCAGGGCAGTGATGGTTCGTACCTTCTGCTGTTCATCCACCAATCCTGCACATTATCATAGGTTATTTGATGAGACTGATACATCTGCCTGCCTGAGTGTATACTGTTACAACATCTTGACAAAACAATAACCTGTCAGCTGTGCTAAATCATTCGTTCCTGTTATTTATAGCTAAGCCGGCCACAAAAGTTGACACAGCATCTAGAGTAATACTGACTATTCAAACCCAAGTATTATAAAAAATAATATACAATAATCACACAAATCAAATCAGAATAATGAGGCTGCTGAAGCATTTATTAAAAAATCATGCTATAAGCCATCTTTAGACGCCTGTTGTTGCTCTTGATATATATGTTGATGTTTTTCTGAAACATTATCTCTTTGAGACTAAATCAAAGTATTTATGACAGCTTTCCACAAGGATACATCAAAAACTAAACAATCACAATGAACTACATTCTCAAAGCAGAGACAGCCAGCCACTTACCATGTTCAATGATCTCTACCAAGTTCTTCAGATGAGGCAGAATGGCACAGCCCATGAGGATGGAAATCTGCTGCACAATTTTGATGCCTGTGTGACGCGCTTGCCACGACTTCTTGCTCTTGCACACAGCTTTCAAGAAGGGCAGCAATGAAGGTATACCCAAGGCCGAGGCTACCACAGCAAAGGCTCGAGCTGTTGTGTTACGGACGTACTCGTCCATGTTGTCAATGTCGGGACGCATGGTGGAAATCATTGTGGCCAGACCAGCAGCCTGCATGGACAAACACAACCATACAAATATATGTATAAAAGCAGATCAAAATTAAATATGAAATCTTATCCCTGTCCAGTTAAGAAATATTTATACCAAAAGGGGGTGGGGGGAGGGGGGACATACATACACACACACGAAGAAGAAAATAATTTCAAGAAAGTAGATCTCACAGGCCAGAACTAGTTTCCTCTAGCCTTTTATAACAGTATCTTTAAAAAATAGCAACGGCTGTTACACAATGAAAAAAATGAACAGACTATACCTTAAAACTGGCAGAAAATCTGTTTTAATTCTAAGAAAACAGACATATTTTTCATAAATGCAGCATATCATCTCTACTGTATTAGCCACGCGGTTAAAATCTCTTTATTATACTAGCCATATACTATGTACAACAAAATTATTCATTTACTTCTACCTATGCAAGTGATTAAATGCAAACTGACCAGCTCATCAAATAATAAAGAATCACTGTTTTGCAACATACATTATTAACATATCATCTGGGTTTGAAACTTCACTTAAGACCTAAGGAGAAAGAATGACAACAATGAATATTAGAAAAATTCTGTGAAGTCTACCTTGGCCAGGTTGGAAATGATCTCTCTGCCTTCGACGCGGGCGTAGTAGTCCTCGTCAATCAGCAGAGGCTCAATCACCACCAGGATCTTGTGCACATAGGGTCGCACCAGGTCGTCCAGCTTGTACAGAATACGATCAATGACCTTGACCAGCAGATGGCGCTCTTGGTCCTCCAGAGTAGGGGACATAAGCAATGGCAGGATCTGGTTGAAGAGTGGCCCTGCGCCGAACTCTCGTGACTTGTCTGTGATCTGCCTCAAGGCAGCCTGGTCACAACAAATTAAAAAACAGTTGTTACACAACTCATAAATCACAAAATAATAATATACAACAATGTGAACTAGTTTTCTGAATAAAAGATAGCTTTCTATCTATCACAAGATATTATGACAAATCAGTAATCCTCAAATAATGGTAAACTCACTTAGAAGCGGTTTTGTTTTGTTTTTTCCTCCCTGATAAGAACTACATGTAATAACCGACAAAAACTCGTGATAAAAAAGAAAATGCTTTACCACAGCAGTTGCCTAAAACTTCATTTCTTTTTCAAGCAAATCTGATTTTCAGAAAGGAATCTGAAAAGAACAAATCTGATTTTGAAAAAAAATTTAAGAAAGGAAACTGAAGCACAAATTTGATAATAAAAAATTTAGGGCAAAAAGACAGAAAAATACATGGCTCCATAGGTTACAAATAAATCTCATAAACATACCCTGTCACAACACAGAGAAACTTCAGACCATTAACTGAGCCAAGTCAAGTCACTGTTACAAAGCAGGGAAAGTGCAGGGCATGACCGGGCCATTTTCTAGCTACTGACCTTTCTCATGGGTGGTGTTCCATTCTTGATTTTCAGCAACAGCTTCATGATCTTTCGTTCCTTCTGCTCTTCTGGAGATAGGGTTTCCTCATCCACCTCCACCTGTAACAGTGCAGGTCACAATGAGCAATGCTCAAATGATCAGAAACCTACCTACATAGATCCTTTCTTTAAAAGGACTATGGAAGATTCTTCACAGAAAGAGTTTAGGTACTAGGGACTAAGTAAAACACCCACCCACACACACATATGTATATTCATGTATACATGAGAGAATATACTTATGTTTGCATGGAAATAATCCACATAAAACAACATATCCATTAACAATACACTGAAATAATTGATGATGAAGCTATTATGGTTAGCTGGACGATAAATTTGAACAATTTAATTCAAACCATGGTATATAAACTCAGTAAAACATTCAACAATTCAAATCAATGTTAGCTTAATCTTTATCTGAGATTGCTCTCACAATCATACTTAGTTTCATCCTTAGTATAATGGAATGGTACAACATAAAAGATATATAAAACGACGAAAACAATAACACTACATCTAATGACTTCACATACTTGGCCATTTTCTTAGGGAAAGTAAAAAACAAAAATCATACACACAAAAAGACGCATCAAGAAAAAATACTGACCAGCAGCTTGTCGAAGTACTGCATGTCATCAGGCTTCATCATGGGCAGGTTTCCTTTGGGCTGCATATCCACCACACCCGTTTTGTGGTCTGGGGTCTGCATGCGGAAGCCTTGTGGGGTGCCTCCTACCCCGACCAAAGGTGTGGGTGTGGCGATCAGTTTGCGAGCTGGTGTGCGGATTGGAACATACCCTGCTGGAGGTTGCAGCACCTGGAAACAAGAACACCCACAGATGAACAACCAGAAGGTAAAGTGTGGAAAGGAAAATTTCTGACTGGACCACCCCACCCTTTCCTTGAATAAAATAAGTTGCAATATTATCATTTCCCATGGTGGTGGATAAAAGACTATTGCGTCTATATGTTTTCTACTCAACACACAAAATCCATTATTAATGATTATCACAATTATTACGATCAAAGTATTTTTACGATCAAACTGATATTTGCTTACATAGATCACCCCCCCACCCCTTCCAAACCCCCTACCCCCAAAAGAAGAAAAATGTTCAATCTAACAATGTTTGCACCTTACTTGGACTTGAAATATACAACAAATATACTTTTTTTTTAAAAATGGACTAGGTGCAAGTAAAAACATTCCATAGCAGACAACTTACCTTGTATCCTGGTGGGAACATGATGTCCAGATCTTCATCGCTGAGGGGTCTGTTCCTTTCGTCAATCTCTTTCTGCCAGGTATAGGCTTGCAACTGTTCTGGGGTCATGGACATCAGCTGACCTGGGGTGGGTGTGGCCATAGCCATGGCTTTCTGACCTGTGGGTGTGACCCCACTGGGGGTCATGCCAGACGGGGTCATGGCTCCACTGGGTGTCATTCCACCCGGGGTCATGCCCGTGGGTGTCATGCCTGAGGGTGTCATGCCAGATGGAGTCAGACCACCTGGAGTAAAGCTGGGGGTAAGTCCGCTAGGGGTGGCACCACCCGGAGTTTCGTCCCAACGCGAGCGCCTCTTGCTGGCACCCGGGGTGGGTGTGTCTTGAATGAGGTCCCCTCCACGATCTGTGCGGGGTGTTTCTGCCCATCCTGCCCCGTGACCAGGCGTTTCTGTGGACAGATAGGTTACAGAATAGCTGTTAATTAACTAGTCAAAATGTTTGCATGGCATATATTTCCCAAATTTAGTCTTTTTTTACTTTTTAAACAAAATTATAAATGCTCATAAGAGATGAAGCAAGGTGTTATAAGAATCTTCTTGGGATTACTTCCAACACCATAACACAAGTTTAAAAGGGTGAAAGATGCACTGTCACAAACACACACAACAATAATTACAAATGAAATACCTTTACAAACATTTGCATACACAATTCTTTTCTTTTCTCTCTCTCTCTCTCTCACTCTCTCTCCACTCCCACTACACACACACACACACACACACCTATTTGACACACCACAGTTCACCTGTAAAAAATGTAAACCTGTACAGCGAAGACAAAGCACATTCCTCCTCACCTCTGTCAGCTTTAGGTGTCTCATCCCATCTGTTCTTCCTGGCACTGCTGGCGGGGTGGCCTGGTGTGTTGTCTCGACCAGGGGTGGCAGCCCCTGGAGTGGCATGACTGGGGGTGGAATCCCACTGTCGGGTAGATGGGGTAGCTCCAGGGGTGTCGCTGCCTTTGGGTCGGCCCGGGGTTTCATCCCAGCGACTGCTGGATGGGGTGGCAACTGTGGATTCTGCCGCGTCCCAAGACGACTTCTTTTTGGTCGGGGGAGCTCCGGTGTCTGCCGTCTGATCCCAACGTCGCCGCTTGCCTGCCGACTTCTGTGCGTCTGCAGCGCTGTTCACGATGTGCAGATCTCCAGCTTTGGCTTTCTCCTGCATCTGCTGCCGCAGCCCAGCCTGTTCCACATAAAATTAAGTTGTTTTACAGCTCAGGTTGTTGAGATTTTTCCCTGTTTCTCTTCTTTACAGCAGAATTTCAGAAAAGATATGAAAGTTCTATGTTAATACAACAATGCAGGCAGTGTAATAACAGACCTTTTATGCAATTTCTCTTGGATAAAACATGCTCTTTTACAACACTGCAAGCAGAATAATGATGATCTGAATAAATCGATGCTCTTGAACAAGTTTACTCATATCGATCTCATGCTCTTTTTCCTCCCACTGTTTTAGGTCAACAGTTACAACAGTAGACTGTTTTTTTTTAGGTGTTTTTTTTAAAGTCATACCATCCCCCTTCTGCCTGTTAACTCATTTTTCAATAAAAATCCAATCAAAGAAAACATGGCAATTCCCAATCCCTATGAACTTCTTTTTTTCTTCTCCTCTCTTGAAATCAACTTTTCCCCCTGATCCCCCACCTTTCTCACCCCCCCCAAAAAAGACAGATCAATAAAGCATAAATCTACCACTTTCACCAAAACTGTTACAGCCACTCTTACAAACAATACGACATCACAACTGGTATTCTTACATGTTCCTGGTTCAGGGCCCTTTCATGCATGATGTCCACATAGGTACGGGCAGCCAGTTTGGGGTCAGGCGTTTTGCCACCTGGAAGACACAGCAGAATAGAGTCACGACCAGAGTCGTGACCAAAACAAATGAGTTACACCACAGAATGAAATCAACACACACTGATTTTCAGAAGAATGAGAAAATGTCCACAGACTGACAGACATGTGAAAGAGGAAGAGTAAGGACAGGTCAATGCAGGAATGCTGGAGTGTTGAGTTGTAATATGACAGGACAGAGTGTATGTCATGTTATCAGTCTGACGGACAGAAAGTTAGAACTAGTCTGTCTTTTATGTTAATTGTTCTTCTGTTTAACAGTAGCCGACAAATTTTGGCTAACTTAAGGTTGTATTGTAGATTAAAATAAAAACTATAAAAAAAGGACAATTAAAAGGACATTTCCTTTGTGAAAGAATTAGCCACTTGTCTAAAATATATTTTAAAGCTAATTTTAGCTGCAACTTAACCCGATGAAAAAGAAGAGAGAGAAGATAAGATTTTGTGAGCCTTTTACTTTCTGTAAACTGTACTGTCTGTAATTTGTACAGGTCATGTTAATAAATGACAGGAAAAGGTCAAGATTTTAAATGTTTCTGCATTAAAGGGAAGAAAAATGATGCAAGTTATCCCCTGCTTATGGTTTCTACATAACTACAACCAGAACACACGGCACTGCTGCAGACTAGTTCACACTTTCATAAAGTCATGCTCAAAGGAAGCAGCATGTTTCTTTCTACGGTGACCAATACGTACGCATTGCTCAGGGGTCCAGCAGCATCACAGATCCTCGGGCACACTGCAAGCCTACAATAAGTCTCAAATGAGGCAACATTAGTCAGGGTCCAGCACCTTACCCACCCTCACCCTCCCCATTCTGCTGCCCCTCCTTCTGCCTAAGCCCGGCCCTACAGATCTATTTTTATCTTGATTCTGTTCCCCGTTGTGGGAGGTACAATTTTTTTTAAACATATGCTATCTTTCCTTTAAGGTCTGTTCCAAACTCAAGTCATGTACTGAAATGTCAGTCAGTCAAAAACAATCGTCTGTTCACACATCAACCTGGGTTTGAATCAAAGTATCTAAACATGTCTTGAACAGACAAGGGAAGACTTTGATTGCTGTATCACAACTACATTTTTTGGGGGGGGGGGGTTTGGCACATTTATTTTTTAAGAATCTCAGCCATGCACTGCATGAAAAATTATTGCTGAATCTCTACCAGATACCCAGTCTCTCAGAGACTGATTAAGAGAGAGAGAGAGGTGGGGGAGGAGTGAGAATGGATAAAATGTCTGGTCTGAAGAGAGTCAGAGAAGCTGAAAACACAGGTATAGTCTAGTAGAACAGTACAGAGCAGCAAGAAAAGTGTCTATATGGCCAAGTCCCTTGAGTACAAATTAATATGAGTGTGTGTGCGTTTGTGTATGCCCATGTACATGCATGCCCACACACATTTTGATTATTTGTTAAAAGGCTTTTATTTCCCAACTAGCAGATTGAGGTTAGTAAAATCTTCCAGGTCAAATTATGTTCAGACCTGTCAATGCCATAATCCTGACAGCATGCAGAAGATAAAAAAGCAGGCAAAAGATCCTATAGTTCATGTTACCGAAATGCAGAAACACACACAAAATAGGCGGTTAATATTTCTGATTTACCATCACATTGAAGTTATGCAGCTGGGAAAGCACTTGCTAAATGGCTTTCTTACAGACATGATGTGCAAAGAGGAACCATGGGAACAACTAAACTGAACTATAAATCAGAGCATGACAGACACTACAGCCAACTGGTTAAGACTGTTCGACTTCAATCCCATGGGTCCATGAAAACCTGGGTTCAAATCTCAGCAATATCTGGTGAATCAAGGGTGGGGATTTTTTTTTTTTTTTTTTTTATCTCCCAGGTCAACTTGAAGTGCTCACCTGTCAGTGCCTTAATTCCCTTTCTTGTATATACGCGTGCATATGATCAAACATACATGTTAAAGATCCTGTGAGTCAAGTCAGCATTTGGTGGGTTACAGAAACAGACATACCCAGTATGTACCCTGAAGTCGGAATGCAGATACCTTCATGCAGGGTAAAAAAACAGTCGCATACACAAAACCTCACCACTGGTGAACCTCGGAGCTCTAGCCGAAGAAAAAAAATTCAGAGCAGCTAAATTCTGTTTTATTTGCAGCAATAATTTTACAAGAGCGCACAACTTCAATTCCCGCATATCTTGAAATGCTGATCAGATCAGCACAGATCAAAATTTCAATGAAAATCAGAACCTCTTTCAACAGATAAAAATATCTGTTGACCTCTCTTATCCCTGGCTTACTGCATCAGACTTTATCGCGGAGCTGAAAATGTGAAATACTTCGAACAGAGCTGCCATCCTTTCTCATAATGAACTGTCCTCACACAAACTGCCAGGGTATAACACCCCAACTACATACACACTATTCTGATTTCACTTTACAAAAGGCTGTACTTCCACCACAAGAGGCGAAAGTTTTGGCAATCAGACAAAACATGGCACCCCCACCCCCCCCCCAAGTTTGGATTTTATTTGGCCAACAGAATAATGTATTGGCCATGGCTGTATGGGTCTGAATTGTATAGACCATGGTTGTATGTGTGTGATGTTGATAAGTATTGATACCTCCCCTCCAATATGCTGATGATTACATCCCCCCCCCACCCTGTTTTTTAGATCTGTAACCATGAATATTGTTTACGTAAGTTCTTTTTCACTTCTTGCTTTTGACTATTTTATTGATTCAGTACTGGAAAAAGTAATTAGCTGACTCCACAGTATTCAAATAAACTTTGACATACACTTGACTGATGTCCTATGTGAAAATAATGGGACAAAAAAAAAAAAGCAACTTCAACCTACAGTCAAGACAAAAAGATTGGCAGCTCTGTTCTGTTAGGAAATATATATCCAAAAATCATAGAAACTGTCAGTTTCTCTCTTCTCACTCTTTTCTTTTCAACACCTGATTCAAACCCAACCAAATATATGTCACTAATGCAAAATTTCACGTCAAACTTACCATCACCAACAAGCCAAATCAATACAACCCAGTCAGTACAAAGTCAGCTAGACATCAAATATTGAATCTCTGATATTAACACTGAATCACAAATGCTACGTTCACTGACTACCCTTACATTAACTGAACAAGCTCCCCAAGTTAACAAGCCGATTCCTCCTCAGTCAAGCTCTACAGCTCTGACCATGCAAATGTGCACTTTATGCAGATATCTAAGGCGACTGGTGGTGGCCAGGACTTGGGATGGCGTTGCTAGAAAGGAAAGATATTTCCTCATTAGTCTCGGTCTTGGTAGTGGTTGAGTAACATACCTTAATTAAAATAACACGCAAGCACCACACATTTTGCTTTCTAAGGACCAAGAGTACCCCATCTTAACATGTATGTTTAAAACCTACATGAGGCTGGTGTGTGTGTGTTATGGTGTGAAATGCCATGCTATATGTGTTTAAGTGAGTTGTGTATAATATGAGCATGTGTGTTGAGTGTGTGTATGGGTATGAGTGAGTGCGAGTGAGTGCGTGTGTGTGTGCGTGCGCATGCGTGCAAGCAAGCTTGCGTGTCTATGGGTATGTGCACTATGACATGACTGTTAAATTCTTTCTCAGAGCTACCAACCCCTGGAAAACTCTCTGTGCATTGTTTTGTGATTGTTACTATTTAATTTTAGATAATTACTTTATACCACTAGATTTTTAGTCAGCACCTATTCAGAACATTTCAAAACAATAAAAGGGCCTTTCCTCTTGAACTGAATGAAAAAAAATGACCTCTCTTCATAAAGGGTGTGCTAAGCAAGTTTCCTGTCTAATAAGTAGAAATCAAAGCAATGTCATGATTAACCAGAATACATTGAAAATTATTTCATCACTGCCCTAACCACTTCTGCATCCTTTTCACATCGCACAAAACCTGATATATGACAACTTTTTACAGATGTAGGAGTGAAACTAGCATCTGTGACCTTACTTCTCAACTGAAGTGTGTGACGCATTATCTGTCTGGTGAACAGCAAAGAAAAATCAACACAATCAAGCTCACCGCTGATCATTAAATATCCTCGTCCATAGACGTGAATTATTTACAGTTCAAATATTTTCTTTCATTTGATCAAACACCTCAAATGGAGCAGAACTTATTTTTAGGAAGATAAACATCCAAGCGATCTTGAGGAACAAAATCCTCTAAAAGCTAAAGGGTTGGTAACTCTGCTATCTACGCAGTATTTTTCTTTCTTTTTTTAAAATAAAAAATAAAGCTTTTCAGAGCTGTTTTGACTGCTGCTCAATCCATTCCCTCTACTATGTTTGGACCATACTGCCATAGTTATATATAACACAAGAGTTAGGACCTGTCCCTGTTTCATCTTCTTTCATTCCAATCCACTGAATTAATAATACATTTTCTTTAAATTCTGTATTCAAAATTGTAGTACTTCCAAGATGTCACTTTACTTGGTTTCTTCCTTTTCTTTTCTTCTTTTCACACAAAAACAATATTGAGGGTCTGCGGCGAGGCATGCTACAATTCCAAGACTTTAGGGTGCTTTCATAAATTGACCTTTTAAAAATGCTATGTTGGCATTCATACTCAGTCGGTTCCATGCTAAGAATGCTTGTGTTTAAACAATACTACTAACCTGATAGAAATTATCGTAATTTTAAATAAGCACCCGCATGTCCCAAACTTTTAAAAATTTGAACCAAGGAAACCAAGACCATCTCTAAAAAGGGCACTCTAAATTCTTTTAAGCAGGGTTAATGTTTAAGTAACAATAGTATCTTTCAACTAAATACAAAAGAACTTCCTCTGTTTTTATTTGTGAAGGGAAATACACTGTTTAAAATGTTTCTTTCCCGAAAGATTTGACATGTGCATTTTCATGAATTCATATTTTATGCTGTAACATACATGCCCATGATCTCTAGGAAGTTTTAAACAAACTGCTGTGATAAAACAAAGACAGTTTGTGGGTGTTGGGAGAGGGGGGGGGGAGAAAGAACAAGCACATACTTTATACGCTTGTAAGTAAACTTCAACATGTGCAAGTTTATAGTTTATCACCTAATTGCCGATCACCTATCTTATCTGATCTTCAACTGATCAATTGGAGATAAGAGTGCAGGTTCAGACTTTTTATGTGGCTGATTTTTCTAAGCAATGGGCACTTTGAAGTCAAATATCATGTATTACTGACATGCAATATGCAGATCTATAAACTCAAACATCCTGACATGTTTGTGAATGACTGCATACGTCTCTGACTGCATTCTCATATTTTTTTGTTTTGTTTTGTTCCTCAGCTAGAACTCCGAGGTTCACCAATGGTGAGATTTTTGTGTACGTGACCTTCTTGCCCGTCATTACAGGTAGCTGCATTCCAACTTCAGGGATGCTTTCTCATCATAAAACGGACAGAACAGCAGATCATTAACCACTTTGGGGTTTTATTGTTGTTGTTTTCTATTTTTCCAAATTTTTGCTTTTGATAAAAAGAGCAAATAACCTGAGTAGATTTCAGCTTTTGATTCTACTGACTTGTTTCAGACTCCAAAATCCTACCAAAATTCTCTGGATAAACAGAGAGGAGAAACATAATTACCCGTCTATCTGCCTCACTGATGAAACTTTACTGTCGGGTCTGAATCCGTTCATAAAACTTCTCAAAAATCAAGTATAAGTCGTGTCTGGGCTGCTACAAAAGCTCTGCCCTCTCCTTTTTAATTCAGAAAAATATGACCACCAAGTTCTGTTGCTTTTGTATGTCAACATAGCTGGCAGAGACATCTTGTCCAATGTTCCACACATTAAAATAGCAGCACCAAAGAAAATGTGGACCAGTCCACAAAATAGGTTAAAAATATTTAAGGATTCAAAATGGCTTCACAATAAATACTACACTTGCCACAAAGCATACTTGTGACAAAAATTACATCTGTCAGCTTCTGCTACTGTACAGCACTTTTGATCATATTGCCACATACCCACAAAAATTCAAAGTTTCCTATCACTCTTTATAAACTTAACAGTTCCGTTTGTCATACCAAATTAAAAAACATACAACTTTCATTGTAAAGATGCACAATTTTTGTCTGATGCGCCCAAACAGTCATAAAAAAGCAAAACTAGATTAATAATCCAAACACCATGAAAGGTGTTCCTTATGAACCGCAGAAGCTGACAGAAGCAATGAATAATTCTACAAACACAGAACAGTACACTTCATGACAAAAAGTGTTCTATGGGAATGTCGGTCGAACTGACCTTCTGCAAAAGGGTCATATCGCTCTGGGGAGATGATCATGGTCCTCCTCCGTGCCCTGTACTCATCCTCCCTGTCAGAAATCTTGGGGATCCTGTGCTCTGCCAGCGGATCATAGTCCTACAACAAACAAAAAGCATATACTGACAACTGACTTCATCATCATACAAGCTGGAAAGGCACAATAGGAGACTACATATTTTGAAAAAAAAGTTGTTAATTTTCAAGTTCTCCCACAAAAAGACTAGAAAATAACTTCACCTAACTCAAGTTAATATACAAAAGATGCATTCTTTTCATTACTTAATGGGAGTAAGACAGAGACAGAGACAAAGACAGTAAAATAATGAACCATACATTAGTTACTGACAGACAAAATATACACAACATACGGCTGTTGCTTTTTTCCCCTTCCCCTTATCACACTGCAACTTTCTTTAGTAAGATTCATGGGTTCAGTCACACCGATTTTATTCTGGTAAATTAAAAAAAAAAAAAAAAAAAGGGGGGGGGGGGGGGCGTGAGGCAACAAAACATGAAGAGCACTCACCTTGTCGTTTGCTGTTTCATGAAGCAGATTCAAGGGAGCTGTGTAGGTAGACTTTTTCCCCAGAACTGTAGTGGTGTCTTCTTCATCCTGTACACACAGTAGCAGTTTATTCAGAATAAATAAATTCCTCTAATCATCTTTACTCTTTTTCATCCCTTACAGTTACACATGATGGTACTGCCCTTTATGGGATAGGTAAAGTATATATTTTTATTTTGCTTCAGTCAGTACAAATGTGCAGAAAGCCCTGCATCATAACATGACATAACTGTTATGCTTCATAAAACATTTCATAACTTATTTCTGATTCAGAATTGAAAATCATTTAAAGAAAAAAACAAACACTGTTGACTGGACACATAGTTTCTGGACAAGGTCTCTTACACCTCTGTTATCACCCCTCCTCCTCTCCGGAAGAACAACCTTAACAACTAGCCAGTTTTCTATCGATTTAATATGAACAGACAATTAGGCCTTTTTTCTTAAAAAAAAAAATGTTCCTTAAAAAAGTCAACAAGGAAACCGTCTAGATCCAAATATAATACATTAACAGCAAAATAAAACACTTTAAAACATGCTGACAGATACACCAATTGAAAACAGTCACAAGAAATCTGAATCACAATACTCACATCAGGTTCATCTGTGACTGCAATGGAAGTGTCATAGCCCATAAACCGGCTGTCCATGCTGATTGCTCCATTGCCATAGATATCCTGATCATAATGTCCAGCAGTTCCCAGTCCCACTCTCTCCTCCTCATCTTGGGTTTGTGGGCCTGACGAAGTGAGGCCCTGTCGCTTTGCCTGCAGGTTTCGCACCTGCTCTTCAATTTCTGTACACAATCAAAAACCAGGTTTAAAAATAGTAGTACTGCAATATATAAGGCCACAGTGATAATATACATTTATATCCAATCAGTGATCAATAATCCACATCTGATTACATCTAGTATTCTTCATAATAAAAAGGTAATGCTCCAGACCAGGCTGAATAGTGGTTTGAGTACAGCTGAAACTGAAGTTAATTTTTTGTGTTATATAAATAATTACTTACTGACTTATGCAAACAACAGGGTTCCCTCTGATATTTTATGTAAGAATAAAAGCAAATAACTTTTCAAGGGCTTTGCTGGATATTTCAAGGACTATAATTAAGTATAAATAATCAAGAATATATCGACGTACATATCTAATATTTGGTACAATCATTAACAACAAAATTAATTTAGGTCTAGTACAATAAGGCCCCACAAAAGTTTGTTTTGTTTTGTTTGTTTGTTTTAGTGAACAAACAATAGCATTCAGTTTCACTCAAGTTCTGGTGCTTAGCCTAGACATTTCTGATTTCCTTTCAAATACAGGGGGTTGGGGGTGGGGGTGGGGGGGTTAGACAAAACTCTTGGCCAGCATTCAATAAGTACTAAAGACAGTAAAGTAGTCTATCAACAGCAAAGTTCTGTCTGTTTACTAGATTTGCAAGAACTTTGAAGATAATTTAAAGACTTTTCAGTACCTCATTCTTTTTCATATTTTTTTTTAAAAAGAAGGTCCTTCAACAATTAAGTTCTGCCTGTAAACAAAGCACAAAAATTCCAAGAAATGTATCCATGGCACCCAATGCATACATATTACATATACAATGAACTATTTGAGTGTTTTTATAAATTTCCACATGTGATGTATATCATTATACATACATGTACACAATCAGCAACCATGAGTTTGAGCATATGCCATATTCTCATATTGCAAGACAACTAGTTAAATCTTGAGTGTGTTTTTTTAAAGATGTTTTAAAAATAAAATAAAAAGCATGCGTGCAAACACAGCAGAGTCCTGAACTAAATTAATCCTGTGGGGACGGAATAGCTCAGTGGTCAGAGCACTTGCTTTCCCCCAGCTAAGGTTAAGTAGGATCCAGCTTGAACCTTACCACTTGATAGGTGACTGCGCACCTTGGCTTCAGTATAGTTCCCCCAGCTGTAATTGGGTACCTGCCTCTTTAGGGCCAGGGAAAGGTAAAGCATCAAGGGAGAGGAGATGGCACTGCCCTCACTATGCTGGTCCCTTAAGAAGTTGAGGTCTCTGATGCCTATCTACCCTACAACTACATAGATTATGGGACACCTTTACCCTTACATTCATGAATATTATTAATTCAATAATTGACAGGATCGTTATATAACATCTTTGAGAGCACATTCAACCAGTAGGAAAAAGGCTAGAGTTCTCAAGAAGACTACTCTCCTATAAAAGACAAATGGCTTTTATAACGTCTGCAGAGGGTTTTGTTGATTTTCTCAACGACAGTATGGTGTTATACATGGGGGACAGGAGAGCCTGGTGGTTAGCATGATGTGCTGGTGATCTGCTGACCCACGTTGGATTCTTGTTCAAGAGGATTTTTCCTCTGGAGTTAACACCAGTGCCAACTCCACTTCCCCAAAAGTCCTTGGGATGAGACTATATAAACCGAGGTCCTGTGTGCCAACGCACGAAATTTCCAAAACTGCATACACATGGGGACTCAATGGGGAAAAAAGAGCATGAGTACTTATTCCATTATCCTCGAAATAAAAGAATAAATAAGATGTGCGATCACGTATCACTGTCAGTCTAGTTTCATCGCAATGACTTAGAAGTGAAACGAAGACTACAGCAATCTGGACTTTACATGTGTATGCAGTGCATTTTGTCCAGTATCTCAGGCATATTCTAACTAGCCTGGACGCACTAAATGATTATATAAATCAATCGTGGGACTATCAAAACAACTGAAGGGAGGGCGGGGGGTCTGTTTTGTTTCTTGTGTATGTGGTGTGTGGTTAATCTTGGCAATGGAGTGAAAGTGCGCAGGTCGAGCATCAATCGGTTAAAACTACGAGCTTCCACGGTACAAAGTCGGAATCTAAAGATGTACACAATCACTACAATATGTAAAATAGGATTGGTTATGTCTATATTTTATCGTTAAGAGTTTAAATAATTATTTAGATACCTTCATGTGAAGCGGCAGCCATCTTTGCAGTATCTCATTTGGTGTAGGCTAGGACTAGGCTATGACGTCGTTCCTACTGTAGACCTATCCCATAATACTTCACGGAAACGTCCCATAATAAGTTTACATTTATTTTTACCAGAATTGACACTAACATACAAAATCAAACAAAATAGCATAAATCGAAAGCAAAATTGATGATAATCATAAGGCAAACATGCTACTCAACCACATATTTTAACATCACATGCCGGCCTTTCCGCCAGTGCATGACCTTTAAAACTAATCAAGACATTTACAATACACCAATATTGTTGCAGGCGTTCCATTGACAGTCAACATATGGGATATGGATCTGGATTTCCACATTTAAAATTAAAACTTGGTTGTTTCACAATTGCATGGTGATGGTTGAATGATGTTGCAGTCCCTAAATTGTATAGCTCCACTGGGACTCTGATACGATTAAACCAAACCAAAGTTTGACAATTAAACTTTGAAAGTAGATGAACACATTGTTTCCTTTATTCACGCTGCAGGAACACTATTTACTCTTTTTTAAGGTTAAAAAAGAAGAAGAAGAAGAAGAAAAGAAGACAAACATGAGAAAAACAATATTTTTCAACATAATTTTATATTATTGAAGCTATACTAGTAATGAGGACATGATATATCCTGCAAATTAGAAACTAAAACAGAACTAAAACTAGAAATCTGTTTTGTGAACACAAGGAAAAAGGTTGAATCATATCATATTAAAACATGCCTGACCAGAATGCAGCAAATATTTTATAATCATCTCTCTCTCTTCTCTCTCTCTCTCTCTTACTCTCTCTCTCTTCTCTCCTCTTCTTCTCTCTCTCTCTCTCTCTCTCTCTCTCTCTCACACACACACACACACACACAAAACACACACATTCCTGAAGGTGTGTCTGTGTGCACACACACATACTGGCATAGTATGTGACTATTACATGCTGTAGAAATCCTGCCAGCTTGTATATTTGACTTGGGGAATTTTTGCAACTGCTGATGTTATAGATTCGGGGGAATGTTTTTTTTCTTTTTCTGTTCACTGTCTGTACAAAGAGGGATGGGGATTCTGTGTAACTACTTTCCTAATGAACAGGCATGAGAATCAAATAATGTGATGCATCCAACTTTTCTTGGTGGTGGTGGTGGAACAGTTGCACTTTTAAGTAATTCATCAGGAAATCTCTTTTCAGAGTTTCGATCCTGCTGAATGTTTCAAAATAGCAAGCAGTTTGACCTTCCCTTGAAAAAGTTCACAAGTATAGTTACAGGATTAAACACACACCTGCACTTTTATTTGATTTAGCTTTTAAAACAAATTTTTTTGGTGAGATTTCAGAATAAGAATGAGTGTTGTCTTACAGCTACATGCCTAGAAAAACGATGTTATCATCCCCAATGGATTTCTGGGGGCCTGTCAGTATTAAAGCATCCCCACCTTCTGGAAATGTTGTGTTACAAATTCCCTCTTTTCTATCCCTATCTTTATTTCTGACTAGTTCCTTTTTTTTTCTGTCACCTCCTCCGTGCCTATTTCTGCTGTCTTTGTCCATTCTCCTGCCTTTTTTTCCAGAAAGACTTTGATAACAATTCTCTCCCATGCCAAAGTCGGATGTGCTGGGCCTGACTTGTCAGGTGCTTAACAGCAGCACATCAGCAGTCCTTTAATCAAGATGATCATTGGTGGGACACATAAGTCGGCAGTTTACTGTAGGCTGCTCCCTTTTCAACCTTTCACAGCAACAGTGCCATGTCAAAGCCAGTCAAATATACAAAAGATAGATGGGCTTGGGTGTGTGTACAGAGTGTTATGTGTGCAAAATGTCAGATTTCTCTATGGTATTATAGTTTGACAATGACTTTTGAACAGTTCTTGCATTATGGACTCATGCTCTTTTATATGAGACAGTGTGACATGATCTTTAGTGACATTATGGCATGCTAGAAGACAAATGAATGTGGTTTATGCCAATACCAACTTCTTTTGGGTGTCAGTCACAGCACCTGCTGCTCCCATTTTATTAAAAAAATTTTTTTTTCCACTCTTGATTTGTTCAAGGTATCCCTCTAATGTAGCCAAGTAATTAGACCATGGCATGAATTGTAGATGGATTCTTGCTCCAGTTAGTCCTACCAAATTATGTGCAGTGTTTGTTATGAATTTTAGTTTTTACTTTGAATCCAATGTATCACTGTTGATCAGATTTTCTGGCACAAGCTTGGAGGCAGAGGGAGGTGTTTGTGTGTAAGCCAGTGCAAAATGGCAATTCATAAGTGTGTTGAATGTGCCTTTGGACTGAGACAGAGAACAAGAGAGAGAGAGAGAGAGAGAGAGAGAGAGAGAGAGAGAGAGAGAGAGAGAGAGAGAGAGAGAGAGAGAGAGAGAGAGAAAGAGAGATAAAGAGGGAGGGATGGATGAAGTGGGAGAGAGAGAGAGGAGAGAGAGAGAGAGAGAGAGAGAGAGAGAGAGAGAGAGAGAGAGAGAGGAGAGAGAGAGAGAGAGAGAGAGAGAGAGAGAGAGAGAGGAGAGAGAGAGAGAGAGAGAGAGAGAGAGAGAGAGAATGTGAATCCAAAACCAGATTATGTACACTTTGACTGTCCTTTTTTTGTTGCATCCATCCGCATCCCTTGCCTTTGTGAAAGCGCAATAGCATTGTCCCTTCAGTATGTAGTCTATGAGAATAATCGTCTTCCTGCTGCCACTGTACTGCAGGCTCCTTTTGATGGAGGGCCATCACACGTATCAAGCTTGTCTTCAGTTGCTTCATGAATGTGATTACAGTACAATGTAACTGAAATGGCTCTCATGTTCATGCGATTTCGGCCTCCCCACGGGGATTCTGGGGGCATGTCAGAATAAATAGCATCTCCACCTTCTGAAAATTCTATGCTAGGAATTCCCTCTGTTCTATCCCTCTTTTTCTACTTTGTTCCTTTTCTTCCCGTCACCTTCTTGTCTATTTTCTACCTTTTTGGTCCATTCTCTTGCCCTTTTCCCAGAAACACTTAAAAGATAACAATTCTCTCCCACACCAAAGCCAGATGTGCTGGGCCTGACTTGTCAGGCACTTAATGGCAGCACAATTCATTTTTGCTCATATGACAGACAATGGTAGGTGCTGTCTGAGCATTTGATGAAGAAGAATGCAATTTTGGCCAATCCAAGTTCACTGACTTTTTTCATCCAGACTGTGATTTTGCACACGGCACTGGAGTTGTGGCTAACTCTAGCTTCTACAGATCAGCAGGTGCTGCTTTGACTTTGAGATGTCTTCTGCTTTACACTCTGAATGATACTTAAAAAAAAAAATACCCAAAACATTTAGGTCACTGTATTTTTGTCACCAGAACATTTGCTTTGATTTTGATATGTTGTCTGCTTTAGAATGTGAATGTTTCTATTTTAAAAAAACATTTAGGTCACTGTATGTTTGTCAGCAGAACTTCTGCTTAGATTTTGTGATGTTGTCTGCTTTACACTGTCAATGATGCTTTTTAAAAATTTGTTTAATATAAACATAAGTTCACAGTATTTTGGTCAGCAGAGCATCTGTATTGAGTGCAAAATTATGTGCGAACATCAATGAATACACCAGACAGTCATGCCTGCAATAAACTGGTAAACCAATATTTTTTTTATTTTTATAGAAAGAACATGCTTTTTTTATTCATATATACATAGATAACAAGTAAATCATTCTTTGAAAAAAAAACTGCCAACACTATCATGAAATAAAGTGAAGAAACCTCAAGCCAACTGTAATTGACTGTTACGAAATGGAATGAACAAGCTCTTTCCTTATATCAAACCCTTCACCTAGATACACATGAAAAACTTTCTTTTTTTTTTTTACACCAGTTAGTGGTGAGCTCAAGCATTATGACTAAAGCATAATGAAAGAATTCATCTCCACATTTCAAATCTCAGACTATTGTGATTACTAAATTATGTATCTGATTATGACATTTTCTGCCAAATATTTTTTTGGGAAAATTATGAAACCCTAAAGGTTTCAGAATTAGCTGTACAACATATAAAACCTCTATACATTACACTACAAAATCATAACAAAATCAGTTACAAAAATTAATCCAAACCCAATTACAAAAATCACATCCAAGTCAGTTAAGACTATCATTCAAGGCAATTAAATCTTAATAGTATTCATAGGCCTCATGACACTTTCAGATAACATCAACAAAATAGATTTTTTGGGTGGTGGTGGTGGTGGTGGTGGTGAAGGATTCAAATTTGTTTGTCCCTTTTTGATACAAGCTTTGTTATTTTATTTGAAGAACAAAACCAAACCTGTAGAATATATTACTTTTTAAAAAAATGAACAGTCTCATCGGCAGTGGTCATTTCAATGTTCTAATCAGCTTTCATAACTTGTGAGGAAGCAAATGAAGACAATACGTTGACCACTGCAGATGTCATTCTATATTTTTTTTCTGAATGGCTGCATTATGAAACAAGGCCATTAAAAAAAAAATTATGTGAAAGGCAGCTTCATCAAACAATGCCCCTTTTTAAATCATCATTTTAACTGAATGGCTGCATCATGAAACATACCAATACCAATTAAAAAAAATAATCTGAAAAGTAACCCCATCAAACAATACCATCTAGAGAAAATTCGTTTCAACAGAATGGCAATATAATGAAACAATGGCATTTTTAAAAAATCAAGTAAATGGCAGTATCATATATAACAATATATATTCTTTATTTACCATCATTTCAACTCTTAACAAAGAGCTGTATTATCAATAGTCTAATTATTTCATCAAGTCAATTGATTTTTTCCCCCTTAACTTTCACTTGTATTCGATAACATTTTTCTTTTCTTCAAATCTGAGTACTTGTGCCCGCTTGGAAGGTCATCAGATCATAATTATCTGCTTATCTCAAAGACAGCTGAGAGGAGTAACCACAAAACAAAACAAAACAAATTGTGCTGAAAGGCAGCAAATCAATCAAAACAAACGGTATTACTTTGTTCTGGTTCAGAATCATTCACATACTGCAGATTTCTGTGTGTGTGTGTGTGTGTGTGTGTGTGTGTGTGTGTGTGTTGTGTGTGTGTGTGTGTGGTGTGTGTGTGTGGTGTGTAGAGAGAGAGAGAGTGAGAGAGAGAGAGGAGAGATACAGAGAGAAAGCGACTGTCAGAGAGAGACAGAGAGAGATACATGTGTGCGCATGAAAATGTGTGTATGCATGAAAACATGTACATTCAGTACCCATATTGCTCAGTGGGTTCATAACTGTGATGACTACATGTACAGCATATTTAAGACCACGCTCGTCAATCTCACTCCTACACATTCATTCATGTGGGCCGGAAATTGTCTTTCTCTGCTCGCAGAAACCCCATCACTTCAACGGCATTGCTTTTCCTTGCGTGCTGTTTCACTGGCTCCTCTCTGCAAAACAGAATTGACACCACTCACTCTGGCTTCTTGCTCTACTCCATATCACGATAGCAATGCAATTAAAGTCAAACATATGTCAAGCAAACAGAAGCATAAAGTTTTCTTCGTATTCATTGGAAAGTGTGTGGGAGGGAAGGAGGGAGGTGGGGGGAGGGAGGGAGGTGGGAGGAGGGAGGGAGGAAGAGAGAGAGAGAGTGTGTATACATGCATACATGTATGCATATCTGTGCATATGTTGTATATGCAGCAACTAAACTTAAAGATAATTTTCATGCAAATTATGCAGTGCATCACTCATACATACTGCAACCATTTATATACTTGTGTGTATAGACTGAAAAATATATAAATCCAAGAAAAACAAAATCTATGTACACAATATTATGTATATACTAAAATATATATAAAATTTAAAGAAAACAAAAATTATGTACACATATGTATATAGACTAAAAATATATCGATCGAATAAAAAGATTACTTGAGATTCAAGAACACAGGTAAAGATAATGTAATGAAATTTTTTAAAAACCACAACAAAAAACCCCTGACAGATAGTTTTACATCTTTTGCAGTGTTATTCCTAAAGTCTGTTTCACTGCTTCAGCAAAATCCCTTTTCTCACAACACCTCTCTCCTTTATTTTGTGTGCGTGCAAGCATGTGCACACACACACACACACACACACACTTACTGAACTCTCATGAATGGATTGAACTGCTTCTCTTCCTCAATAGTGGATGGTATTGTTGGCTGGGCTTTGCTACGTTGCTCCTGGTGATAAAAAAAACAAAAATTGTATACAAAAATAAGACATTATAAAGATGACAAATTTGTGAATGCAATATGATTTAAATCATCTGAAAAACAAGGCTTGAAAGAAGCACATCATCTACAATTATGTGACATCGTTGACATACCCGAAGTTGGAATGCGGTTACCTACTCTTAAATCCTCACCATTGGTGAACCTCGGAGCTCTAGCCAAGGGGCCAAAAAAATATAAACAATTGTTGACTTATAAAGACACAAAAAAGAAAGAATATAAAACTCATAAACACTATACAACTCAAGATGATCAAATACAAAAAAAAGGTACACAAATCAGTTCAACACAAAAACCGATTCAATACAAACATATTTTCATATCACAAATCACATTGACTTCTTCATGCAAAGAGTAAAATTCAGCGCGACACACCGAATGAAATAGGAACATGAACTCAACATACATAACCTGAACGCACAAAAGTTGAACTGTGACCCTCACTAGAGAACAGAACTTAAAAGCACCACAAGACTTTCCTGAAATAAACACTAAGCTGGAAACAACCTCACTGATGGAATATTTCATGTTGTGTGTGTGTGTGTGTGTGTGTGTGTGTGTGTGTGTGAGTGTGTGTGTGCATGCGTGCGTGGTGTGTGTGCACTCATGTATGTATGTATGTATCTGTGTGAGCATGTGCATATTGTGTGAGTGTGTGTGTATGTTATGTATGTATGTATATATTATGAATGTATATGTGTGTGTGCATGCGTGCGTGTGTGTATGTGTGTGTGTGAACTTGCGCGCACGCACATAAACAGTTAAGTAAACATCTACTCTTCCAGAATTAGGCTCAGCTAATTAATGCATACTCTTAACCTCTGTTGACAAGGAAACAAAAAAGCCTCACGCCAAACTAACAAAGTTCCCACACTGACATAAAGACGACAAGTTATGGGGAAGGGAGATAAACACCATGAAACGATGGCATTTGGGAAGATGGCTGAAATCCTCATCCAGTTCTAAAATTATTGACTTTTATCCCTTTTAAATCAACATGGTGCTGGTAAATGCCTGTTGCTTGCTTTCTACCCCCCCCCCCCCCCCCACTAAAAATAGAAATGCTGTTCCAACTGTCAAAAGCCAATACCGTGAAGTAAAGGAATGAAACAAGGTTGATGGAAAACATCTGTTAATACCTGGGCCCAGGCCAGCTTGTTCTTCACAGCCATGGAGTTGGGTTCCACTGTCTTGGCATATTTCAGGTTGGAGACTGTGTACTCGTGGCCACAGTATACTTTCTACGCACACACATTCATATATACATGATATACATACATACATACATACATACACATACATAATATATATATATATATATATATATATATATATATATATATATATATATATATATATTATATATATAAATATATAAACACACAAAATATATATATTTATTATATGCCCACACACAGAGTGCATACATATACGCGCATGCCTAAATGTGTACACAAATATATAAACACACACACACACATATTCTTAAGAACTGAACTTCTATTGTGTTCTAACTTAGGCAGGACATCATCTGTGATACCTGTTGCTAATGACAATAACAACTGGTCAGTCACAGACAACCCAGATTGAAAGAGATGGCAACTCTGAATAGTGTAACCATCACACACATGCATGCAGGCACGCATGCATGTGCGTGCATGCACACACACACACACCAACAGGCAACTTATACATGTATACAAAAGCACATATGTGACATTCCACCACAAAATGAGTCGCTTAGCACCTGACCCTCTTTTCTGCTAGGAGCCATTTTAGGCAGGTGGGGGGTCAGGCTGTTGATTTAGAAATTTTGATTGATTAGAAAAGTATACCCACTATTCTACCTTATATTGAAATATCAAGTCGTAAATTTGTTTCATTTTGCTTTAAAAAAAAAATTTGAAAATACCCAAGCTCTCATTCTTACCATCTACTACGATGCTTAACTTGTCAATTTCTCATTTTTTCACTTCCCGCAGATTATCATTTTAATTAAAAATAACTATTCACATAATTGTCTGATTTTCAATCTGTTTTATGTATTGAATAGCTCTTTTATTGAAAATTAATAATATGACAATAAATAAACATTGACTTCTGATGCATTGTGATTCATTATGAGGTGGAGTGTCACATATATGTGTGCATTTTCACACACACACATGGACATACACACACATGCATACATGACTAAATACATGTGTACACACACACACACACACACACACACACACAGATGGTGAAACAAATAACAATAACAAGAAAAGCCGAAAACTGCCACAAAACCCACAGTTTCTTTCGGCAAAGCACCCAGAATCTCAACCAGGGCTGAGTACATCTGCTCTGGTTTTCCTTCAAAGAACTTGCCACAGCCTCCCACAAACAAAGTGTCACCTACAACAGAAAGTGCGTTGGGTTGCATTCTCTCCTTTTTTCATTATTTTATATTTCATCTGAAAAAAATATTTCAAGTAATGTTCCTATTTCATCTAAAAATATATTTTGAGTAATGTTCATATGCTCCTAATCCTAACACCAAAAATCCCACCATATCTATGAAATATCTAATAAATAAGAACACATAACAAAACAGCAAATTGATCTTTAGTTATGTAAAAGCAAACATACCATGGAAATGGAATAGAATTCATAACCAGAATGGTACTAGTTTGGAGGGGGTGTGGGGGTGTGGGGGGGTGGGGAGGCTAGAAAATGACAGGGAGAGAAAAGAGAGAGAGAGAGAGAGAGAGAGAGAGAGAGAGAGGAGAGAGAGAGAGAGAGAGAGAGAGAGAGAGAGAGAGAGAGAGAGAGAGAGAGAGAGAGAGATAAATAGGACAGGCACTCAAAAAGATTGACATGTTCAGTTTAGATCAACCACATAACTGATATTTTTAAATAGTGAGACTATACAGCAGAATACTTGTTGATAACAATTTTGTTAAAAACGCCACAGGTTTATGGAAAGGAAGAAAGAGGGCCATAAAAACTACACAGTATAATTTGAAATATTTTTAATTTTAAAGTGATTGCTTTTATATCATCAACTCAATATATTACACACACACACACACACACAAACATGTATGGTTGAAGGTTTGTGTGTACATGTGTGTGTGAGGGGGGGGGGGGGGGGAGGGAAGCAGTTGGTGTGGGTTTTTAAAATTTTTATTCTGTTTTGTCTTCTTTGTTTGTTTTGGTTTTTTTATTTATTGTTGCTTGTTTGTTTGTGTTATGACGGATATTTCTTTCAAGATTTTTGAATTATTTGAATTGTATGGTCTCATATTTTTCTGGGTTTTTTGTTTTGTTTTAATTCCACATATGCATATGTTATTGTTTTTTTTGTTTGATTTGTATAGTTTACCATAGATTAGGTTTTTTATTCTATGTCTGCATATACATTATCTTTTTTTTCTCACTTTTTTTTCTTTCTTTAGATAGATGGCTTGACGAAAAAAAGCAAATGCACTGCTTATTCAATGTACCATCTGAAAATAAAAGTTTGACTTTGACACACACACACACACACAAAAACACACACACACACTTACACACACACACACTTACACACACACACACTTACACACACACACCACACACAAACACACACACACAACACACACAACACACAACACACACACACACACAACAACACACACACACTCACACACACACCATACACACACAACACAACACACACACACCACACACACACATACACACACACACAACACACACATTACACCCCCCCCTCACCAGTGAAAACAGCAGGCTGTTCGCCCGAAGGTCCAGTGACATAGTAACAGATATGACCGCTGGTGTGGCAGGGAGTGAAGAGGCACTTCACCTTCAGGGTTCCAATCTGCAGCCGTATGATACCAAAACATAGTATCAAGAAAAAAAAGACGTTGTGCCGTACTGTATTGATGGTGTGATATTATGGAGTAAAGATGATGTACTGTAAAAAAAAATAAAAAAAAGAAAGAAAAAGAAAAAAGTACAATACTATACTATAATACCATCAGTTTCAGCATAAAACTACACAATATTTAAAGCAGGCTCTCTCCTCAAGTAATAATAATAATAATAATGTGTGGAATTTATATAGGGCTTAATCTTGTAAAGCAACAAATCAAAGCGCTCAAGTACTGCCACATCTTTGGAGTTGCCTGTAATTCTCAGTTGTTTCGCACATCATCAGCAAGCTGAATAAGCCGGGCTAACAAAAGATAAACGAAATCAAATCTCTTTGAGACAGAGTGCATATTCAGGGTGAATTCCAGAGTGTTCTTTTATTTCATTTTTTTTTTTTACATCAACTCCAGAGCATTAAGCTGGGTAATACCCAATAACAACAAAAACAGCTTTAGTCACAGCAGTCGAAATGCAATGACATTATGGAGGATTTTCACTATCACAATTGTTGAACATTCACTTTGCATATTGGGGAATTCTGAAAGCGCCTGGGGGTTTATCACAGGGGGCAATAGCAAAGCGAGAGGCTGTATGATCAGTGGCTTTCCCACTCATGGAATTCCACTTTACAGCTTAGTCTTTAGTGATCGACTGTGACCCTCTGACTAGGCTTGACTTGCACAGTCCTTATGTGCTGCAGCCCTGGGGGTTAGTTTGCCTTTGGAGAACATCTCCTAATGCTGACTGTCCTTATGCCCACTTGGCCGAGAGAGAGGGGATGTACTGTGGGCAAGGTATCTCCACTATAATCAAATTTCTGCCCAATTTCCGAAACAGCAGCTGCCTCCTCTACTGTTTTGGAGGTCATCGTCGAACATGACGGACAAACATACATACATACATCGACAAAGCCGTACCATGCTACAGACTAACTGTAGTCAGTCACCTTAAATGTATCATCGTGTGTGACTTTCTTGGTGAGAGCCCCGATCCTGTCGTCTCCTCCATACACGGTCAGTTTCCCTGCTTTCTGCACCAGTTTTTCATTGCCCCCAGCATGGTCCCTGTCACAAATACTTTCTTTGTTTTGCTACTGATATTTTTTTTAAAAAGGGAATGTGGGTGGAAGGGGTGAGAAGGAGTGGGGGAGGGGGGGGGAAGGAGTTGGGTAGAGAAAGGAGAAGGGTGTCCCTTACAACAGAAAACTACATGGAAAAGGAAAAAAAAAGGTTACCTGACTTCACTGTTTGCGTCAGAGGAACACTTTTCGAATTACCTACTACAGACTTGTGATAATTCTCACCAGCTACTACCATTGAACTATTAAGTCCAAATCTGATGTTTCCAACAAGGTCAAAACAGCGCTAGTTCTTGCTATGGCCCTGTTACTAACCTTCCCTATAGATGGAATATATACAAAATGTTCTCATAAGCAACACACAGACACACACACACATTAACGCACACACACACACACACACACTGCAATACATGAGCTTTAAATGCAATTTCTTGCACCCAAATTTTGAATGAGTGAAAGGCACTGCGAGTGTGATAGAACTGACAGTTGGTGAGAATGATCACAGCACCCTACAAGGATGTATTCCTTGGATTTATCTACCAAAGGCTGCTATAGATGCATTTTTTACTTTGGATATGTTCTGCAAACATCTCCCACTCCCTCGGGTCAGGAGTGAATGGAACAGTCGCACTTCCACACCACATAATTTGGGTATCCTCTTGATGGAGACATGGGGCAGGGTAGGCACAGCCTCGAGCTATGCTGTGCTGAATGTGGCACTGCCATGAACGACCAATGCTATTATAACAAAGCCAGTTCTCAGCACCCTCTGCCAAGAGGGGTCACAGGCTAGATTGGTCATGAGCTGCTCTGAAGTCAGAACGTGTTGGCTGAGGCTAGCAGGCTGACCTCCTGCAGAGAACAAGTTACAAGCACAGGAGAGGACCAGGCACTACACATCCCATTCAATAGGGAATGCTGAAGACGAAGAGTATGGAGAGAATCACTACTTACTATACTATAGTATTATGGCCTTTAATGCTTACCAATGATGATGAGTGGTCAGAACTGAGGTCAGTTTCACTCCTTCTTCTTTTACAGCATTGATCACCTGTACCAACAGTCAGCATTAATAGTGAGACATATATATAAGTTAATCAGATTTTGATGCTGTTGGTCTTGCTCCTAATAAAGAATAAAGAAAGAAAGAATTCATCTACACAGACACAAAGAGACACAGCCCAACATGCGCGCGCCCACGCATGGGCACACACACACACGTACACTCACACACACACAGTGTCACACACACACACATCAAATACATATCTGTAAAGTAATGAATGAGTTTATTCATTTTCACTGGATTACTCAATTTTTAAAAATATCACTTATCATACCAAAATATTTTGTTCCAAAATATTTCATCACAAAACTTAGTGCATAATATTTAAATTATTCGTTGTTTAAAAGTAAGATAATATGAAATGCTACTTATCCCCAAAACACAATCTAGTAAAAACAAACAAAACAAACAACAGAACAAAAAACAAACTAAAACACACACACACAACATGCGCAGACACAAAAGGAAGGATGAACATAAGTGCTGCTTATCCCCTAGCCACATGTTTAAAATTTCTTACAAGTTACATAAAACATTGAAAACCAGAAGAAAAAAATTGACAGATGACACTGGTCATTACCTTTTCAGGTTCCACAGGGTCCACAACAGCACACTCTGCGGTGGCTTCATCAATGAGGAGATACATGTAGTTATCCTCCAGTGCGGGAAGCAGTTTGACCTTCATGTCGATGTGTCTTGTCAACGTCTGGGATGAATGGCAGTAGCTTACCTGCAGTAGTCTCTGTAGAGCTCCTGAACAAAATTGCAAGAGAAAGAAGTCTATGAACATAATGATAAATCACAGACTTGATTGAATCTAAAGACAACAAATATATGTTAAGACAGTGGGGGAAGTAGTAACCTCAAAATTCTTACATAAATTCTGATATATAGATGTGTGTGTGTGTGTGTGTGTGTGTGAGCGTGTGTGCATGTGTGTCACGTGTGTGTGTGTGTGTGTGTGTGCGTGCATGAGTGTGCCTCTGTGTGTGTGCATGTGTTTGTTTGTTTGTGCGTGTGTATTAAAACATTTTTTTTTCTTTTTTCTTTTATATCAAGGATAATGGAATAAGCGCTTATGTGCTTGTTAACATCCAGTCCCTGTGTGTATGTGGTTTTGTAAATTCTGTCATCTGTTCCCACCGGCACACAATGGCCTACTCTTACGAAAAGCGGAACAGGATTTAACATGTGCACAAGATGTTTTGCATGCGTTCGCACACGAGACCTCGGTTTATAGTCTCATCCGAAGGACTTTTGGGGAGAGTGGAGTCTGCACTGATGTTAACTCCAGGGGAAAATATCCCCCTTGAACGGGAATCAAACCCGGGTTGTCAGATTGCCAGTGCAATGTTCTAACCACTAGGCTATCCTGTGACTCTGTTGTGTGTGTGTGTGTGTGTGTGTGTGTGTGTGTGTGTGTGTGTGTGTGTGGTGTGCATGTGTATTTTTGAAAATTGAAGGAGGTAAGACTTTTTTTTTGTTTTTTGGTTACTACTTGTGGTGAGGCATAGATCTATGTTCTAGGTTCTTTGATCTAGGTTTGGTTTGTATACATGTATGCATGTCCATAATTTATCTGATGGTAGAGCCGGTATTTAGTCTTCAACTTTTTTGTGAAAAGAGGTTAGTCATTTTTCAGATTTTTGCTTTCTGCAGTCTTTGAGTAGAGGAATATTTTAATCCAGAAACCTGTTTTTAACACATTCTACTTCTCTGTTTCTGTAGTCGCATTCAACGGAGCAAGCTGCCTGATACTGCCTTACTGGATAGATCAAAGGGTTTATCGGTTTGTTTCTGGCAAGTTTAACTTAACTTTAAATACTGTATGTTGTCCTACCCGTTAAATTCTGTAAATGACAGTGTGACTGATAATACTAGAGGCAATCAGTTTCACTCATTTTTACTGTCCCATTTCGCCTGATCCTCGATTTGTTTGGCCGGTTTCTAGGTACCTCATGGGTCTGGGCTTCGATCTTCAGACCTTGACATATAAAACTTGTTTGGGAGCAAAAGGGTGGGGTTTTTTGCAATGGAAAAAGACGTTGTTCTCTGAATGGAAAAGGGGGTGTTTCTCTGTGACTGATAGTCCATTTAGCATTTACCTGACTTGATAGCTGCCCCAATAACAGCCAAGCGTGACGCAGCGTTCTGCAAGTTCCACATGGAGAACTTTATGTAAACAGACGCCTGGTAGGCCCTATGTGTAACTTCCGCTTTGGATATTTTCATCATTCACAGTTATCTCCCTTGCCATAAAAATTATGTTCTCATTTAAGCATTCATCAGCATAGATTATAGCTTCAAATGTATTCACTCTGCTTCAAAGGAGTTGCAAGATCTTTAAAATACAGATCTCACTTTAAAAAAAATGCACTCGAAGACTGATTTAAAGAATTGACAATTTTCAGCCAGCAACCTCCAAATGCTCACCCCTCCCTGCTCCGCCCCTACCCTACTCCCATCCCGCACATATTCCCATTCCACAACCCCGCCCCCCTCACACACACACACACACACCACACAGAGCAGTTAGGGTAATGCATTCGTGATCTGCTGACCCGGGTTCGAATCTCGTTCATGAGGATTTTTCCTCTGGAGTTAACATCAGTGCCAACTCCACTCTCCCCAAAAATCCTTCGGATGAGACTATAAACCGAGGTCCCGTGTGCGAACGCA
This sequence comes from Rapana venosa, assembly GCA_028751875.1. Taxonomy (NCBI): domain Eukaryota; kingdom Metazoa; phylum Mollusca; class Gastropoda; order Neogastropoda; family Muricidae; genus Rapana; species Rapana venosa. The sequence continues at coordinate 27,603,778 of CM054139.1, forward strand.
CGCAGAACATCTTGCGCACACGTTAAAACTCGTTCCGCTTTTCGGAAGTGTAGCATTGTGTGCCGGTGGGAACGGATGACAAAATTTACAAAACTGCATACACACGGGGACTGGGTGTTAAAAAAAGCACAAGAGTGCTTATTCCATTATCCTCGATATAAAAGAATAAAAGAAAAGAAAAGAAAAGAAAAAGAAAAATAAACACACACCCCCCTCCCGCCCTCCTCCCCCCCCCCCCCCCCCCCCACACACACACAAAATGTTTAGATATCAGAAGTAAGGATGTTCACCTTACATGAAAGTATAATTATGATTAACTGTTGTTCCTATGGGCCATATGGCCTGCAAAAACTGAATTAAAATTATTGTTATTGTTATTGTTATTACACACACACACACACACACACACACACACACACACACACACACACACACACACACACACACACACACACACACATACACACACACACACACAGAGCGCGCGCGGCCTACTTTTTTTTTGCCTTGTGCCATTCCATCCCCTTCCCCTCCCATCTGACATCTACGGCTTAGTAGCACCCCATCTGCTGACAACCACATGTAGCCTATCCAACAACTAGGCTTTGCCTACAGGCATTCTTTTGTACATCACTTTGCCCCCAAGTCTTCCAGAACTGGGAACGTTCCCTTTACTCAGCTGTACCAAGAAATCTGCACATGTCTCCTTTGATCAAGAGGTCAGTTTTCAGTTGGAGTTGATGGGGCGGTCAGTGTTAGCCTAACCGCTTTCACCCGACCCTGGTTTAACACTGACCATCGAACTGACCACTGGCAGCATTCCTGGATCCTGGGTTGATGGTTAGAGTGAGGAACCATCTGAACCAGCCACTGAAGCACAGCTAGCCTAGTAGCCTAGCCTAGTTATCGCTTTGGATTCCCTGGCTGGGGGTGTCCCTAAGGGGTTTTCTTGTCGCTAACTGGCTCAAGTCGTTTAAATGGGGATGGGGGGGGGGGGGGGGGGGGGGGAGCCACTTGCATGGAAAGCGAGAAGTGTGGTGGATTTGACCCCTGTTTGAGCCTGAACTTATCCCCCAATCCACAATACTTAGAGCAGTGGTCTGTTCCACCCCACTCCCTCTGTTGGGATGCCGGGAGGGGGGGGGGGGGGGGGGGGGGGGGGTGGTATCTTTCAGTGTTAATAGCACTGGAAATTCTGTGCTAGAAATTCCCCTTTTCTGTCAATCTCTTTGTTTCTTCCTTATCTTTGTATCATCTCTCTTGCTTATTTTCTGCCTTCCAAGTCTATTCCCCTATCTTTTTTTTCCCCCGAGCAAATCTTACAAATATTTTCTTTTGTTACGTTATAATTATAACATTTTGCCTATACTGTTTTGTTCTGGCGACCAAGTAGTGATGCTGTAAACACTGAGATGGGCACGGGATGTCCCTTCTGCAGTGTAATTTGCCTATAGTATAGAATGTTTCTTATGAATCTGTTTTGTACATGGAAGCGTCCATTAATCCTGTTTATTTTTGCGCTATCAAGTTTGGAACCTGGGGATGATAAATTAAAACGTAAAGTGAAATGGCTGAGGTACTCAGCACAGCATGATTTTATTTGTCTTGTGGGACGAAATGATTGAGGTATTTTGTCATTGAATGCTTTTTTTTCTTCCCTTTTTCAGATTGGTGGTGTGAAATATTCGAAGGGATTGAGATGGTGTTGATTTTTAACTTGATGTAAATGTTACTCGTGTTGAGGGGGTAACAGCCCTGCTATGGCCTTTGTGGTCGATGGGCTATGAACAACATGAAATGAAATGAAATAACGCCCCCCCCCCTCCCCCCTCCCCCCCCCTCCCCTCTCCGCCTCCACCTTCCCACTCCCACACCTTCCCCGACCCCAAATTGTTTTCGGCATGTTTTTCCTAAACGCTTATTATCAGGTCATTGCTTCTTATGGTTTTTTTTTTTTTTTTTTTTTTTTGGGGGGGGGGGGGGGGTTGAAGAATGCTGAAGTCTTTACATATGTATAAACAATACGTCCGTTTAATCTGTTCTCTCTCTTTTTCCAACAGAGAGTCTAGCTGTCTCGGAGTCTGATTCCAATCACCTCCAGCATTCCGCTCTCTTGAGTGAATAAAGTGAACTTCCAAAAGGCTCTGGTTCGTACGGAAACAAGCGTATCTCATTTTTCCCCCTACATCGTAACATACTCTCTATTTTTGTTCCTGCCTTGGTGTTTTCACAGTGCGTGAGAATGTTTGCAGTGGTCCTGAACAACAACAAAACAGAAACAGGCTTATATTGGTAGAAAATTTCATAAAACAAGAAGAAAGACTGACATTAGAAAGAAGGGTGCTTTTGTACTGAGACGGCAAACTGAACAAAAAGTAGAAAGAAAAACAACAACCCCGAACCAAATAAAATAAAAAATATCAAAGAAAACAAGAAAGATAGGAAGAAGGGAAGGAAATGGCATGAAGAAGAATAAGAAAAAGACAGTACAGAACATTATTAGAGCCGAAGAAAATATAAGACCAAACAAAAAAACCGAAAAACCCCCCACCCCACCCCCAAAACAACAACAACAACAAACCAAACAAACAATCCCCCCCCCCCCTCCCAACAAAACAAAAAATAAAATATAACAAATCCAAACAGCATCCCCGCAAAAAACCCCCACAACGACAACAAACAAATAAAGAAAACAAACAAACCAGAACAAAGAAACTCGGGTTAGAGAGAGAGATCGAGAGAGAGGATATAGCAGAAGTCAGAAAATAAAACGAAAATAAAGACAAACTGTTAGGTTAGAAACAAGCAAACAAACAAATGGATTTAGTAGATTATGTTCAACTCTCTGGGACTAGATGTTTAAGATAACGAAGGCTCTCTCTCTCTCTCTCTCTCTCTCTCTCTCTCTCTCTCTCTCTCTCTCTCTCTCTCTCTCTCTCTCTAGTGGTTAGAACATTGCGCTCGCAATCTGACAACCCGGGTTCCATTCCCGTTCAAGGGGATATTTTCCCCTGGAGTTAACATCAGTGCCGACTCCACTCTCCCCAAAAGTCCTTCGGATGAGACTATAAACCGAGGTCCCGTGTGCGAACGCACGCAGAACATCTTGCGCACACGTTAAATCCTGTTCCGCTTGTCGTAAGAGTAGACCATTGTGTGCCGGTGGGAACACATGACAAAATTTACAAAACCGCATACACACGGGGACTGGATGTAAAGAAGCACATGAGTGCTTATTCCATTATCCTCGATATAAAAAAAACAAGAATAAAAAAGAAGAATCTCTCTCTCTCTCTCTCTCTCTCTCTCTCTCTCTCTCTCTCTTCTCTCTCTCTCTCTCTCTCTCTCTCCTCTCTCTCTCTCTCTCTCTCTCTCTCTCTCTCTCTCTTGTATACAGACTGGTGGCCTTACAATTAAAATCCTGAGTTCTCTCTCTCTCTCTCTCTCTCTCTCTCTCTCTCTCTCTCTCTCTCTCTCTCTCTCTCTCTCTCTCTCTCTCTCTCTCTCTCAGATGGCAGATAAAAGCAGAGAAAGAGACAAAGACAGGCATCCAGCTTTAAAAGAAAAATCAAAGAAGCAAAAGAAAAAAAGACAATTAACGGGTAGGGAAAAAACAACAGCAACAAAATCAAAAGTCAGTTTCGTATTATAGGGTGCTACAAAAAAGTTGTAGAGGGCACACACACACACACACACACACACACACACACACACACACACACACACACACACACCACACACACACACACACACCACACACACATGTGGTGCACACACACACGCACGCACGCACACATGTGGTACCGATACGCACGTGCGCGCTCGTAAGTACACTTGTGTAAATGCGAAAGTTTAGAAAGTATACGCACTTCACCTGCTAGCGCATCTCTTAGTGGAGAGAGGGAGGGAGGAAGGGCAACGAAAGGAAGGAGGGCAACAGAGGGAGGGAGGGCGACTGCGCGTGCATTTTACCTGTAAACAGGGGAGAGAATAGTCGTGACTATCGCTGGGGGGTGTGGGGTAGTATGTTTTGATTGTAGGAAGGCCTGTCAGGCCACAGGCAGGTAGGCAGGCAGGCAGGTAGGTAGGTAGGTAGACATTACCTGTACATCAAGTACATGTAAACATTGTTTGGCCTCTGGAATGCTGCCGCCGCTGTAGTGAGGAAACAGAGAGAAGTGAGAATCCTGCCGACTGTGGGCTTTTTGTTTTTCCTCCCAGAACCTAGCCACTTACTGTAGTAAGTAAGTAAGTAACTGCTGAGGAAGCGCTCTTTCTAGTGTAGTCATAATACCGCCCGCAGTTCACTGAACCAACGATGATTGTTAATTTGTGAAGTGATGAAAAAGTGGTGATGATGATGTCAACATACTTCCAGGTTTTATTTAGGCTGCAACTTCGAAACGAAGACCTGGTTAGTGAATTTACCAAATGCTGTGTTGTGTTGGAGGTTTTCTTTGCCTGATATTCTAGTCTGAGAAACGAGAAAGAAAAAAAAAGGAATCTATAACAAACCTTGCCATTTAGTTTTGGACAACTCAAAGCCCACACAACTTTTGGGAAAGGTTTCCTGTGGTTACTGAAAAAAACCGAGTTCAAAGATATATTACGCTTATAAATTCGTATCCATTGAAATCCCTTTCCAGATTGTTGTCTCAGCATATCATAGAAGTGTAACTTAAGAATGGTTCTGGGAAGCGTTATATTGGGCTGAATGTGACATAAGCATTACAGTTTAACTCTGCATTGTGGTGTAGGTGATGATTGATCTAAGAACACGTTCTGGACCTCTAAAAGATGGAAGGCTGCTCCTCTGAGCTGATCAGTGGCATCTTGCATGATCGTTAACAAATACTCTGTCAGTGTGTTATTATTACTTCTCCAGTAAGCTAAGAGGACTGGCCTGAGTCAATCACTCCTTCAACACAAACCTGACAGCAACACGAGGCCCACTAGGCTACCACTACCACTGTGAGGGATCCAGGGCGTGATAGGAACTAGAGCACCACTAGCACTCACCAGCTTCCTTCCTGCTGCTGCTGAAGGCTCACCGATGGTCGGTAGCCCTCTCCCTCCCCTACTATACTCACCAGTTTTTCCTGGACCGGACTCGTCGGCGTAAAACCTCATTAAACCAAATCAGAGTGGGGTTTTCCCCTTCTGCCGTCGTAGCGTGAAATAGCTCTTGTCTTCTTCGGCTGCTGATAGAGACTGACTGATTCATGCCTGTGAAGCGCTGCCGTCCGGTGCAGCGGCAGTCAGCCCCAGTCTGTGGCTGTCCTGAGTGAATGGAAACAACGGTACACGGCTTTATTTAACAGCCTTTGTGAATGAAAAAAAACTGGGCGAAGCAGTGATAGCGTGGTGTGTAGTGTGGTGTGTGTGTACTGAACAGTCAGTGTAGGTCTTGTAGACTTATGTCTTGCAGGACGACTTTAGGCCAAGTGATAACCAGAGTTACAGTGGGCCTTCACCAGTCAGATGGTTGTCAGTGTCTTTGACTTTACCAACATGCCCAGCCTGTTATAGAAACACAAAAAGTTCAGCTGGTTCTTTGTAACGGAAACAAAGAAGACGCTGTACATTGTCATAGGCCTATCAGTTTTATTTACCAAGTTCTGTGACTTTTTTCTCGTGTCTAAGAAAGCTTGAAATGTGGTAGTTTGTTGCTGATAAATGAATGATTTTTCTACATAGATTATATTAGAGAATAGAGCACTACAGCGCACAAGTAAGTACTTTCACAAAGTAACGCGAGTGCAAGTTGATATTTTCTCGGGGAAAAAAACAACTTTGACCAAGCTTGACATAGAAAGTCAGATATAAAATGTTTGCAATGAAGACGTAGTAACGGCCTTGAACGACTGGCATTTTTGGTTTCTTGTTCTGACATCTGACCAGGCACATCGGACTGTCTTTCCAGTTTGCTGTTAATTTCGATTTTCGGGACCACAGGCGTTTGTTTCCACTACAAATGTGAAAAATCGTACGCTCAGCGAGTTCTACCTCCGGCACAATGGGAGGCAGTCGCATCGTATCAGGAGTGATCTTGGTGGTGTGCATATCCATATGTCATGAAGTGAGAGGTCAGCAGCCCAAGGTCAGCAATGAGGCCAGTGAAGAAGGTCCAAACCTGCCCCCAGAAGATTCCTTAGAAAACACTGTGTTTGCCGAGATGTTACGCACCGTGGACCAAAAATTTGACTCCCTCAGCGCAAGGATGTCAGTGCTGGAACGCTTGATCAACAGCTTAAACTTCTACAGCGTGAGGCAATTCCGAGAGATCGCGGCAAGCGTGGAAAGCTCCGCGGAAAGCACCGAACGTTTGCGTGTTCAGGTCAACAAGCTGGATGCCGACGATCGAGCCCTAAAAGCCGCTGTGTCCCAGGTGGGTCGTGACATCAACGGAATCAAGAAAGACATAGGCGTCATCAACGTGGGCATGAACGAAGTTAAGAGCCAGGCGGACGCCATGATGGTGACAGTAAAAGGCTTTAGAGGAAACGCGGAAAAAATGCTGGACGATATAGCCACCAGTGTAGTCTACTTGAACGAGAACACGAAGCGAAGAACGAATGAACTGACCGAGTCCTTAGAGGGAACTATGGAGACCAAGATCAACGCGGTCACCAACCAGCTGGATGTCCACAGAGCCACCTTGCTGAGGTCCATTGAGCAGCTGGACGTGTCCTCCTCGCGCTCCTCTGACGTCACCAACTGCAGCGTCAACTTCCGGTAAGGCAACCGACCATCCTAGATAAAATTTCAGTTTAAAATAAAAAGTAACCTCAGTCTTTTGTTTCCAATATGAACAACAGTCCTAGATAATATTTCATTTTATAAAGTAACCCTAATCGTTTGCATCCAATTTGAGCAACCATCCTTGATAATATTTCAGTTAAAAAAATGGTAAACCCAGTCTTTTGTTTCCAATAGGAGCAACAATCCTAGATAATATTTCAGTGTATACAAAGTAACCCCAGTATGTAGAATCTAAATATCGTATGCAGACCATCTATCAAGTACGACGAATATAATTTAAGTTAACGAAAGACAGGACAAAGAACAGTTTGATACTCACCGCCACTTTTTCATTTCTTTCCCTGTGTTTTCTGCCCCATGCATGTGTGACGTTGTGTCCCCCTCTTCCTTTACCATTTACCCCACTCCCTCTACCACAGCTACACTGAGGCTCATCATATTGTATCCTCGGGGCAAGAAGTCCACATGAAGCTAATCAGTGTCAGGCCATCATGAGGCCACCAACCAGAGAGACTCTGCACTGCTGTGGGTCTATTTGGTAGTATTCAGTGACACATTTCTTTTTCTTCATTTGTATGTATGTTTGTCCGTCGTGTCCGACGATGACCTCCAAAACAGCAGAGGAGGCAGCTGCTGTTTTGGAAACTGGGCAGAAATTTGATTATAGTGGAGATGCCTTGCCCACAGTACATCCCCACTCTCTCGGCCAAGTGGGCATAAGGACAGTCAGCGTTGGAGATGTTCTCCAAAGGCCAACTAGCCCCCAGGGCTGCAGCACATATAAGGAATGTGCGAGTCAAGCCTCCTAGTCAGAGAGTCATAGTCGATCACTGCATTTGTATTGTCATTATAAAAAGTGTTGGGGGTAAAAGATTAGGACAGACTGTTGATTTTATCCTTCTGATTTACGAGGAAAGAATGCGTCATTAGTTAAGATTACTAATGCATCGTTATGTTGTGGAGTTTATAGTGGCACAGATATAAGCAGATTGGGTTAATTATTATATCATTGAGGGGGGGGGGGGGAATCATGGTTGTTTAACAAACACCCCTATTTAGCCCAGCCCCCCAAACTGTCAGGTATTGATGTAACCAATTTGTTAAAGCTTTCATTAATTTGTTTTTATGTTTGGAAATACCTGTTAAGCTTGTCTTCATCCACAAGCTCTTAGCATAACGACCTGTGCTGTCCATTCAAAGATGAAAAAAACAACCTGTAAAGTCGGCAAGGTATTTTGAAAACAGTCATATACGCGAACTTCTTATCTTGCGTGTAATCATGGTCTCACAGTCGTTGGCTGGTATGATAGGTAAGACGGATTGCATTCTAAGTTCCCCCCACCCCACCCCACCCCATCCCCACCCTCTCCCCATGGTATCAATCTGGGGAACAACAACAGCAAAAGACGGTGGGAGATGTAGACCCTGTTCCTAGGGGCAAATTTGGGGATGGAAGCAGAACGCTAAAGTGAACGCAAATGTAAGTTAATGCTGTCTCACTAATGAGAATTAGACTGGGTATATTATGTCCTCCCATGTGAAGCTATACCGACTTCCTGCAGAGAAGTGTAGGATAAAGAGCGAATTTTGAAAATCAAGCAATATAAGATAAAACAAAATATTCATAACGAGGGAAAATCCTATAGATAAACCAGTAATGCAGGATAAGTAACAAGAAGTTACGAACCTGTTTGGGGAGGGGGTGGGGGGAGGGTGTGTGTGCAAACGTTTGAAAAATGCTTGCTCGGCGAAAAATATTTCTATCTGAAGAAGCCAGGAGATTTCTCTGTAAGTAATCATCAGAAATACTTGACTTATATTTGCCACATATATTGATTTGATATATGTTTATCTAGCCGTTCATTCTCCCATAGTCTTTCCTTTAAAAAAAAGAAGAAATTCAATCGCTTTTTTTTTTTTACTTGTGTCGTGTATAAATTTAATGAAAGAAAATCGGGTTACCTTTTCTTTTTCCCTGCTTTTGTGTGTGTGTTCTTATGTTTGTGTTTCTGTTTTTCTTTCTTTATTCATTAGTTATACTACTTTTAGTTAGGGTTCTACTTTTGTTCTCATTGTATTTGTATTATATCCATGAAACCAATCGCCTAAAAAACAAACAAACAACGCCATTGGATGGATTAAATATACATGGACTATTGAGAACCCAATCCTTGTTTTATCAATTCTCATTTCTGTTTCCATTACATCTTTTTTGACTGATACTGAATATGAAAATTAATATGAGTTGTACCAACACAACTGATCATGATGAATCAAGGAACTGGATAAACAACCCCCCCCCCCCCCCCCCCCCCCCCCCAATCACCAATTGCAGTCATTTTAACTGACTAACTGAATGAATGATTAACGGTAAAGTGATTAACTGCAGTGACTGACTATTAATTAGACAAGTGAACAAATGCCAACGATTAAACCAACTGGCCGACCAACACGTTAACCAGCCAAATGGGTAATCAACTTGCCAAGTTGAAGCAAATAACCAAACAGCAACTAACCAACAACCAATAATTATGACTGACCGACTGACTGACTATAATTATGAAGAATCAAAGTTATTGGGACTGAGTTGCAAAGTTTGGGATAACAACATTAACAGCAACAGCATCGACAAACGAGAGGTTAAACTGCATAATATTGTTTTAAGATAATAATAATAATAATAATATATTGAATTTATATAGCGCTGAATCTTGTAAAAACAAACAAATCGAAGATGACTCATACACGCTTATAACTTTCGTAGAAAGTTGAATAACACAATGAAAAGTGACAAAAGAACAAGAGGCCTATTGTGCTTTTTGTTGTTGTTGGTAAGTCTTAATTCTGTGACAAAACTTCTCACAAACTTGCAAGTAACATCAAGAATACAGAGTAGCCCCACACTATGTAGGCCCAACTTTTTTTTTAAAAGAGTGCGCATGCTTTCGATACAACTGTCCAAAAGCAAACAAACAATAACAACAACAAACACACATCCAAACAATTGTAGAATCCATGACATGCTTGTCCCTTCTACTTTGACCACACAGGCCCTTAGAGGAGCGACTGGACAAGAAATTTGCTGACATGAAACGACAGACGCAAAACCACCTTCTCGAACTTTTGGCCAACGCTGAGGAGGAGAGCGGAAATGACGACGAGGACTCAGCGCCCCCTAGAAGATCATCCCAAGGGCCTCGACCTTCTTCACATGACAACGAAGCCATTGTCCACGATGAAAGTGGAGAGAGATGGAGAAGCAAGAAGGGGCACTCG
>CM054139.1:27618815-27658542 GCA_028751875.1 Rapana venosa
TACAATTGTTCAGGGCCCTTCTTTGGGATCTTCACGATGACTTTTCTGTCCAATCTGCTGGTAGCTGTTTCTCTTCCCATATAGCTGCAAAGAGTGGCTGTAGAACTTTAGATGCAAATTTGGATTGCCTTGTAAAGTTCTGCGTTGAGGTTGTTTCCCGGCCAGGGGCTTTTCCATTCTTGAGAGAGCTGATTGTGCTATTTAATTTTCCTTCCTTTTTGGTGGTGAGCTGTTCACATTGAGATCAGCATCAGGATCTTGTACGTTCCCGCCTCTTCAGTTGGTGGTGGTCTGTTGAGAACTTCGCTGAATGTTTTTGCCCATCTTGCATCTTTTTTCTGCTTCTGTGGTAAGTATTTGGCCTTGTTTTTCTAGGATTGGTTTTCGGTGTTGCTCCGGTACTTGCCACTGACAGTCTTAGTGATCTTATACACCTGTCCTTGTTCTCCCTTTGCGGCGGGGCCCCCTTGCTTGTCTTGCAATATCATCCATGTAGGTACGCTTGTCTGTTCTTGTCATTTCTTCACAGTTTGGTTTGCTTCTCTGTACTGTTGTTTGTACCTCTCTCTTATCCGTTCTGACTTTGTCTCTAAGATTTTCTTCTTCGTTCTTCCTGTTCTCAATGGCTTGCCAGGTGTCTGCTGTAATCCACCTTTTTTCTCTTCCCCTGTCTCTGTCCTAAGCACGTTTCGCTTTGGGTTGTGTGTAGGCTGTCCTGACTTTTTTCCACATGGGGTTTATATTAGCCGTGTCAGGAGGTGTGTAGTTTTCAGTATCCACCAGTGCTTGGAACTTGTTTTTGAGCTGGAGGGTGAAGCACTCTTTACTTTGGTTTGCGAATTTTTTCCCACATCAAAATGTTGTTGTCTTGGTTTTCCCCGATCCATTTTTTCCAGCTTCACTTTTAGGGTTGCAGTAACAAGGTGGTGATCACGCCAACATCGGCTCCTCTCCTTACTTTTACATCTAGGAGCGATTTTCCTCCATGTCCCATTGTTCATCAGGTGGTCGATTGGTTTTTTGTCTCTTCCATTGGGGGAACACCAGGTAAGCTTGTGGATCTCGGGGGTGCAAATAATGTCCCTCCAAAGGCCAGGTTGTTTGTCATGCAGAATTCCACCAATCTTTCTCCGTTGTCATTTATGCTGCCACTCCTTCTTTTCCCATGGCTCTTTTTTGGGTTTGTGTTGTCTTTTCCGACTTTTGCATTTAGGTCACCCCATCACTATCCCATGTCATGATTTGGGTGTGGTTTCCATTTCAGCCCGTAATTGCTCATAAAATGTATCTTTGCTTTCTTCTCCCCTGTCATTGGTTGGTGCATAGCACTGTATGATTGTGGTATTAGCATGCTTACCTTTCATTCTTTCCTCATCATCCTGCTGTTGATAGGTTTCCATTCCATCAGGCACTTCTCCATTCCCCTTTTTTCATGATGATTGCTACTCCTCATGGGTTGGCCGTCATCTCTACCACATGTACAGCACTGTCTCTCCTGTGCTGGCTCTGTATTTGCCTGATCCTGTCCATCGGCTTTCACTGATTCCCAGAATATGCAAATTGTAGCGTTCATCTCTGCTGTAACTTGCGCTAGTTTTCCTTGTTCGACATGGTTCTCCCCATTCCAGAATCTATCTTGGTCTTATTTTTGGCGCTTAAGACTTCCATCTTCCTGTCAGTGGCTTCCTTTCGGCTTTTACCACTGACATTCATACGAGCATCTTCCGATGACTCTGGAAGCCCGTCACACCCAGTATTGTTCATTTCTTTTGTTGCTGTTTCCGTAACAATTGTTTTTTTTTACAGAACAGGGTTGTTAGCCCTGTGTCTAACCCCCTACCTGGGGGAAGGGTTCCACCTTAGTCGCCTTTTACGACATGCCTGGTTGGAGGGCAGAGATCTTATTCTTGCGATGCTCGCTTTGCAAGCATACCCCGGGAGTCCCACAGGGGGTTTATTTTTTTAGGCAAATATTAAGTAGAGACTTTTTGTCGGAGAGAGATAAATGATAGTCAAATATTCATGAATTGTTTATCATTACAGTTTTGTCTCTGTATTATTGGTGTTGTGTTCTTTTTTTCTCCCCTTTTCTTTATGGCCAGAGTGGTTAGAGCTCCAGATTTTGACTATCAGTGAGATGTGTGTGCGCGCAACCCTTTCTCTATCATTAAGATCGCATATTTCGATTTCAGGGATGGTGGCTAAAACACGGCAGTGTGCTTGAGCTTGTATTTTGCCATAGCCTACATTCCTACCACGCAGTAGGCTATTATGCAGGACTATCTGTGCATGTCAGTGTTCACACATGGCACCTCGGTTCAGAATCTATAAGGGCTGAAAGACCGGAAAATTAAAGCCTGCCCAATACAAGTTCTGGCTCCAAAGATGAATGTCTTCCAACTTGTCAGCCATGGGTGAGATTGTAATTCGTGATTCTTGGTTCAAGAATCAAATATCATACACACCAATCAGACCTTTGGACACATTCTTGTTTTTGTTGTTGTTGTTGTTGTTCTTCTTGTTCTTGTTCTTGTTCTTCTTCTTGTTCTTGTTCTTGTTCTTGTTCTTCTTGTTCTTGTTCTTTCTTCTTCTTCTTCTTCTTTCTATCTTCTTCTTCTTCTTCTTCTTTCTTCTTCTTCTTCTCTTCTTCTTCTTCTTCTTCTTCTTCTTCTTCTTCTTCTATTCGTTCACGGAAGCATCCTTTTCAGACTCGGCTGAGGTATGACATCCTGGAGACAGGCGGGATGCTCCTACCAGGATCTGAAGGAGAACTGCCTGAAGACTTGGCGGGCCAGCAGCAGGCCAACGCATCACAGTCTCAACCCGAAGGCGACGACCTGGACTCCAACTCCATCCAGCAGAACGCGGACGCGCCATCGTCGGCGTCACCAGACTTCCCAGCAGCCAAGAGCAGCTCCTCCTGGTCTGACAGACTACTCAGACGTCATCCTCCTCACGCTCTGAGACAAGCAGCTCCGCGCGGTAAACCTTCTGCGGGTCCTCAGCCCACCCCCGGCTCTGGAGCGAACACGGAGAAAATGTTGGCGGTGTTGGCGGAACTGGCCAAGAACGGAACGCAGCTCCTGGACGTGCTGACGGACCTGGCTCAGCTCAGCTCCTCCTCGCTGACCAAGGCGGTGGGCTCCTTGCACGAAGAGGTGGTCCGCCTGGAGGACGTCCGCGCCAGGCTGAACGAAGGCCTGCTCTTCCCCGGGAAAGCTTCTCCCAGCGCAGGGGGCGGCCAGGTGTCGGGCCCGGCTTCCGGCCCCAGCGGAGGGGATCTGATCAGCTTGCAGAACACCACCAAGACCATCTTCACCATCGTGGAGGCCATCGCGTCCAACACGGGCTGGATCCCGTACATCTTCCACAACATGCAGCAGGTGGAGAGGCAGACCAACAAGACCCTGGAGCTGGCCAAGCGATCCCTGCTCTCCGTGCACATGAACCGAGGTCTGGGCGGGGGCAGCCTGGCAGACCCTCTGCAGCCGGAGGAGGATGGCGGGGACAAGGCGTCGCCCACGCAGGGCGAGGCTCTGGAGGTCATCTACGACACCAACGTGCAGCTGCTGAGGATCTTGCCGGCTTTGACCAGGCTGGTGGCGGAGCCAGGTCAGAGATGTCGATAGTTATGTGTGTGTGTGTGTGTGTGTGTGTGTGTGTGTGTGTTTGATGTGTTGTAGTGGTGTGGTATGGTTGTGGTGTGTTGTTGTGTTGTGGTGGTGGTGTGGTGTGTTGTGGTGGTGGTGTGGTGAGGGGTTGTGGTGTGGTGTGTTGTGGTGTTGTGTTGGTGTGGTGGTGTGTTGGTGTGGTGTGGTGTTGTGGTGTGTTGTGTGGTTGTGGTGGTGGTGTGGTGGTGGTGTGGTGTTGGTGGTGTGGGGTAGTGTGGTGAGGTGTGTTGGTGGTGTGGTGTGATGAGGTGTGTTGGTAGTGTAGTGTGGTGTTGTGTGTAGTGTGGTAAGGTGTGTTGTGGTGTGGTGTGTGTGGTGTGATGAGTGTGGTTGGTTTGGTGTGGTGTGGTGTGATGTGGTGTGTGGTGGTGGTGTGGTGTGTTGTGGTGGTGTAGTGTGGTGTTGTGTGGTGTGGTGTGATGAGGTGTGTGGTGGTGTGGTGGTGTGATGAGGTTGTGGTGGTGTGGTGTGTGGTGTTGGTGGTGTGTGGTTGATGGTTGTGATGAGGTGTGTGTGGTGTGTTGGTGGTGTGGTGTGGTGTGATGAGGTGTGATGGTGTGGTGTGTGGTGTGATGAGGTGTGTTGGTGGTGTGGTGTGGTGTGTTGGTGGTGTGGTTGTGTGGTGATGGTGGTGTGTGTGGTTGGTGTGGTGTGTGTGATGAGGTGTGTTGGGGTGGTGTGGTGTGGTGTGTTTGGTAGGTGTGTTGATGGTGTGGTTGTGATTGCTGTGTGGTGTCTGTTGTGTGGTGTGATTGTGGTTTGGTGGTTGTTGGTGTGTGGTGTGCGTGGTGTGTGTGTGTGTGGTGTGGTGGTGGCGTGTGTATTGTGTTATTGTGTTGGATTGTTGTGTGGCTGTGTGTGGATGGTGTTTGTGTTGTTATTGGTGTGGGGTGTAGTTGTGTGGTGCTTGGTTGCGTGTTAATGTTTGTTTGTGTGGTGTAGTGGGTGGTGTGTGTTGTGATTTTTTGTGGTGTAGATTTTGTGTGGAGGAGAGGACACAGATAGATAGAGACATGAGTAAGAGACAGAGAGACAGTTCTGAAAGTAATGGCAAAGGGTTGGTATTCTATCCATCTCATCCATCCAATCCATCCAACCCACCCACCACCCCCATCCACTCTTTAAAAACTTCTTAAACTAAACTAAATCTACCTCTTCAACCCAACTAGCAATCCACCCACCCAGCCACCCACCCACCCATTAAAAACTTCTTTTAAACCCACTAGACCTACCTACCGGTTCAGCCCAACTAGCAAAACAAGCAAAGCTAAATCACCCCATAATATTATTATTTATAACAGTCCAGTTTCCCTCTGTACCCCTTACAGAACCTCTGATCGCTCTGGCTGACGGGGGCAGTTCCACAGAAGGCCGTGTGGAGGTGTACTACAGAGGTCAGTGGGGGTCGGTGTGTGCTGACAGCATGGGGCATCCGGAGGCCCATGCTCTGTGCAGGCACCTGGGGCACGCAGGGGGCATCTGGGCGGGCGAGGATCACTTCGGAGGAGGAGGCAGCGGGCGGTACTGGCAGCTGAACATGACCGGCTGTCCCTCGGAGCAGCAGCCGTGCCCGCTATTGCTGGCCTCCAACAGCACGGTGGAGTGTCTGTCAGCTGGACACTTCGCCGTCATCTGTGGTCAGTCCGCGTCTGTGTGTGTGTGTATGTGTGGGTGGGGGTGGGGTGGGGGGGGGGGTGGGGGGGGTGGGGGGTGTTTGTGTGTGTGTGTGTGTGTGTCTGGACACTTCGCCGTCATCTGTGGTCAGTCCACGTCTGCGTCTGTGTGTGTGTGTGTGTGTTGTGTTGTGTGTTTGTGTGTGTGTCTGGACACTTCGCCGTCATCTGTGTTCAGTCAAGTCTGTGTCTGTGTGTGTGTGTGTGTGTGTTTCTTTAATTTAAGTTTTTACATTACGTGTATTAGACAAGAATGTGTGTTGTGTGTGTGTGGTGTGTGTGTGTGTGGTGTGTGTGTGTGTGTGTGTGTGTCGCGTGTGTGTTTGTGTCCGTGTGTGTGTGTGTGTGTGTCTGTGTGTTTGTGTTGTGTTTTGTGTGTGTGTGTGTCCGTGTGTGTGTGTGTCCGTGCGTGTGTGTGTGTGTGGTGTGTGTGTCTGGACACTTCGCCGTCATCTGTGGTCAGTCCACGTCTGCCTCTGTGTGTGTGTGTGTGTGTGTGTGTGGTGTGTGTGTGTGTGTGTGTGTGTGTGTGGACACTTCGCCGTCATCTGTGGTCAGTCCACGTCTGCGTCTGTGTGTGTGTGTGTCCATGTGTGTGTGTGTGTGTGTGTGTGTGTGTGTCGTGTGTGTGTGTGTGTGTGTGTGTGTGTGTGTGTGTGTGTGTGTCTGGACACTTCGCTGTCATTGTGGTCAGTCCACGTCTGCCTCTGTGTGTGTGTGTGTGTGTGTGTGTGTGTGTGTGTGTGTGTGTGTGTGTGTGTGTGTGTGTGTGTGTGTGTGTGTGTGTGTGTGTGTGTGTGTGTGTGTGTTGGACACTTCGCTGTCATCTGTGGTCAGTCCACATCTGCCTCTGTGAGTGTGTCCGTGTGTGTGTGTTGTGTGTGTGTGTGTGTGTGTGTGTGTGTGTGTGTGTGTGTGTGTGTGTGTGTGTGTGTGCTGTCTTTGTTTTTCTTTCTGTCTGGTTCCCTTACCTAATCTTTCTCTTGATAATCGGCTGGATTTTCACTTTAACAAACAGAATTAGAATGATCTCGGATCCGATTCTTTACCACATCTGGCATGATTCAGGAAACAGTGAAACTGAAGTATGGAGTGTTGAGATTAACAATAGCTAGGTATTTGATTTTCAGCGGTTAAAAGCATTTGGATAACTGATTTTCAGCGGTTAAAAGCATGTAGATAACTGATTTTCTGTGGTTAATTGCTTTAAGTAACACTTGCTTCCAAACGAAAGACTGACGAAACAGTTAAACCCAGTGACGTTTACGACTTCTCATCCAAACAAGTTGGCAGAATGCACCAGGAATTATGACCTTGAACATATTCCCTGATTGACAACAAAAATGTTTGTTAAATCAATTTATGAGCATGGTTATATTAATGCCCTAGGGGGGACAGGATAGCTCAGTGGTCAGAACACTCATTCTCCCCAAGCTAGAGTTAAGCATCATTGAGCGTGGCTGCTTTACGAATAGGTGACCATGTGCCTTGGCTTCAGTACAGTTTCCCCAGTTCGTCAGCTTTAAATGGGTACCTGCCCTCTTTAGGGACAGGGAAAGCGAAGCAGCGAGGGAGAAGAGATGACCGCCGCCATCAAAATGCTGGCTCCTAGAGAAACTGAGGTCTCTGAAACCACGCTCTCCCACAAGCGCATAGGTTATGGGACACTTTTACCGTAATTATGTGAATACATTGAATTCATTTCGAAAGGAAAAGAGCAGTACTGCATCCCTGCTGTGTCTGTCTGTCTGTCTGTCCCTCACCAGACCACATGCTGAGGCTGACTCCGGTGCCAGAACTGCACGACGACAACGCGGACACCGGCCTCCTCTCTGTCCACCACCAGGGACGCTGGCTGCCCATCTGCAGCTACGGCTGGAGCGGGTACGAAGCTCGGGTGGCCTGCCAGCAGATGGGGTACCAGGATGGGCGTGAGCTGGATGGGCAGGTCAGCGACTGGCGCCAGATCGTGGGTAACGTCAGCAGCTGGGTATCCGGGGTGGGCTGCAGCGGGCAGGAAAGCAGGCTGGATGCCTGTGCCGTAGACACCTTCCAGGCTAAAGCCTGCATTGACGATTCCGCGCCTGCTGCTGTTCGGTGTCAGTGAGGTGCTGTCTGTCTGTCTGTCTGACGTTGGAGGGTTTTGTAGAAGCTGGTCTGTTATGGTTTTCTTTTAATGTTAAAGAACGGGTGAAGAAGTTGTGAGATGCTCGTTTGTGTCTCTCACTCACTGCCAGTATGATGTTAGCATGTGCTTCTTCCATTTAGGGGAAGTGTTCATTTTAGGGCCTGATAATGATGGTGATCATTATCTCTATTTAAGGACTAGCTGATCGCTCGAGGCAATTTCAGGGCTGGTAGTGGAAAAAAAAAACTCTGGAAAAAATAGGCACAACAATTCGCTAGGTTTCTTTCTGCTAAACCTAGGATATACCGTGGTGGATGGCTTCCTTGTGAGATTACTAATCGTCTTTTTGTCACATTAACCCTTGATCTCTTTTCTTAAGCAGCAAAGTAATGTAATGTGCAACACTTGTTGAGAAAACATGCACAAGGCAATCTCGTAGGTAGCTATATGATAAGATTAGCTTAAGGTCCAATGAACAATGGAACCGACAGATTCTTTTGTTATTTGTTGGACAATCAGTTATTCACAACCTTTTTTTTTGGGGGGGGGGGGGGGGGAGGGAGTTTGAAATCTCAAGATGAGCTGTTTTATGACATAAGAAGAAGTTCATTTTCATACATTTGAATGCAGTTTCACTACAGGTTTAATTTATTCAAAGAATATACATTTAATCAGCATATACTTGTTTTTGCTATTGTCATTTTTGATTCTCCAATGTATTTGTACTTACTGTAGCACAAGTGGGTTGAAGGTTGACCTATTGAGTCAGTTATTTCCTTGATAATTATACTCCGATATAGTTTAAACGGGTTTTAGCTGGTTTAGAGATAAATCCCTTGTGAGATTGAGACAACAAAATACAAGGGCCACTTGTAGCGACAACCTTGAGAGCTGTGTCAGTAAGTTCATTGAAACATCGGTGAAAAGGTACATCTCTATTCTCCATGTGTTACCACTGCTTGCACATCAGGTGTAAACTCTACTGCTGCTGCATCTAGAGCGACTCTGTGTCTCAGGAGCATGGTCATTTAAAGTATTGCCATCTTTCCTTTTTTCTGGGGTGGGGGTGGGAGGGGGTGGGGTTGATGCTACAGAGGTGTAATCAAACTTTTTTCACTGTCCGAGTGTTTAGGAATTTTACAAATCTATATTGAGGGCAAATGTTTCCAGAGGTCAGTCTGTATTTTGCAACATTTTAGGTGTTTTGTTTTCTTCTTGAGTTGTTATCGATGTCTCTTATACTAAAGTTATAGCATGCGATTTGGGGGGCTCTTGTGTGTAGGATTGTGCGATCTACCACAACAACAAAAAACTCGGCTAAGGTAGCCAGTGTTTAATTAGTAATCGCACAATGCAAGGAAGTCTGCAGTTTTTCAGGAATTTTAGAGTTTAGGCGCCTTGTCTTATCATCTGACGTTGCAGACTATGGCCACTGCATGTGTGGTTGATAACTGTAGCTTCCTGTTACCTGAAATCCAAAATCTAACGTGGAAGATTCAGATAACCTGAATACCACTCGAACAGTTTAATATCAAAACGCCTTTGGCATCATTATGTGTACATCTTGTAATTTCCAACTTACATATTTTCATTTGGTTTTTCAGAAACATTGAACTTGTTTTTGTCGTCTTACTGAGCCCCCACAAAGACTCTTAAACCCACAGGGATAAGCTTGGGTATTCACTGAAGTTGTGTACGTGTTGAATCGACGTCTTCCAGCTCATGTCCTTCCTTAACTTTCGTAAGTTTGCATAAACTGGTGTCTTTTCGGAAGGTCATCAAGAGACTTTAATTGCTGGAGACTTCTGACATGATCCAAGCGGGCTGCAGAAGTGGTCAATAATTAGGGTCACGGTGGCACTTTCCAGTATGCCGAGCACAGATTAACAAACAACATGGCATAATGAGCAGAAGGACAAGAACACATGCAATACCTAAGACCAGAATGCCACCTTACTTAGGAACAAGTTTACTAAGCATAATGTATATCGATTTCTATTGATTTTAGGGGGTTATGGTATACGTTCTTGTTATGGACATTACCGTGTTCTGCTGGATTTGGGGATGTTAGTTGTATTTGCTATGGTTCTCCAGAACGAAGTTAGGCAGACAGATCAGAATTATTGCATAGTTGCATTCATTTTTTGGGGGTATATATGTCAAAGGATCTGATACCAGAATGGGCACTCTGTAATTTTGCGTCTCAGAAGTGCATGCTTTCAAACCTCTCTGCTGCAGCAGATTCATCGCCACAAACATCATTGTAAAGTTACTAACATCACTAGAATCACATGTTCTGTTGTTACTGTTATCGTACAATTTGTGTACCTATATGAACCCGTTTCAGTACGTCACTGCGGTTACTAACTATTGTTCCCACTCAGGGTAAAGCAAAAAGTATTATGTGGGAAATTCTTTCGGACAAAATTAATAGGCTTGAAAATGGTTATACTTTATGTTTAAAAACCTCGTTTGTTTGGTTTATATTTGCGGGTATACAGTTCTTTGAGCTTGTTTGGAATTGTTGACAACTGATCTAAGGCAGCTGTGTGACAAAATTATTGTAGTCTGTCCAGTGACAAACATGCTATGACTGCTGGAACATTATATTTAGAATGGTTTCAGGGGTCTGTACAGTTCATCTGTGAGAGTGATAGAGAAACTGCAGATTAGAACTGTTAGGACACCTACATGACATTAATCGTATTACAGACGTGACCTCAAAAACTTCTTTTTTGACTTACCTTATAGGGCCTACCATAATTATATTTATTTTATTGTTGACATCTTTTTTCTGGCGACCAACCTATTTTTATATGCTTTTCAGCTTTTTTCAATATAAAGGGACCTGATCTTTGAGTTGCTTGATGTGCACATCCACTATGTGAATAGCACACACATTCAAGTAAGCCTCCTTAATCTTGCTTGCAACAGAAGCGCGTTAAATTTGTTAGTATTTTTAAACCCCTTTTGAGTTATGTCAAAAAACGTTTAAACAATGATTTGGGTGCTTCTTTTCATAAAATAAACATGGATGCCCACTGTTAATGCTCATGTGATAAAGTGTGTCTGCATACAATGCGTGCATGAGATTATCAGTCAGCGTGTGAGTATGCTCTATCTCTATGTCTCTCTGTAACTCATATCTCTGTCTGTCACACACATACACACACACACACACACACACACACACACACACACACACACACACACACCACCACACACACACACACACACACACACACACACACACACAAATTTAATCAGAGTTAGGGGCGACACATACAGAGATGGACAGAAAGATAGTAAATCTCTCTCTCTCTCACACATAACTGGTGTATTGTACCCCTTCAGTAAGGGGCCATAGCCTATACTGAATAAACAATTTCTCTCTCTCTCTCTCTCTCTCTCTCTCTCTCTCTCTCTCTCTCTCTCTCTCTCTCTCATCTCTCTCCTCTCACACACACCACACCACACTACACACACACGCACACACACACCACACACACACACACACACACACACACACACACACACACACACACACACACAACACACACACACACTGAATAGTCCCTGATTCCTAGAAATAGAGGATGGGTATGGTTCGGAGCCGCTGGGTTTCTTTTTTACCTTTTGTTCTTCTCTCTTTTGTGCATTATTTTTGGTTGCTTTCATTTTGTGCAAAAGAAAATTAGTTGGCAATGAACGCTACAAGATTCAGCGCTTTGCACCCATACATCACTGTCGTGAATGCCACACCCAGACATACTTGAACGGGTGCATACTCGCTGGCACTCTCTCATGGGTGAAAACATCGAGGTACATGTAAGACACTCAGAAATACGAGAACGCTTATGTTTGTTTGTTTCTTTATCTAGGGCACGCATGATGTTACTTTGTGACTTCAAAATACGCATCCGAATGTTAGAGTGTATAAAATAATGTGGACACTCTTACGCTTCATTATAGTGTTGGATTTTATTTTAACTACTACATAACTGTATGCATGTAAAGGTCACCAACGTAGATAAAAAACCAATAAACACAAATAAAACCAAAAAACCCACTGCACTACACTACACTGCACTACACTACACTACACTGCACTGCACTATACTACACTGCACTACACTACAGCACACTGCACAGCACTACACTACACTGGACTGCACTGCACTACACTACACTACACTACACTACACTACACTACACTACACTACACTACACTGCACTGCACTGCCCTGCATTGCACTGCACTGCACTGCACTGCACTACACTACACTACACTACACTACACTACACTGCACTATACTGCACTGCACTTCATACACTTCACTACACTGCACTGCACTGCACTACACTACACTGCACTGCACTGCACTCCACACACACACACACAGACAGAGACAGGACAGACACGACACACACACACACACACACACACACACACACACACACACACACACACACACACACACACACCACACACACACAACACACACACAAAATAAGTAGCAGCAGAAGAAGAAACGAACTCTTGTAAAAGTTTTGGAGGAAAAGAACAAAGACATGTAAAAAAACAATCACGCAACACGGAAGAACAGCCACAACAACAACAAAAAACCCCACCCTAACCAAACCAAACAAAAAACCCCACCTCAGTTGCAGTATTTATTTCAATAGACACACCAAAAAACATCATGATAATAATTGTTCAGCCGGAATTAATCATGGAACCTACTCTTGTCAAACCTCTCAATGTTCTTTGTGAGAATGAAAACACAAACATGAGCGATATCAAATGATAACGCAATTTGGATCAAACTCAAGCCGTGACGCTAACACGGGTGCTTACTGACTCTGAAAGGACATGACTATGGATTGGGGCCCCCCAAAATATTTAAGTTTATTTGCTGCTTTTCCCATCTAGTTTTCGATGATACAGGTTCATGGATGTTTCTTGGCTTCTGTTTGGACTTATACTTTTTATAAGCTTGTATTTTCCTCAACTCTCTTCCTACCAGAGAGTATTGTTTTACCATTGATATAACCCTTATCATATTACTTAATGATGCAGTTTTGCTATCATCAAATCTTTGAACAAATGTACGGAAGTACTGAGATATTTTGCAATTTTTTTTGTCAAATAAGTTACTTCTGATGTGTCACCATGCAAACTAAGCTGTACAGCCCACGAGAGGAGCTGGAAAGGACTAGCCACTATTTTCTCCCAAACGCATCTGACGGTGTAAAAAGCGAACGAGTGAAGACTTCTAATGTGATCCACATAATCTTTTAAACATCCTGTTCACTACTGCTGCCGCGTAACCATTCGCACTTTTTTGTGTGTGGCATTGTCAAAGTTGTTGAAGGAAAATGGTGGTAGAATATCTTTTTTTGTCATTGCTGTTGTTGTTGCGCTTACAGTTGATGAAGTCATTTTAAACGTGGAGTGTCTGAGACCCAAATTTGTGTGGTGTGATGGGTGTGTTGGTGGTGTGGAGTGGTGTGATGAGGTGTGTTGGTGGGTGGGTGTGTGTTGTGGTGGTGGTGTCGGTGTGTGTGTTGTGGTGTAGTGTGTGGTGTGATTGGGTGGTGCGTTTGTGATTGCGGTTGTGGTGTGCTGTGTGTGAATGGTGAGTAGTGTTGTTAAAATTGGTCGTTGGAGATAATAATGCTTGTGTGGTGTGGTGTGGCGTGGTGTTGATGTGTGTGGTGTGTGCAGGCCGTGGTGTTTGTGATGTGTATGTGGTGTGGCGTGTTAAGGTGTGTTGTTATGTTGGTGAGTGGGTAGATGGCGGTGTGTGGTTGTGTTTGTTGTTTGTGTGTGAATGTGTTTGTGTGCGAGAGAGAGAGACACACATCTAGATAGAGACAGAGTAAGAGACAGAGGAGATGTTCTGAACGAAATGGCAAAGGTATGGATATTTATCCATCCCATCCATCCAGCATCACCACCCACCACCCATCACTCTTAAAAAACTTTCTTAAACTAAACTTAAATTACCTCTTCAACCAACTAGCAATCCACCCACCAGCCACCACCCACCATTAAAACATCTTTTAACCCACTAGACTACCTAGGTTAGCCAACTACGGCCACAACAAGCAAAAGTAAATCACCCATAATATATTATTTCATAACAGTCAGTTTCCTTGTCCTTACAGCCACTTAGATCGTTGGCTGACGGGGGCGTTCCACAGAAGGCCGTGTGGAGGTGTATCAGCGGTCAGTGGGGGTCGGTGTGTGTGAAGCATGGGGATCGGAGGCCCATGCTCTGTGCAGGCACTGGGGCACGCAGGGGGCATCTGGCGGGCGAGGCTCTTCGGGAGGAGGAGGCCGCGGGCCCCCGTGTAACTGGCTGCTGAACATGACCGGCTTGTCCTGGGAGCAGCAGCGTTGCCCGCTATTGATGGCCTCCAACAGCACGGTGGAGGTGTCTGTCTGCTGGGACACTTCGTCGTATCTGTGGTCAAGTCCGCGTCTGTGTGTGTGTGTGTGTGGGTGGGGGTGGGTGGGGGGGGATTGGTGGGGGGTGGGGGGAGTTTGTGTGTGTGTGTGTGTGTGTTCTGGACACTTTCGCCGTCATCTGTGGTCAGTACACGTTGCGTCTGTGTGTGTGTGTGTGTGTGTGTGTGTGTGTGTTTGTGTGTGTGGTAGGACACTTCGCCGTCATCTGTGGTCAGTCCAGTCTGGTCTGTTGTGTGTGTGTGTGTGTTCTACTTTAATTTAAACTTTTTTTACATTAGTGCTATTAGGACAAGAGATGTGTGGTGTGTGTGTGTGTGTGTGTGTGTGTGTGTGTGGTGATTGTGTGTGTGTGTGTGTGTTGTCGGCTCTTTTTGTGTGTTGTGTCCGTGAGTGTGTGTGTGTGATGTTCTGTGTGTTTGTGTTTGTGTTTGTGTGTGTGTGGTGTGTCCGTTTTGTGTGTGTGTGTCGTGCGTAGTGTGAGTGTGTGTGTGTGTGTTGGTACACTTCGCCGTAATCTGGTGGTCAGTCCAAGTTCTGCCTTGTGTGTGTGTGTGTGTGTCGTGTGTGTTGTGTGGGTGTGTGTGTGTGTGTGTGTGGACACTTCGCCGTCATCTGTGGTAGTCCACGTCTGCGTCTGTGTGTGTGTGTTGTCCCTGTGTGTGTGTGTCCGTGTGTGTTTTGTGAGTGTGTGACGTGTGTGTGTGTGTGTGTGTGTGTGTGAGTCGTGTGGGTGTGTGTGTGTGTCTGGACATTCGCTGTCTCTGTGGTCAGTCCACGTCTGCCTCTGTGTGTGTGTGTGTGTTGTGTGTGTGAGTCGTGTGTGTGTGTGTGTGTGTGTTGTGTGTGTGTGTGAGTGTGTGTTTATTGTTGCATGTGTGTGTTTGAGTGTGTGTTGTGGACCCTTGCTGTCATCTGTGGTCCGGCCACATCTGCCCTCTGTGAGTATCTTTTTTTGTTGTCCGTGTGTGTGTGTGTGTGTGTGTGAGTGTGTGTGTGTGGTGTGTGTGTGTGTGTGTTGCTTCTTTGTTTTGTTTCTGTCTGGTTCCTTACCTAATCTTTCTCTTGATAATCGGCCTGGAGATTTTCACTTTAAACAAACAGAATTAGAATGATCTTGGATCCGATTCCTTTACCACATCTGCATGATTCAGGCAACAGGTGAAACTGAAGTTGGAGAGTTGAGATTAACAATGCTAGGTATATTGATTTCCGCGGTTTAAAAGCATTTGGATAATGATTTTCAGCGGTTTTTAAAAGCATTGTAGATAACGGATTTTCTGGTTAATTGCTTTAAGAACATTGCTTCCAAACGAAAGACTGACGAAACAGTTATACATTAAGTGGACGTTTACGATTCTCATCCAAACACGTTGGCAGAATGCACCAGGAATTATGACTTAACATCTTCCCAGATTGTCAACAAAATGTTTGTAATCAATTTATGAGCATGGTTATATAATGCCCTAGGGGGGACCGATAGTCAAGTGGTCCGAACACTTCATTCTCCAAGTAGGGTTAAGCATCTTTTTGAGCGTGGCTGCTATTACGAATAGTGTGACCATGTGCCTGGTTCAGTCAGTTTCCCTAGTTTTTCAGCTTTAAATGGGTGACTGCTTTTAGGGTGTCAGGGGAAAGCATGCAGCGAGGGGGAAGAATGACCGCCGCCATCAAAATGTTGACTAGAGAACTGAGGTTCTGAAACCACGCTTCTCCCACAAGCGCTTTCGGTTATGGGACACTTTCCGTAATTATGTGATTACATTGATTCATTTCGAAAGGAAAAGAAGAGCAGTACTGCTTCCCTGCTGTGTCTGACTGTCTGTTGTCCCTCACCAGCACATGCTGAGGTGACTCCGGTTGGCCAGAACTGCACGACGACAAACGCGGACACCGGCTCCTCTCTGTCACCACAGGGACGCTGGACTTTTGCCCATCTGCAGTACGGCTGGCGGGAGGTTACGACGCTCGGGTGGCTGCCAGCAGCTGGGGTACCGGATGGCGTGAGCTGGATGGCCAGGTCAGCGGACTTTTGGGCAGATCGTGAGTAACGTCAGCAGCTGGGTATCGGGGTGGGGCTGCAGGCGGGCAGGTAAGCAGGCTGGATGCTGTGCGTTAGATAGTACACCTTCAGGTACAGCCTGCATTGACGAATTCCGCGCCTGTCGTTGTTCGGTGTCAGGTGAGGTGCTTGTCGTCTGTCTGACTGACGTTGGCGGGTTTTGTAGACCGTGGTATGTTATGGTTTTTTTTAATGTTAAAAGACGGGGTGTGGAAGAAGTTGTGAGATGCTGTTTGATGTCTCTTCACACACTCGCCAGTATGATGTTAGCATGTGCTTTCTTTCCATTTCGGGGATGTGTTCATTTAGGGCCTGATCTGATGGTGATCATTATCTTATTTAAGGATCGTGATCGCTCGAGGCAATTTTCAGGGCTGGTTAGTGGAAAAAAAAAACTCTGGGAAAAAATAGGAAACATTCGCTAGGTTTCTTTCTGCTACTAGGATATACAGTGGTGGATGCGTTCCTTGGAGATTATAATCGTTCTTTTTTTGTGTCACATTAACCCTTGATCTCTTTTTTAAGCAGACTAATGTAATGTGCACACCTTGTGAGAAAACATCACAAGGCAATCTCGTAGGTAGCTATATGATAAGATCGCTTAAGGTCCATATGACAATGGAAACCGACAGATTCTTTTGATATTTGTTGGGACAATCAGTATCACACCTTTTTTTTTTGGGAGGGGGGGGGGGGGGGGGGGGGTTTGAAATCTCAAGAATGAGCTGTTTTATGACATAAGAGAAGATTCATATTATACATTTGAATGCAGGTTCACTAACAGGTTTAATTTATACAAAGAATGATCCCTTTAATCAGCATTATATGTTTTGCATTGTATTTTAGTTCTCAATGTATTTGACATACTGTAGCACAGTGGGTGTAGGTTGACCTATTGCGTCAGTTATTCTTGTAATTATACTTCGTATAGTTTAACGGGTTATAGCTGGGTTTAGAGATTAAAATCCTTGTGAGATGAGCCACAAAATACAAGGGCACTTGTATCGACAACCTTGAGAGCTGTGTCAGGTAAGTTATTGAACCATCGGTGAAAAGGTAATCTTCTTCTCCATGTGTTACCACTTCTTGCACATCAGGTGTAAACTCTATGTGCTGCATCTAGAGCGATCTGTGTTCAGGAGCATGGTCATTTAAAGTATTGCATCTCTTCCTTATTTCTGGGTGATTGGGGGTGTGAAGGGGGTGGGGTTGATGCTACAGAGGGGTAATCAAAACCTTTTTTCACTGTCGAGTGTTTAGTATTTGTTACAAATTCTATATTGAGGGCAAATGTTTCGAGGTCAGTCTGTATTTGGCAACAGTTTAGGAGTTTTTTATTCTTCTTGAGTTGTTATCGATGTCTCTTATCCTAAAGGTTTATAGCATGCGCTTTGGGGGGTCTTGGTGTAGGATTGTGCGATTTACACAACAACAAAAAACTGGTAAGGTAGCCAGTGGTTTCTTAGTAATCGCACAATGCAAGGAAGTCTGCAGTTTGTCAGCATTTTAGAATTTAGGCCTTGTAGCGACTCTGGCTATGCATGTTTGGAATGCTACCTGTAGCTTCTGTTACCGAAATCCAAAATTAAGTGGAAGATTCGAGAAACCTGAATACACTCGAAACAGTTTAATATCCAAACGCCTTTGGCATCATTTTGAGTAATTTGTAATTTCAAATACATATTTTCATTTGGTTTTTCAGAAACATTGAACTTGTTTATGTCGTCTTACTGCGCCCCCACAAAGCCTCTTAACCACAGGATAAAGCTAGGGTATTCACTGAAGTTGTGTACGTGTTGAATGTTGAATCGCGTTTCCGCTCATTGTCTCCTTAACTTTTCGTACGTTTGCATAAAACTGGTGTCGTTCGGAAGGTATCAAGAGACTTTTAATTGCTGGAGTTTGAATGATCAAGCGGGCTGCAGAAGTGGTCAATAATTCGGGTTCCGTGGCACTTTCCAGTATGACTGAGCACAGATTAAACAAACACTGCTATATGAGCCGAAGGCAAGAAACAATGCATACCTAAGACCGGAAATGCCCCCTTAATTAGGAACAAGTTTACTAAGATAATGTATATCGATTTTTAATGGATTTTCGGGGTTATGGTATACGTTATTGTTATGAACATTACGATGTGCTGCTGGATTTGGGGAGTTAGTTGTATTTGTATGGTTTCCAGAACGAAAGTTTCGGCAGACAGATCGACTTATTGCATAGTTGCATTCATTTTTTGGGGGTAATCTATGGTCCAAACGCTCTGATTACAGAATGGGCACTCGTAATTTTGCGTCTCAGACGTGCATGCTTTCAAACCTCTCTGTGCAGCAGATTCATCGCAAAAAATCATTGTAAAGATACTAACCTCACTAGAAACAATGTTCTGTTGTTACTGTTATCGTACAATTTGTGTATATATGAACCGTTTCAGTGTCACTGCGGTTACTAAATATAGTTCCACTCGGGTAAAGCAAAAAGTTTTATGTGGGAAATTCTTTCGGACAAAATTTATAGGCTTTGAAAATGGTTATTATTTATGTTTAAAAACCTCGTTTTAATTATGTTTGGTTTATCTTGGGGTTTAAGTTCTTTGAGATAGTTTGGAATTGTTGACCTGAACTAAGGCAGCAGTGTGCAAAATTATTGTAGTCTGTCAGTGACAAAATGCTATGCGTGGAACATTATATTTAGAAATGGTTTCAGGGGTCCTGTCAGTCATCTGTGAGAGTGATAGCGAAACTGAGCTATTAGAAACTGTTAGGACACTACATGACATTATCGTATCTTCGGGGACGTGACCTCAAAATTCTTTTTTGACTTACCTTATAGGGCTACCATAATTATATTTTTTATATTGTTGCATCTTTTTTTCTGCGACCAAAACCTATTTTAATATGCTTTTCAGTTTTTTCGGCAATATTAAGGGACCTGATCTTTGGTTGCTTGATGTGGCACATACTATGTGCATCGCACACACATTAAGTAAGCCTCCATAATCTTGCTGTGCACAGAAAGGCGTTAATTTTGTTCGTATTTTTAAACCCTTTGAGTTATTGTCAAACAGTTTTAAACATGATTTGGGTGCTTTTTTCAATAATAAACATGGATTGCCCACTGTTAATGCTCATGTGATAAAGTGAGTCTGCTACAATGCGGTTTGATGAGATATCAGTCAGCGTGTGGGAGTATGTTCTATCTCTATGTCTCTCTGTACTCTTTCTGTCTGTCACAACATACATACAACACAAACACACACACACACCACCCACCGACACACACACACACACACCCACCACCACAACAACACACACACACAACACACACATTAATCAGCGTTCGGGGCGACAATACCGAGATGGACAGAAAGATAGTAAAATCTCTCTCTCTCTCCCACATAACTGTGTATTGTACCCCTTCAGTAAGGTGCCATAGCTATACTGAATAAAACAATTTCTCTCTCTCTCTCTCTACTCTCTCCTTCTCCACCACACCACCCACACACTCCACACCACGCAAACACACCACCACACACCCCCACACACACACACAAACCACAAACAACAACACAACACACACCAACAACCCACAATGAATTAGTCCCTGATTCCTAGAAATAGAGGATGGGTAATGGTTCGGAGCGTGGGTTTTCTTTTTTACCTTTTGTTTTTTCTCTCTTTTGTGCTTATTTTGGTGCTTTATTTTGTGCAAAAGAAAATAGTTGGCAATGAAAACGCTAACAAGATTTAGCGCTTTGACCCTTAATCATGTCGTGATGCCACCCCCGACTACAGAAGGGGTTGCATTCGCTGGCACTTTCTGGGTGAAAACATCGAGGTACATGTAGACACTCAGAAATACTGAGAACGCTTATGTTTGTTGTTTTTTTTCTTTATCTAGGGCACGAGATGTTACTTTGTGACTTCAAAATAGCATCCGAATGTTAGTTAGCGTGTAAAAATAATGTGGACACTCTACGCTTCATTATAGTGTTGGTTTTCTTTTAAATATACATAACGTATGCATGTAAAGGTCACCAACGTAAGATAAAAAACCAATAAACACAATAAAACAAAAAAACCACTGCACTACACTACACTGCACTACACTACATACACTGCACTGCACAATACTACACTGCACTACATACAGCAATTGCACAGACTACCTACACTGGACTGCATGCAAACACTACCCTACACTACAATCCATAATGCCTGCATGCCTGATTGCCATGCCATGCACTGCACTGCATACATACACTCCACTACCCTACACTACACTGCACTAATCTTGCACTGCACTTCATACATACACTAACTGCACTGGACTGCCTTCCACTACATGCACTGTTTTTTCATGCATCACACACACACACACAGACAGACAGACCGCCGAAGACCGACACAACACACCCCACACACACACAACACAACACAAACACACACACACACACAACCACACCCACACCCAACACACACAACCACACACACACCACACACACAAAATAGTAGCAGCGAAGAGAACGAACTCTTGTTAAACGTTTTGGAGGAACAGACCCAAGCAATGTATAAAAACCATCACGAAGCCGGTAAAGTAAGAACCGGCCACAAACACCACAAACCATCACCAAAAACCAAACAAAAAACCCCACTTCTGTTGCTTAGTATTTAATTTCAATAGACACAACAAAAAATCATGATAATAATTGTTCAGCAGGAATAACTCATGGAACCTATCTAGTCTACCTCTCAATGTTTGTGAGAATGAAAAACACAACATGAGCGATTATCAAATGATAACGCAATTTGGATCAAACTCAGCCGTACGCTAACACGGGTGCGTACTGACTCTGAGAAGGAATGCTATGGATTGGGGCACCCCAAAATATTTAAGTTTATTGCTGCTTTTCCCATTCGATTTCGATGAATACGGTTCATGGATTGTTTCTTGGCTTAGTTTGGCCTTAATACTTTTTATAAGCTTGTATTATCCTCAACTCTCTTCCTACCCGAGAGTATTGTTTTCCCATTGATATAAAAACTTATCTATTACTTAATGATTGCAGTTTTGCTATCATCAATTCTTTGAACAAATGTACGGAAGTACGGAGATAGCTATTTTGCAATTTTTTTTGTCACAATACGTTATTCTGATGTGTCCCCATGCAAACTAAGCTTACAGCCCCGAGAGGAGCTGAAAGGACTAGCCACTCTTTTCTCCCAAAGCATCTGACGGAGTAAACAGGACCGAGTGAAGACTTCTATGTGATACCACATAATCTTTTAAATCCTGTTTCATACTGCTGCGCGTTAAACATTCGCATTTTTAGTGTGTGGCATTGTCAAATTGTTTGAAGGAAAATGGAGGTAGTAGCAATATTTTTTTGACATTGTGTTGTTGTGCGCTTCAGTTGCTGAAGTCATTTACAACGTGCGATGGCTGAGAACAAACGTCGTGTGTCTCTTCCTTTTTGATGGTGTTCTTCCCGTTCTGATGGGTTCTGGCACCGCTGTATTTCCACTGTTGTCCTTACTGCCCGGTTGCTGTTCCATGGTGTTGAATGAGCTGCCGATTGTAGATTGCAACGAAATAGTTCAAGTCTCGTGTTGATGAGTCTGTGCAAAAGTGATTCAGGCAGAGAGAGCGGTAGAGAGCTGAGAGAGAGAGAGAGACGAGGAGATGGACAGGAGCGAGAGAGATGCGGCGACGAGAGCGAGAGAGAGAGAGAGAGGAGCGTCTTCAAGTAAAACATCGTGTTATTGATATATGCATTCTATCCTCATTGTAGCATTCGATCACAACAAAACATAAATCAAAGAAAAAAGCAAATATGCAACTTACTTTGAATGAATGTACGGCTATGATAGTTGGTATCAATTTGATTTAATCCTTAAACAAAACAAAACCACAAATCCAATATCTTATTTGCTCTCAAACAAATCAAACTATGGTTCCGTCGTTTTGATTTTTCTCCCTTAGAAAGAAATAATTTTCACGTAAATGTTATCCACTATTAACGTACTAAGAGTGCCATCTTGTAATCTTTCCGACAAAAAGAAAACCCCCCCCCACAAACCAAACAAAACCACACCACAAAAAACAAACCAGACACAACAACAAAACACACAAAAACCTGCAGAAAAAGACCCACCTCAATTAAAAAACAAACACGACCCCAAATAAACAAACAAGCACACAACGCCCACAACCACCACCCCCCACCCACCACTCTACTCTCAACTCTGTCATCACCCAAACCACCACACCACCCAAATCTCTTACACACCCATAGCCTACCAGTAAGGCGACTTCTTGGAATCCAGTTCTTCAGCAGAGCTCCGTACTGTCAGAAGCAGAGGACGCGGCAGGAGGGAGGACGGGTGCAGAAGAAGAAGTCTGGACGAGGAGAGCTAGCTGACCCAGCAGTGGAGGCAAGGAGAAAGGGTCGGTTCTGCCGTGGTCTCATCCATGGCTTGGGAATCCGTAGCCGTGGAACCCGCAGGGTATCATCTCCTTCAGAAAGCAGGACTCCGCCCCGCCAGAGGCAGACGCGCTAGCCGAGAAGAGCGTAGCGCGGAAGACGACGAGTCATCTTCAAAAGCCCGCAAGAGCCGCGCCTAGTCGGCCGAAGATTCGCACTTTGCCTGCTGGCAGACCCAGGCAGGTCCAGATGGTCTGGAAGACCAACTCCTGCGCTGGTGGAAAGCCGAGGCACGGCAGAAGCAGCAGCAGCAGAAGAGGAGGCGGGAAGCAGGAGGGAAAATGAGGAGTCAGGTGCGAAGGAGCTTGGTTGGTCATTGTTTAAAACGCTGATGCCGAGACTGCTGTCGGAGCTGGGCTTTGCCTGGGCGGATGCTGTTCGGGCATGCCGGTGAGCTGCGCGGGTCTGGGCCTGGATCACCGCTATAGACGAAGGCTGTGGCTGCGCCTGGGCTTGCACTTGGGCTCTGGATGTAGCTAAGGCTGCACGGCCGCCTCGCTCGCGCCTGTGCCTGGGCCACGGCCCCCTGGCTGAGCGGTAGCCACGGCTGTGCGCGAGCTGTGGCGCCGCCACGCTCTGGAGCACGCGCTGCGGAGGCGGGACAGAGGCGCCGCTCTGCGTGAAGCGACCCCCCGTGGCACAGTTATTACCCGCCTGGTTGTCGCGGGGATCTGCAAGACACCCACAGAAATCGTTTAGGGTAGTGTCACGCGACTGTCGGCTGCGCTGGTGCCTGATTTGTCAGGTGCTTAAGGTCGCGCAACGTATTTTCGCTCATATGAATACAGTTGCTGTGTGAGCTTTCGAAAGAAGAATGAAGGAATTTGGGTTAGTTTATTCGAGTTGTAACAAATCACACACAATACGTGCGCGACACATACACACATCACGCCGGACACAACGACACACACAACACGCACTACAACACACACTCACGCGCGGCGACGCGCACACACGAACACACACGGCACCCCCGCCACACGCCGGCGCGCGCGCTACACACACACACACACACACACACAAACACACAACCACACACACACACACACACACACCCACACCACACACACACACACGGGGATAGCCCCCTGGTTAGACATTGCGTTCGCAATCTGACGACCGGGATCGATTCCCGTTCACGGGTTATTTTCCCCGGAGTTACATCCGTTCACCGATCCACTACCTCTGACAAGTCCTTCGGAAGAGACTATAAACCGAGGCCCCGTGGTGAACGACATGAACATCTTGCGCACACGGTTAATCCTGTTCCGTTTTGTTAAGAGTCGGCCATGTGTGCCGTTGTGGAGACGAGGGGAATGTGAGGCGTTGGTGACGGAAGAACAGATGACAGACTTTAGAAAACGCCATACACACGGGGATGGGATGTAAAAAAGCACTATGAGTGCTAATTCATTATCACGTTATAAAAGAATTAAAACATAAAATCACAACCAAAATACAACACCAACCCCCTATTCCCCCCCCCCCCCCCCCCCCCCCCCCCCCCCCCCCCCCCCCCCGCCCCCCCCCCCCCCCCCCCCCTCCCCCCCCCCCCCCCTCCCCCCCCCCCCCCCCCCCCCCCCCCATCACACCCACTCACAAGCTGGTATTCTATTATACACTGCAGTTGGAGCCAGGAATGCTTGGAACACTTAACTGAAGCTGATCTTGTCTAGGAAGTTCACAGAAGCGATCCACTTTCCACGAATAGGAAGGAGAAGTCAATCTTGCATACTTAAAAGCAGGGTATGTGCAACGTTCATTTGAAGATGATATAACATGGTAGTAAATGGATTGTTTTGTAGTAGTATTATGCATTACTATCTGTTTGAAATCGATCATACTCTATGTTGCTTAGAACAGAAGAACACGAACATAGCCAGATACATGCTTTGAAAGGACAAACAGAGAGAGAGAGAGAGAGAGAGAGGAGATGGAGAGAGAGAGAGAGAGAGGGAGAGCTAGAGAGAAGAGAGGGAAGGAGAGAGAGAGAGAGCGAGGGAAGGGGGGGGAGTGGGGGAGCTGGAGGATTGGGAATATTTTCTTGAAATTGTCCTCAGTTTCCAGTTGACCGAAAACGTGCCTGCAGTGACGAGGTAAGTCAGCCTCTTCCTTCCCACTATCTTTTCCTGTTTGTCATATTTTCGGTTGCACTCCACCTTTAGCTTCCGGAGAGTGGTGTCTTCTATCGGCTACTCCACTTAGCTTCAGATGAAGTGGAGTCTTCTATAGGCTACACACCTTTAGCTTCAGATGAAGTGGTTTCTTCTATAGGCAACATCCCCTTTAGCTTCCAGATGAAGTGGTGTCTTTATAGGCAACATTCACCTTTAGCTTTCCAATGAGTGGTATATGTTTCTATAGGCAAACATCCTTTTAGCATCCAGCTGAAGTGGTGTCTTCTATAACGACAAGTAAAAAAGTTGGTACTCATTATCATAAGATTTCTTACAAGTACTTTTGTTTTTTTTGGGGGTTGAGGATAGGAGAGCACGTCTAGGTGGTCAATGAAAAGTTGGAAAAAGATCCTGCGCTGGAGGAAGCCGAAGGCACTAGCTGAAGCAGCTAGCAGAGGAGGAGAGGAGGAGGTTTCGGGAGGTGCGTTTGAATCTAAGTCAAAAAACAAAAAGTGACAAAGGTTCGGGGGTATTATTTGCGTTTGAAATCTAAACAAGTGACCAAAGTCGGGATGGTGCGTTTGAAATCTACAAGTGACAAAAGGTTCGGAGGAGCGTTTGAAATCTAAAAAGTGACCTCAGGTAAGAGGTGCGTTTGAAACTAAAAGTGACAAAGGTTCGGAGGTGCGTTTGCAATTAAACGTGAAAAGGTTCGGAGGGTGCGTTTGAAATCTAACAAGTGACAACGGTTCGGCGGTGGTATGAATTAACAAGTGACAAAGGTTCGAGGTGCGTTTGAATCTAACAAGTGACAAGGTTCGGAGGTGCGTTTGAAAATAAAAAACAAAGTGACAACGGTAGGCGGTGCGTTTGAAATCTAACAAGTGACCAAAGGTTCGGAGGTGCGTTTGAAATATACAAGTGACAAAGGCTGAGGGAGGGTACAGTGTTAGTTGAAAAAAAAAGTTCAAACCTACAATTTGTGCAAAAATACATGAGTTACGGTAGAGCCTAGTATTTCACAAACAAAAAGTGTTTTTCTTTCCTTTTTACGGATGCTGTAGTAAGTGGCAGTATGAATGCAAGAGTGGTGAGATATGATGCAAGAGTGATATATACGCAGCAGACATCTTGCGACACTGTTAAATCCTTTCCGCTTTTCGGCAGAGTAGGCCCATTGAGTACGGTGGAACAGATGACAACGTACAAAACCGCATACACCTGGGACAGATGTAAAAAAAACAAATAGGTGCTTATTCCATTATCCTCGATATAAAAGAATAAAATAATTGTAAAAATTGGGAAAATAGAAGAAAAAAGTGGCAAAACTTTAAAGGTGGTAGTACTTCCTAATGACCACCATGCTACCAGACATAACACATTCCATGACCACCACACCAAAGCTTTCTACTTCAGACTCACCCGCAAAGGAGAGGTTCACAATCACAGGTGTGCATGTTGTCGCGGAGCTTACCCAAGGGGCCACTGCAAGCAGGTAAGCTCCCCTTCCTTGGTGGTGTTTAAACATACCTAAGGATACCGCCGGCTCTTTTTGCAACATGTCCAAAAAACAGAAAAAGGAAAACATTAACATTCTTCCGGTTTTTGAAACCGGTCCCTAATATGATCGTCTGTTTAATGTATTTTATCTGTTCTTGTTTTTTGTATTTTAGCTCCATCTCTTTTCCTTCGTGCAATGACGTTAGTCTCAATTGTTCTTTCGTCTTGGATTTGCTTGCACTCTATAAAATATAATTTCAAATAAAGGCGACGCGTGTGTGGACAAACACACACACAAACCCCACATGAAAATCCTTCTCATCTCTCTTTTTCATGTTCAACTTCATTCTTTACTTTCAACTCATGGGGACTCATTGTGCAATGTCCTGAAGAACCGGTTATCAAATTCCTACTTGGTCTCGGTTGTGAATCTATTACTGGTGTGGCTGCCAACAAAACGGCCTTTTTCTCTCTAGTTGCAATTTCTTTCCACCCACCGATTTCGTTGTAGTTGTTGTTGTTTGGTTTGTGATTTATTGTTCCTCTCTTCCTTGACACTTTCTGGAAAAGTTCTCGCTAGATATGGATCACCACTGTGTCACACTAAAGGAATTCTTTTATTTAGCGTTCCTCAGCTAGAGTTCCGAGGTTCGCAATAATGGTGAGCTTAATTTTTGGGCGTATTCCCACCAGTCCCCTTCCCCCTCCCACCCCACCCCACCACCACCACCACCACCACCAACCCACCACACCCACCACACCACCCACACCACCCCACCCCCCAAACCACACACCCCCCACCACCCACCACCCACACCCCACCCCACCCCCCACCACCACACCCATCAACACACCCCACCCACACCACCACACCACCACAACCACCACACCACCACCACCACCACCCACACCCACCCCCCCACACCCTCACCCAACACCACCACACACCATCACCCCCCACCCCCACCACACACGCAACCCCACACCACCCCCCACCAAAACACCACCCCACACCCCCACCCAACACCACCAACCACCACCCCACCCAAAACAACCCCCCCCCCCCCAAACAACCCCCACCCCCCACCCCCCCCCAAAACCACCCCCCACCCCCCCAAAACCCATTTAGGTCCCCCGCATTCCGACTTCAAGAATAAAAACAATTTAAAAACCCGCTAAAACCTTCAATGATTGGGCGTCACTTTGTGATGCACTGGGGCCCCCGGGCCCTCCCCCGTGGTGGTTGTGGGGAGCGAGCAGACGGGGACCGGTCGTGGCGTAGGTCCTGGGGCCCCGTGGGGTAGGGCCTGTTGGTGATACTTCCCAAAGGATGCCCGTGGGGGGTGGAAGAACGGGCCTCCACGACGACGGTGGTGCCGTAAAAGGGGGATACAGTGGATAGTGACTTGGTCGTGTCTGTGTGTGGTTTCGTCCACGGGAAAGGGGGTAGGTGGATGGGGGATGGTGGGTGGGGGGGTGGTGCCCTGTCGACTTCGCAATCCCCTGGAACATAAAAAAAAAATTAATGAAAAAAGAGAGGTGGGAAAAACGTGTGTGTGAGATGAGGATGATGATGACAAAAGGAAAGTGGAGGAAAAGGGGGTGTGGGTGGGGATTGGGTGGGAGGGGATTTAAGGGGTATAGAAGGGGGTCAGGCGAGACTCCCTTGCTATTTAAACATTAACCCATACCACCGCCACATGGGGGAGAAAACCCAATAAAAAAAAGTCCGCCTGGAAAAGGTGGGCTGTGGTTTGATTTCCCCAAAA
Organism: Rapana venosa; assembly: GCA_028751875.1. Taxonomy (NCBI): domain Eukaryota; kingdom Metazoa; phylum Mollusca; class Gastropoda; order Neogastropoda; family Muricidae; genus Rapana; species Rapana venosa. Next base: position 27,646,689 of record CM054139.1, read on the forward strand.
AACCCCCAAAGACAAAGACAGCCAGAATTTCCATCCCGGGATGGTCGTCCCCGGGTTCCCAAGGCCCCCCTTTCTTTGCCTGGCGATGAAGTTGTATGATGTAAAACAAAAAAAAAACCCTTTGCCAGAGACAAACCATCATTTGGCACGGGAAATGTCGGACCTAAGTGCGGGGGCAAGGGAAGAACTAAAAAAAAAGTTTTCCTAAATGGCCATCCTTGGGTTGCGTGGTGGAAAAAAGGGGGAAAAAACAAACGCCCCGGAAGCCCACAATTTATACAGTGGAAAAACAGGACAAACATAAAGGGCGTGGGGTTCTCGTTAAAACAAAGAACCGTAAACACCGTCAGGGTGTCAGCCGTGCCCCAGCAGACTTATTCCCACCCCCTGAGGCCCCCCCCCTTTAAAAAATGTAGTACGGGCATCGCCCTACAAACTCCTGAAGCCATGAAGAATTTTTGACGAAAAGAGGTTTAAATCAAACCCCCAAGAAAGACACCCGTTTGTAAGGTGACGGGAACCCCAAGAGGAGAAAGATAAAAGATGGGGGGGGCGTTTGTGGGACATTGTAATAACCAAATAAATAAAAGGGCTTGGACCCCTGGGTTTGCCGTAAAAACCACCCCGCTTGTAATCCCTTGGCCCCACAAAAACCCGAAATGGAATGGCAAGCCAAATGGAGAACCCACAACCAAATAGATTACATCAGGGTAAAAAGAGGGTTTCGTCTAGCTTTAAACATCGCACGCAGAATTTTTCCAGGAGCAACAGGGGAGGATCATGATCTTGTGATGAGATTTTCCCGATACGTCAAAAGAAAATCCACAAGCGGAAAACTCAGGATAAAATTTGACCTCGAGAAGCTGAAGGCCCCCCGAGTATTAGAATTTTTTAAAGCAAGGATAGGTGGAAAGTTTGCAGCACTCACTGTGAAACTCAGACATAGATACAGACGAATGTTTCAATACAGCGTGACTAAAACAGCAAGCGAGCTTTTTGGCAAACCCGACCAGTAAAAAAAACCAGGGGGTCACCCCAAACCCTAAACTATGCGAAAAGCGTAGGGGGAAAAGAAAAAAAAAAATGAAACAAAAAAAGAGCAAAAATATAGGGCAGTCAACAAAAGAATCAGGAAGCCATGACAGGCAAAAGGAAAAATGGATGTTGAACTCCCAAAAGAATTGAAAGAACATAAAGAAAAAAAATAAAAGAAGCATATCAGCTGGGAAAGACCGACTAGCAAAAAAACAGGGAAAAGGTTTAACACCCAAGACAAAAAGGGAAGTGTCTCAGACGACCAATATTCTGAACAGAGGGGACCAAAATATGCCCCGACTTTTTAAAACTAAAAACCCGGGGGAGATCCAGAACCTTAATGCCCGCGAAAAAGACAAGACATTTCCCCCAACCCCCGAGAAGAATGGAAACGCAGTAGATCTATGAAAAAAGGGGACACAGGGGGACAAATTTCCCAGTGGGTTGGTTAAGTGGAGGGAACCTGAACCCCCACAAAAGAATCTGCAAACAAATCGGGCAAGGGGAAAAGGGCCCAACACCAGGGCACAGTCACTCATTTCACCCTCCCCAAAAAAAGGAAACTCAACAATCCTTTTTCCGCACAATCACCCTCAATGCCCCCCAAGCGGGGTCGTGCAGATAATATTGAATAGATGAACCCCAACAGAGGGTAAAGGGGAACAAGCAGGTTTTAAAAAAAAAAACAATTTTTTTAACCCAAAAATTCATGTGAGCGTCCCTTTTCAACATCAACAACCCCTTTCCCACGTATTTATCGATTTAAGGGGCATTTGACAGGGTGGGCATGCAGCTTTGTGGGCAACCATGAATTTGTACAGTTTCAATGCAAATGACAAGTTCAAAGCTGTAAGCGGGGCCCCCAGTGCAGTGTACTACAACAACAACTTGGGAGAATGGTTTCGAAAAACGGGGAGAAAAGGCAGGGCTGATACTTACCCCTCTTTTTAACTCTTTCCCTTTGGGAATCTGGTGAGCACTGGAACATCTGAAAGGGTCAGGCATTGGGGGCAGAACGATCAAAACCCCCGCTTCGCAGAAAATTTATGGAATAGCAGGATCAGAAAAAAAGCTTGCCGCCCAAAAGAAAACTTGAATAAAGGGCCCCCAAAACAACGGCAGGAATCAGTGCAAGAAGACCAAACTGATGACTAAAAACCAACGGCATTAGCATGATATAGGGTTAATGCCCGAAGCTGGAAAAGTTCAAAACTTCAAAAACCTGGGAGCCATTGTATCGACCAGGGGGTCCAAACCAGAATAGTATGCAGGATGCACAGAAATAAAGCTTTTTCAAAACAAACCCCACTGGGGAGATTAAAAAAATTCACTTTTCTCCAAAATCAGACTAATGCGCTCCCCTTTTCATATCCTATTTTTGTTTTGCCCGGTCTGGCCCTGACTGCAGATTTTGGAGAGAAAGTACAGGGTGTAGATGAGTCTTTCGGAGACCCCCTTTGGGATCTCCCACAAAAAGACCACATAAGCAACGAAAAACGTGCATAACGAATAGCAAAAAACTGACCCTATGAGAACTTCAACGACGTGAAAAAAAACGTAAAATTAAATGGTATGGCAGTCCAAGATCCAAAGGACTTGCAAGAAGTTTTAAGGCAGTCCCAAGGAGGAAGAAGAGGGAGCCAAAGGGAAAAGCTGGGAGGATAACATCAGCGAAGGACAGGCCCCAAAATCAACAAAACCCCTGGAAAGGAAAAGAGAAGGATGGGAAAGGTTTTTTGGCGAGGGGAGGAAAAGGGAAGAAGAAGATTAAAGGAGGAAAAGAAAAATTTAAAGGAGAAAAAAAAAAGGGGCAAAAAAAAAAAAAGCCTCCCCCCCAAAAACAAAAAAAAAAAAAAAAAAAACCCAAAAAAAACCCAAAAAAAAAAAAAAAAAAAAAAAAAAAAAAAAAAACCCCCCAAAAAAAACAAAAAAACCCCAAAAAAAAAAAAAAAAAAAAACAAACAACACCCCCAAACCCCAAACCCCAAAAAAAAAACCCCAAGCAAACAAAAAAACCAATAAAAATAAAAACAGACAAATGTTGGGGTGGTGAGGGGGTGTGTGTGTGGGGGTGTTGTGTTTTTGTGTGGGGTGTTTGGTGTGTGTGTGTGAGTGTAATGCGGAAGTTGTGTGTGAGTGTACCGTGCGTACGAGTTGTGTATGAGTGTATAATGTGGTTGTATGTGTTGTGTTTTTGTTTTGGGGTATATGGGTTTTGGAACGCGGTGTGGTTGTTGGGGGGTGTGGTTGGTGGTTGTATGTGTGTGCGTATCGCGGCGGCGTTGTGTGGGGTGCGTGGACAAGAAAATGCCCTCCACCCAATCAAATATGTACATGTTCGTCTAGAAACTACTACCCCTCTAGGCCAAAGAAAAGGGCTAGGGATGATTCATTTCACTCTGAGTTTTCTCTCCGAATCCAAGATTTTAGGGGCTTGGGCATTTCTTTTATATATCACAGTAAACCCTTGTCTTGCCCAAAAGAGTCAAGCCCAAGCCCTGGAAGACAGACTTGTGTTTTTCAAAAGTACGTATAAATGTAGTTTCTATTGGGGAAAAAAAACACACAACGCAAAGCCACAGAAGAAAAAGAACAGCAAACTTGCCATTTTTTTGGTGTGGGTCATTAAATGGTTTTCTGTCGCTAACTCGATTGGGGCTTTTACTGCGTGAACCGGCCAAACCGGGAAATTTTTTAACATACATGAAAACACCACCAAAAATAAAGGCAAAAAAAAGATATTACATAAAACAAATCTGCGAGACTTGCTAACGTAAAAAGATCCATTTTTCCCGGGAAAAAATGTTGTTGTTTTAGGCGATTTGCCAGTCCCAAAGACAAAAGGAATTTTCAATTTTGGGAACGTTTTTTGTAATTTCAGTTGTGCTTGGCACCCCGCTGGTGATAAGAAAAAAAGGTAAGTTTTAATAGGGGAAAGGGCCAGACCAGGAAGAAGTTTTACTCTGTTGACCTGTCCCCTTACAAAACAAAAACCCTCAACACAAACCCCTTTATACAACAGAGGTCAGATGACACAGGGAAAAAGTGACAAAATTTACAAAAACCCCATACACACGGGGGTGGATGTAAAAAACCAGAGTGGGGTTTTCCTTTCCTCGATATAAAAGAATAAATAAATAAATAAATGGGGCTCCAAAAAACTTGGGGAATAGGGTCGCTTTTGGCAGAAAAGCTAAGGGGGGCTATAAATGAGAAAATTTAAATATTCATTGGTTACTGGAATATTCATACAACTCAATACCGCTTATATTATAATTAACCACTGTGTCTTTAGTTAAAACATTAATCCGGTAGGTATCGAAATGATGAAAAATAAAAAAGTTTATGGATAATGACAGGAATAAATGCGATTAAACATAGTGATAGACTCCCTTTTTTCCCCCTTAATTCCTTTTTAGTTTTATCAAAATATTACCCAGAGCAAATACTTTAAAATAAGGATTGTGAAACAAGAAACGAATTACGTTAAATGATCCAAGAAATCGTTAAATACTATAACTTAATTAATATCAGTTGTCTTTGTGCAGTTCAAATGATAAATATCTATTGATGTTGAATGCAAGGTATACCAAAACCACAAAAAACCCCCCCCCCCCCCCCACCCCACACACCACCACCCCTACATAACCACCAACCACACTAACATCACACCCCAACAAACCCACACCCACACACACACACCACCACCACACCCCATAAACCACAAACACACCCAACCTCCAACCACACCAAACACCACAAACCACCACCAACTCACACACCACACACCACAAACTCCAAAACCCACAAACTCAAAACCAAACTCACAAACACCAACCACCAACACACACAAACACACCCACACACTCCCAACACACACCAACCTCACAACACACCATCCACACCACACAACACACACACCCACACACACACACACACACACACACACACACACCACACACACCACACACACACAACCCACACACCACCACACCACAAACTCGCAAAACACCAACACACACACAAACTCACAACACACCACACACACACACTCACAAAACACACACACACACACCAAACCACAACACATACCAATAACTCAAAAACCCACAATAATCACAAACACCACCACACACAACACACACACACACACACCACACACACACACCAACCACCCACACACACACCACACACCCACACCACCCACACCAACCACAAAACACACAAACTCACAACACACACACAATACTCCAAAACCAGCTCCAAAACCACCCACACACCAACTCACAAACACACAACTCAAAACACAAACTCACAAACACACAAACTCCACACACACAATAACACACACACAAACTCACAACACACACACAACCTCACAACACACACAACACCACACACAACACACAAACACCACACAAACTCGCAAAACACACAACACACACAAACTCACAACACACACACACACACACACACACACACACCACACACCACACACACACACACACACACACACACACACAACACACACAAAACACACAAACTCACAAAACACACAACACAACACAAACACACACAAAACACACAAACTCACAACACACATACACACACACACACACAAAAACACAAACTCACAACACACACACCACACAAACACACACCAAAACACACAAACTCACAACACACACACGCACGCACAAACTCACAAACCACACACACAAACTCACAAAACTCACCACACACACAAACTCACAACACACAACACACACACACACACACACACACACACACACACCAACACACACACACACACACACACACACACACAACACAATACAACAACACCACACACACACACGACAACACACACACACACACAAACTCACACACACAAACTCACAACACACACAACAAAAAACACACCCACACACACCCACCCCCACCAACAAACTCACCCCCCAACTCACAACCCAACAACCACCACCACCAACAACACAAACCACACACCCACAAGATGGACTGAAAATTTTAAATTTTTTTGGGGGTTTTTTTTCTTCAAAAACTTTTTTGGGGGGTCATTTTGTTGGGGGTTTTGGGTTTTTAACCCTTTGGGCGAGGGTTTTTTGGAAGTGGCCCTTTGCAATGAAGCCCTTTTTGAAATTTAAAAAAACCCCCCCCCCCCCAAATAAAAACACACACCCACACAACAACCACCCACCCCACCCCCCCCCCTCGGAAAAAAGGTTTTTAAAGGTTTTTAAAATTTGAAAACTCTTTTTAAAAAATTTTCTTCAAAACAATTTAAAAATTAATATTCTAAAAAACAATTTTTAAAAAATCTTTTAATTCCCAAATTCTAAAAAATCTATTATTAACAATCCCCCCAAAAAAAAACAAAAAACAAAAACAAAAAACCAACACCCCCCCCCCCCCCCACAAAAAAAAAAATTTTTTTAAAAAATTTTCTTTCCCTTTTAACCCCCCATTTCCTTAATAACTGGCCATTTCTACGGTACAAGTTGACGTTTCGTTGTTTTTGTTGTTAGGTTCGCTTATTTTTTCAGGTGTTTTTTTATTTTATTTTGCCTTGGGGAAAAAGGGGGATTCCCCTAAATTACACTTGCCCAGTCTTTTTCTCCTTTTATTTTTTTTTGGTTTTAAAAATTTTATTCTTAAACTCCTCCCCTTTAGGGTCAGGAGGTTAAGCAGGGGGGAGGCACCCAACAGCAGAAAGCGATGGGCGCCCCCCCCCCCCCCCCCACCCCCCGTCCCCCTAGAGAAGTGAGGTCTTTGACGCCTTCCCCAACGATTATAGTTATGGGACACCTTTCCCTTTTCCCTTCCCACTCCCTTCATAGTATTCCCCTTTTCCCTTTTTCCCAAAATACGGTAACGAAGGTTTTACCCTACCATGGGGAAAGGGAAACCAGGGGCATGATTTTGCAACAATGAAGATGGGACTCGAAATGACAGGTTTCAATTTTTCGCCCCCTCACACCTTTCCCCGCATGTCACGATTTTTTTTGCCATTGGGGAAGGCCACAGTTGGGGGGAAGAGGAAAAGGGGGTGGGTGGTACAAAGGGGGTTTTTTCTTTTTTTTTGTTTTTTAGGTTCAAGTTTCGCCCACCCCACCTTTCGACTGGGTTATTTTTTAACTGACATCAAAATCCGCCCAGAGCATTAGAAAAGGGCATCTAAAATTTTAGTGTATATATAGTTAGTCGTAGTAGTGATAGTAGTAGTATATAGATTTTAATCGTAGAAAAAGTAGTAGAATAGGGGTAGTAAATGGGGGAAAATTTTATAGGGTGGAGCAATATGTAGTGGAAGGGGTAGTATCAGCAGCAGCAACAGCACGCAGCAGCAGCACCGCAGCACACAGCAGCGTTAGGTAATTTGAGATATCATGGTAGTAGTTAAGTGAAAGTAGTATAAAATAATTTTTGTAGTAGAAAAAATATTTTCGCAGCAGCACCATTACAAAAACGCACAGCAGCAGCAGCAGCAGCGCACTTTTTTTCCCAGGCATGCGAGCCCCGAATACTAACTATTCTTACAACAGCTGCGGCACATTATCTGCAACATTTCTGCAGATATCAACAGTTTTTACGTATAATAGACCATAATAAAACAAGCTAACAAGACCACACTATTCCTTTCCACCCCTTAGTGGATAATTATTACTATAGTCCAGTGCTTTAAGTCAGCTCTTGTACAGAGAAAAATATGGGACTCTCAGTCAACATTTTCAGAATAGTTTTTGGGGTGTGTTGGTGGTGTGTTTGGGGGCGTGCGTCGTCGGGTGGTGTGTGTTTTGTGTTTGTGGGGTTGTGTGGTGGTGCTTTTATTGTGGTGCGGCGTGCTGCTGCGTAGTGTGTGTGTGGTGTGTTTGTGTGTGTTTTGTGATGGTTCGTGTGTTATGTTTTTGTGCGTGCGGGGTGTCATGCTTTGTGATGTGCGTGCTGCGTTGAGTGAGTGTGTGTGTAGGTGTGGTGTGTTGTGGTTTTGTGTGTGTTGGGGTCGCGCTTTCCGATACTGCCCCGTCAGAGTGATGGGTGGAGGAGGGGGGAAGTCCTTTGCTTTTCCTGCATTTTTCGCGTGATGGGGGAAGGGTGACGGGGGACAAGGTGGCGGTGACATCACATGTCAACACTGACCCGGTGTCAGTGGACCCAGCGACCCCTGAAAGGGCCGACAGAAGAGAGAGAGAGAGAGAGAGAAGAGGAAGAGGGGGAGGGAAGAAGAGGAGAGAGGAGAGAGAGAGAGAGAGAAGGTGGGGGGAGAAAAAGGAGAGAGGAGAGAGAGAGAGGAGAGGAGGGGGGGAGAGAGGAGGAGAGAGAAGAGAAGAGAGAGAAGAGAGAGAGAGAGAGAAAGGTGGGGGGAAAAGAAGAGAGAGAGAGGGGAGAGAGGGGGGAAGAGAAGGGGGTGGGGAGAAAGAAAGAGGGAGGAGGGGGGGGGGGGGGAGAGAGAGGGGGGGGGGAGAGAGAGGGGTGGGGTGGGAGGGGGGGGAGGGAGGAAGGGGAAAGGGAAGGGGGGGAGGGGGGGTGGGGGGGGGGGTGGGGGGGGGGTGTTCGAGTCGGGGAAAACCCCCGGGGGGAAAGGGGGGGGGAAAAAAAGTAAAATGTAATTGTTTTGGGTTTTGTAAAAATTTTTTGTATTTTTTTCCTTAAAAAAAATTAGATCATTTTTCACCCCCCTCCTAAAGGCCTCAGAAGGGTAATTTAAAATAAAAACACAAAACAGAACGGAAAGGACCCCGGACAAAAGTGGCGGGGCGGGCTGCAAAAACGTGGGGGCCCCCGTCGGGTTGTGGGGTCGTCCCGTCTGCCCCCTCACATTTTGCAAACGAACCCACAAACGAGTAACGCGCCACCTGTGCGTCTCTCCTCTCTCTCCCTCTTTTCTCCCTCTCCTCTCTCCCCCCCATATAATAATAAAATAAAATATATATAATAATATTTTTATATATTAAATTCTTTTTTTGGGGTTGCATGCCACGCGCCGTGCGTGTTGTTGTGTGTGGTGGTTTTTGGTTGTGTGCTGTTAACACACTACCCATATTCCAACATTTTCCCTAAAAAATTTCTGGGGAAATACTTTGTAAATAATACATTTGTGTCTTTAACAATGATTATTTTCAAGGGCCTATGAAAACTGCCCAGGGGGGGTGGGGGGCGGACAAGGGGATGACGGGGGGGTAGGCGTAAGGGGTTTTGGGGTTTTTTGGGGAGTGGTAAAGGAAACGGGTAAACGTGGGGGAGAGGGGACAAGATGAAGTGGGGGGGGGTAAGAAAAAGACAGGGGGTAAGGAAGGGGAATGAGAAGGTGGGGTAAGGTAGAGGAGGACAGGGTTGGTTAGGGTAGAGGAGGACATGGTTGACGGTGGTGTAGGGTAAACAAGGACATGGTGGAGGGTAGTGTAGAGGAGGACATGGTGGAAGGTAGGGTAGAGGAGGACAGGGTGGACAGGGGGATAGATGAGGACAGGGTGGAGGGTAGGCAGAGGAGGACAGGGTGGAGGGTTGGGTTGAGGAGGACAGGGTAGAACGTAGAGTAGAGAAAGACAGGGTTGGGTAGGGTAGAGGAACGCAGGGTAGAGGGTAGGGTAGAGGAGGACAGGGTGGACGGTAGGGTAGTGCAAAACAGGTTGGAGGCTAAGGTAAAGGAGGACAGGGTAAGGTAGAGGTGGAACAGGAGTTGTAGTTTTGGAAAAGATAGGGTGGATGGTGGGATAGGGTAAAGAAGGATAGAGTGAAGGGTAGAGGAAAACAGGGTGAAGAGTATTGTAGAAGATGACAGGGTTGAGCGTAGGGTAGAGGAGGACAGGAGGGAGGGTGGTTGGAGGAGGACAGGGTAGAGGGTATGCTAATGGAGGACAGGGTTGGGTAGGGTAGAGGAAGACAGGGTGGGGTAGTGTAGAAAAAGACAGGGTGGAGGGTAGGGTAGGGTAAAGAGCAACTGGGTGAATGGTAGAGGAAGACAGGGTGAAGGGTATGGTAAAGGAGAACAGGGTGGAGGGTAGGGTAGAGGAGGACAAGGTGGAGGGTGGGGTAGACATGGACAGTCTGGGGTAGGGTAGAAGAGGACAGGATGGGGTAGGGTAGAAAAAGTCTTGGAGAAGGAAAAGTTGGACAGTGTGGAGAGAGGGGTAGCGGATGACAGGATAGAGGGTAGGGTAGAGGAAGACAAGGAGAGATAGGGAAAAGGGGCATTCAAGCTCCTTTGCCGATAATTTTACCAAACCTCTGCAACTTTGAGCCGATTCGGCTGCGCCTCATCGACTCAAAACTTGCAGCGTTTTAGTTAAAACTAGGCAACAATCTTGAATGCCCCTTTTCCCTATCTCTCTACTAAAACTGAAAGTAATACTAATTTATTTTTGATGGGTAAAACTATAACATTATGGGAATTTATGCTATACTGGTCCACAGAAAAAAGAGTTGAAGAGGGAGAAAGAAATGGGGTAGGAGACACACACTTCGCCGCACACAGCACGTCAATAGGCTTTGACAACTGAATAACGGAGATTTCAATAGGTAGCGCTAGGGTGTTTCCCCCCCCCCGGTAAGACATATCTAGACATGTTACTTACCTTTCCCCAATCACAAGACTAGATAGAATCAGCTGATTAGTAACAGTGACGACATTTCCGCTCAGAACTCTATGTTGTTAGCAACCAGCCCTAGCTGTCTTGTCATTTCGCAGTGTGAAGTTGTGCAGTGAAGACATGCGAGCTTTTCATTAAAAGTGTTTAAATTTATCTTACCTGTACCTTGCTTAGTTTGTTAGGTTCAGAACAACCTCTCACCCTACCTAAAACACAGGATCTGCCAGCTTCTCAATGAAGATTATGCATAACTGCTCAGGTGCTGTGCCGCTAACGAAAATGAAGTGGTTATAAAAATAGAAACGGTTACGCTTAACCGGTGGATCTGACTGCACCATGATATATAACGTTTTTCACCTGCTTTCAATGCCTGCTTCGTTGCCTCGCTTCACTTCACCCTGTCCTGATTTCATACACATGCAGCCTGCACTGTTAAAAAAAAAAAAGCTATTGGGTTTTACACTATACAATATTTAGTCGGCTGGTCCGTTTTGAGTATTAGTTTACTATGCTTTGAGCTTCTGAGTTTTAGTTTTATTCTTTCTCTTTCTTGTCCGTCTGTAATAACATCATTCTCCCGAAGGCAATTATTAAACCCATCTCTGTCTTTCATGTGAAAAATTACAACGACTTTGATTTGTTCAAGGTAATCTTTTAATATGCTATTATATTTTTTGTGTCAGCAACCAAACAGATATCTGTGCATGTCTCCCACTGAAAGCGAGCTTAGACAAACTATTCCTTTTCTTAACAATGTCACGCTCTGCTGAGCAGTCGTCTATTAAGAAAAGGGTCTGCCTATTTTCAAACAGTCTGTAATAGTATTCTAAACACTCGCTTAGCCTGTCAGAGGGATTGACTATAATTATATTCTCATCTGTCCAAATAAATTTTCTCTCTCTGTATGTTTTATTGTTGTGCAGTGTTGGACAGAATATAACAATGAACTCGAAATGATTTTTGTACACTGTTTGTAATAAATCTAAAACAAATACAGTCTTGCCACAGCCAGTCTGCCCGCATATTAGAGAGCAGTGTGCTTCTTTTGGTAGAAAACTTAGCTGGTCCATCAGTAAACAACTTCTTTTAGTCTATTTCCTTCTATGTTGAGCTGTGCATCCATCACTACAAATAGATATATTTTTAATGGGCATATTTTCTTGCTCTTTCTCTATTTGTTTGTTTTCCTTTTATTTTAGTTTTTTCCTCCT
>CM054139.1:27664042-27671542 GCA_028751875.1 Rapana venosa
GACAGGCAGGCAGGCAGGCAGGCAGACAGACAGGCAGGCAGGCAGGCAGGCAGGCAGGCAGGCAGACAGGCAGGCAGGCAGACAGACAGACAGGCAGGCAGGCAGGCAGATAGGCAGCCAGACAGCCAGCCAGACAGGCAGGCAGACAGACAGACAGGCAGACAGACAGACAGAAAGACAGACAGACAGGCAGACAGGCAGGCAGGCAGGCAGACAGACAGACAGACAGCTAGTCAGACAGACGGACAGACAGACAGACAGCCAGCCAGCCAGTCAGACAGCCAGCCAGCCAGACCGACAGTCAGACAGCCAGCCAGCCAGACAGACAGTCAGACAGACATGCAGGCAGGCAGGCAGGCAGGCAGGCAGCCAGCCAGCCAGCCACTCAGCCAGCCAGCCAGCCAGCCAGACAGTCAGACAGACAGACAGACAGCCAGCCAGCCAGTCAGACAGCCAGCCAGCCAGACCGACAGTCAGACAGCCAGCCAGCCAGACAGACAGTCAGACAGACATGCAGGCAGGCAGGCAGGCAGGCAGGCAGCCAGCCAGCCAGCCACTCAGCCAGCCAGCCAGCCAGCCAGACAGTCAGACAGCCAGACAGAGAGTCAGCCAGCCAGCCAGACAGACAGTCAGACAGCCAGAGAGTTAGCCAGCCAGCCAGCCAGCCAGCCAGTCAGACAGCCAGCCAGACAGTCAGCCAGCCAGCCAGCCAGCCAGCCAGCCAGCCACTCAGCCAGCCAGCCAGCCAGCCAGTCAGACAGCCAGACAGAGAGTTAGCCAGCTAGCCAGCCAGCCAGTCAGACAGACATGCAGGCAGGCAGGCAGGCAGACAGCCAGCCAGCCAGCCAGCCAGCCACTCAGCCAGCCAGCCAGCCAGCCAGACAGACAGTCAGACAGCCAGACAGAGAGTTAGCCAGCCAGCCAGCCAGCCAGACAGGCAGGCAGGCAGGCAGGCAGGCATATACTGACCGGCTGCAGACCCCGACAGTGGTCCAGCAGGTCACTCATTCTGTCTGTGAAGCCTGGGGCAAAGGCCTCGGGGTCTATGGCCACAAAACACTGGCCCTGTAGACACACACACACACACACACAATTCACAACACACACACACACACACACACACACACACACACACACACACCACACACACACACACACACACAATTCACACTCACACACATACACACACACATACATACACACACACACCATACATACACACACGTGCGCGCGCACAGACACAATTCCACACACACACAAACACACACACACACACAATTCACACTCACACACACACAAAATTCACACTCACAGACACAATTCACACACACATACACACACACGCGCAGACGCACACACACAGACACACATACGTACACACACAAGCACGCACGCACGCACACACACACACACACACGCACGCACGCACACGCACACGTGCGCGCGCACACACACACACACTCACAGCCACACAGACACGCGCACACATACACACACGCACGCACATACACACACACACACACACGTACGCACGCACGCATGCACGCACACACACACATTTACTGACAGACATATTCACAGACACACACACATTCACACTCATCGACACACACACATGCACGCGTGTATACTTCCCATTGCCCACTCTCCCCCCTCCGCAAATACACACACACAAACAAACACTCTCTCTCACACACACACATACACTCACACACATACATACACAATCACTCAGCAAAGAAAATCGACAATTTCATATCATTGTTCTCACATAACGTCACATAATTCTATATAATTTGACACAATGCGTGTATGTGAGTGTGCGTTAGTGTGTTAGCGTGCATGTATGTGTGTGCTTGCGTGCGTGCATGTGTGTGAGTGCATACGTGCGTGTGTGTGCGTGCATACGTGCGTGCGTGTTTGCGTGCGTGCGTGTGTATGTATGTGTGTGTGCGTGCGTGCTTGCGTACGTGCGCGTGCGTATGTGTGTGTATCTGTGTGTGTGTGTATTGTCATTGTCACACTATCACATAACAGCAAATATCTCCTCGCAGTTTCGCTTTTATGGTTGTCGTTGTTGTTGCTGCTGCTGTTGATTTCGATAATGCGGCAGACAGATGTATCAGCTTAAAGAGGTCAGGAACTAGCTAAGGACTAAAGCAACAGACAGACAGACAGACAGCCAAGCCAAGCCAAGACCAAAAGACAGACAGACAGACAGACAGATAGGTAGACAGACAACCATCCACCCAGCCAGGCAGGCAGGCAGGCAGCCAGACAGCCAGCCAACCAGCCAGCCAGCCAGCCACACAGACGGACAGCCAGCTAGATACACAGCCAGCCAGCCAGACAAGCAGACGGACAGCCAGCCGGACAAACAGACGACAAGCCAGACAGACAGCCAGCCAGACACACAGCCAGCTAGCCAGCCAGCCAGACACACAGACAGCCAGCTAGCCAGACAAACAGACAGCCAGCCAGCTAGACAGCCAGCCAGACAAACAGACAGCCAGCCATACCGTACCAGGTCAGCAGTGCCGTGATGCTGCATCCAGTGTCGGATGTTGTGGCCGTAGGCTGAACCGCTCAGAATGCCGCAGAACACCTCCACCATCATGGCCAGTCCGTATCCTTTGTACCCACCTGGGTTTACACAAGGCCTCGTGCACATTATACTCACACACGTGCGTATCACACACGGGTATGCACACACACACACACACACACACATACACACACACACGCGCGCGCGCGCGCGAACACACCACACACATTTCGTCTAATATCACTAAGAGTGAACAGACGTTAAATTTAAAGACAACAACAACAACAACAACAACAAAAAACAACACACACCACACACACATACACACACACACACACACCACACACACCCCTCTCTCTCTCTCTCACTCACACTCAACCACACACACACACACACACACACACACAACACACACACGCATGCGAACAGATGCGTGCACATAATTTATGCACAAGCGCAAGTCCTTGCACACAATTTCAATTTAAATACCTTTTTTTTAGAATCTCACAAAACAGCAAAATTCATGCATGCAAACGTGAAACACGCACACACATTCACACATCGCGCAGGCAGGCATGCACGCACAACACACACACCACACACACACACACACACACACACACACACACACCACAACACACACACACACCACACACACACACACACAACACAAAAGAGTGATAATGGGGAAATCATAAGGACGAATTTTACAACAGGGCTTGGAATAAAATCTTTTATCTTTGCATATTATAAAGACTCTCTCTCTCTCTCTTCTCTCTCTCTCTCTCTCTCTCTCTCTCTCTCTCTCATCTCCTTCCCCCCCCCTCCCCCGATTTCTATGTCTTCAGTTCTGGGTTAACAAACCTACTGTGGGTCTATGATCTAGAGGTATCGCACCCGTTCAGAAAGCAAGAAATGCAGGTTCGATTCCCGTTTGAGCCCGAAAATAATAATCCCGTTATTTAAACCTTGGTGGTTGTTTAGGTGATAGTCTTTCGCATGAAACGATAATCCGGAGTTCCACATTCAGCACATGTAAAAGAGCCCACGGCAACAAATCCAGTGGGAACGGGATAGCTGAGTGGTCGGAGCACTCGTTTTCCCCCAGCCAAGGTTAAGCAGCATCCGAGCGTGTTTACCAAGTGGATGGGTGACCGTTTGCGCGCCTTGGCTTCAGTGCAGTCCCCCAGTTCACCCAGCTGTAAATGGGTACCTGCCCTTTTTAGGGTCAGGGAAGGTAAAGCAGCGAGGGAGATGAGATGGGCGCCGCCCTTAATATGCTGGCCCCTAGAAAAGCTGAGGCCTCTGACACCTCGCTCTCCTACGACCACATAGGTTATGGGACATCATAACCTTTCTACCTGTTCACAGTACAGTACAATACAATACAGTATAGCACAGCACAATACAATACAGTACAATACAATACAGTACAAAACAATACAGTACAATACAAAACAATACAGTACAGCACAATACAGTACAGTACAATACAGTACAAAACAATACAGTACAATACAAACAATACAGTACAGCACAATACAAAACAGTACAATACAGTACAATGCAAAACAATACAATACAGTACAGAACAGCACAGCACAATACAATACAGTACAATACAATACAACACAGCACAATACAATACAGTACATACAATACAATACAGTACAATACAGTACTATACAATGCAATACAATACAGTGTAGTACAGCACAATAGAATACAGTGCAGTACAGCAAGTACAATACAGTCCAATACAGCACAGTACAATGCAGTACAGTACAGCAAAAACAGTACAGTACAATACAGTACAATAAAGTACAGTACAACACAGAACAACACAATACAGTACAATACACTACAGTGCAATACACTACAGTACAACAGGATACACTACAGTACAATACACTACAGTACAATAGGATACACTACAGTACAACACATTACAATACAATAAGATACACTACAGTACAATACACTACAGTACAATAAGATACACTACAGTACAGTACACTACAGTACAATAGGATACACTACAGTACAGTACACTACAGTACAATAGGATACACTACAGTAAAATAGGATACACTACAGTACAATAGGATACACTACAGTACAATAGGATACACAACAGTACAATACACTACAGTACAATAGGATACACTAAAGTACAACACACTACAGTACAATAGGATACACTACAGTGCAGTACACTACAGTACAATATGATACACTACAGTGCAGTACACTACAGTACAATAGCATACACTACAGTACAGTACACTACAGTACAATAGGATACACTACATTGCAATACAGTACACTACAGTACAATAGGATACAGTACAGTACAATAGAATACACTACAGTACAGTACAGTGCAATAGGGTACACTACAGTACAGTACACTAAAGTACAATAGGATACACTACAGTACAATACACTACAGAACAATATGATACACTACAGTACAATACACTACAGTACAATAGGATACACTACAGTACAATACACTACAGTACAATAGGATACACTACAGTACAATAGGATACACTACAGCACAATAGGATACACTACAGTACAATACGGTACACTACAGTACAATAGGATACACTACAGTACAATACGATACACTACAGCACAATAGGATACACTACAGTACAATAGGATACACTACAGTACAGTAAGATACACTACAGTACACTACAACACAATACAATACAATACACTACAGTACAATAGGATAACCTACAGTACAATACACTACAGTACAATAGGATACACTACAGTACAGTACACTACAGTACACTAGGGTACAGTACAGTAAATAGGATACACTACAGTACAATAGGATACACTACAGTACAATACACTACAGTACAATAGGATACACTACAGTACAATACGATACACTACAGCACAATAGGATACACTACAGTACAATACGGTACACTACAGTACAATACAGTACACTACAGTACAATACGATACACTACAGCACAATAGGATACACTACAGTACAATAGGATACACTACAGTACAGTAAGATACACTACAGTACACTACAACACAATACAATACAATACACTACAGTACAATAGGATAATTTACAGTACAATACACTACAGTACAATAGGATACACTACAGTACAGTACACTACAGTACACTAGGGTACAGTACAGTAAATAGGATACACTACAGTACAATAGGATACACTACAGTACAATAGGATACACTACAGTACAATAGGATACACTACAGTACAATAGGATACACTACAGTACAGTACACTACAGTACAATAGGATACACTACAGTACAATAGGATACACTACAGTACAATAGGATACACTACAGTACAATAGGATACACTACAGTACAATACACTACAGTACAATACACTACAGTACAATAGGATACACTACAGTACAGTACACTACAGTACAATACACTACAGTACAATAGGATACACTACAGTACAATAGCATACACTACAGTACAATAGGATAACCTACAGTACAATACACTACAGTACAATAGGATACACTACAGTACATTACAGTACAGCAGGATACACTACAATACACTACAGTAGAATAATATATACTACAGTACACTACAGTACAATACACTACAGTACACTACACTACAATAGGATACACTACAGTACAATTGGATACACTACAATACACTACAGTACAATAGGATACACTACAGGACACTACAGTACAATAGGATACCCTACAATACACTACAGTACAATAATATATACTACAGTACACTACAGTACAATACACTACAGTACACTACACTACAATAGGATACACTACAGTACAATTGGATACACTACAATACACTACAGTACAACAGGATATACTACAGTACACTACAGTACAATACACTACAGTACACTATACTACAATAGGATACACTACAGTACAATTGGATACACTACACTACAGTACAGTACACTACAGTACAATACAGTACACCACAGTACACTACAGTACAATAGGATACACTACAGTACAATACACTACAGTACAGTACAATACAGTACACCACAGTACACTACAGTACAATACAGTACACCACAGTACACTACAGTACAATAGGATACACTGCAGTACAATACACTACACTACAGTACAGTACACTACAGTACAATAGGATACACTACAGTACAATACACTACAGTACAGTACAATACAGTACACCACAGTACAATACAGTACACTACAGTACAATAGGATACACTACAGTACAATACACTACACTACAGTACAATACAGTACACCACAGTACACTACAGTACAATAGGATACACTACAATACAGTACACTACAGTACAATAGGATACAGTACACTACAGAACACTACACTACAGTACAATACAGTACACTACAGTACACCACAGTACACTACACTACAGTACACTACTGACTGTTCTCCTCTGGTCCTCCCAGAGGCATCAAACCCCCGTCTGGTGCCAGAACTTTGTCCGTGTCCGTTGTCATCTGCGAATTAACACACGCACGCGCGTCACATGCATACAGACACATGCATATGCATGCACATTTAATCTGTCTGTCTGTCTGTCTGTCTGTCTGTCTGTCTGTCTGTCCGTCCGTCCGTCCGTCCGTCCGTCCGTCCGTCCGTCCGTCCGATCTATCTATCTATCTATCTATCTATCTATCTATCTATCTATCTATCTATCTATCTATCTATCTATCTATCTATCTATCTATCTATCTATCTATCTGTGAGAGAGAGAGCAGAGAGAGACAGAGAGACACACACACACACAGAACCCCCCCCCCCCCCCCCCCACACACACACACACAGAAACACACACACACACACACACAAACACACACACACAATTTTCTGAAAACTCCCTTAGAAGCATATTCAATAATTTGAATTTGGCATTTGATATTGCAAAAGGTCTC
>CM054139.1:27686542-27689042 GCA_028751875.1 Rapana venosa
AGGGACAGGGCCGGAGGAGTTTAATGCAGTGCCCCAGTGATTCCTTAGAGAGTTCTGAGGGGGGGGGGGGGGGGGGGGGGGGGGGAGGGGGTCGTTGGATGACAGTCTAGTGGTTAGTTCGGGCATTGTGCTCGTGATTTTTAAAATTTTTATTTAATTCTTTATTTAATTTTTTTTATATCGAGGATAATGGAATAAGCACTTAAGTGCATTTTTTACATCCAGTCCCCGTGTGTATGCGGTTTTGTAAATTCTGTCATCTGTTCCCACCGGCACACAATGGCCTACTCTTACGAACAGCGGAACAGGATTTAACGTGTGCACAAGATGTTCTGCGTGCGTTCACACTCGGGGCTTCGGTTTATAGTCTCATCTGAAGGACTTTTGGGGAGAGTGGAGTCTGCACTGATGTTAACTCCAGGGGAAAATATCCCCTGGATCTGACGGTTGTGTGTGTGTGTGTGTGGTGTGTGTGTGTGTGTGTGTGTTTGGGGCAAGAGAGAGAGAGAGAGAGAGAGAGAGAGAGAGAGAGAGAGAAGGAGGGGAGAGAGAGAGAGAGAGAGGGGGAGAGGAGGAGGGGAGAGAGAGAGGTATGATGTGTGTGTTGCAGGTAAGAGAGAGAGAGAGAGAGAGAGAGAGAGAGAGAGAAGAGAGAGAGAGAGAGAGAGAGAGAGAGAGAGAGAGAGAGAGAGAGAGAACTCTGAAATTTAATGAATACAGGCCAACAGCCCCTTTCATGGGAAACATAAACATCAATGAATTATTCTGGCGTGATATATAACATGATCAAGAAACACAATACTGGTACTACATGAACATGTTCACTGAAAGAAACAAAAACAAAAACAAACAACTGCTGAGTGCAGATGGAAACAGTCTTAATCCATGAGATTATTCACTTTTAATTACTCATATTATCAATAAAGTTTTGTCTGAGTTTAAATGCAGCTAAAAGGAATTTGGCAAGATTTACAAGAGAAGCTTGTGAATCGCACGCTAGTACACTGACAAGCGCTTTGTTAGGTTAACACCAACATTAGTGTTGAGTTTGTACTGCTGTCTAATGTCCTAGTTTAAGGGACATCTAAACACAAAGTGTGCTTCATCTTCTTTCGTGTCTAGACATGCAGGGCATGCGGTATTCTCATTTGTAGGTGAAAAGCGATATTTGTGTACATTCAACTGTCGATACACCCATCCTGAATTGTGCCAGGATATTTCTGTATCCTACAAAATATCAACATAACGTTCTATCACAAATACGTGTTTAATTCTACCATATATGGAAAATCGTGGGTTTGAATCCATGTGGTTTCCCCAATGGTAACAGAAGCTGCTATGTAACCTTTCTTTAAGCTCTTTCATAAAAGTCTTTTCATAGCCACATCCAGAGAGCCAGACTTGTTCAAACCCATTATCATAAAGAATATTCTTTAAGTGGGTTACCCATGTCACATGGCCTTTCTCATGCAAAGCTAATAACATTCTATATGCCTTTTTTGAATACCTCTCTTCAGGTTGTTTTAAGAGTCTTAGCCAGTATTTCACACATCTGGTAATAGTTGTAATCCACAGTGGAAAACGGCCTAGTTCGCCATATACATCATTCGCTGTTTTGTTTCTCACATGCAGGAATCTTTTACATGCATAGAGATGTACTTGTTCAATTTTGCGATAAGCCTTATGTCCCCACACCTAGGAGGCATACAGAACTTGAGTATCGAAAAGCTTGAAGAGCACATCAGGAGAATTACTACCAATTTTTCTCAAAGTACACATGATATCACACATTTTTTACCTTTAAGCGTTACTTCTTCCATGGCAGCTGTGAAACTTTTCCTATTAGAGAAGGTAAGACCTAAGTACTTGTATGAATTCATAACTTCTAACGGACTTCCATTAAAAAACCATTTTTCTCTAGCACAAACAAAACCACCTTTCCTGAAAAGAATTATTTTAGATTTGTCTGTGTTCACCGTTAACTTTAATCTCTCAGTTTCCTTTTGCAGGTTATTCAGCTGATGCTGTAGGCCTACCACAGTCAAGGTTAACAAGGTCAAATCGTCAGCAAATAACATCAGATACAGTTGGGGAGAGAGAGAGAGAGAGAGAGAGAGAGAGAGAGAGAGAGAGAGAGAGAGAGAGAGAGAGAGAGAGAGAGAGAGAGAGAGAGAGAGAGAGCATGTGTGTATGCGCCCGCGCGCATGTTTTGTTTATTATTTTAAAAATTTATTATATTTTTTTATTCTCTTATTTCGAGGATAATGGAATAAGCACTCATGTGCTTTCTTCCCCATCTAGTCCCCGTGTGTATGCAGCTCGTTAGAGCGTGTGTGCGTGAGTGATGTGCGTGCGTGTGTGTGTGTGTGTGTGTGTGTGTGTGTGTGTGTGTGTGTGTGTGTGTGCGCGCAAGAGATAGAGAGGAAGTGTGTGTGTGTATGTGTGGCGCGTGTGTATGTATGTATGTATGTATGCATGTGTGTATGCATGTATGTTGTAT
>CM054139.1:27691542-27709042 GCA_028751875.1 Rapana venosa
GTCGGCCATGCCTCACCAGACCCTGACTGATGATGCCTGAGCTGTACGTACCTGTAGGTACCTGCATCTATCTTCACAGTCATTGAATTCTGTTTCTGAACTGTAGGTCTGTATTTATTTACTTATTTACACCACTTTAAGTCACGAGATTTCTCTGGGTGAAATTCGGGCTCCCCTCCCCGGGGAGAGCACGTCGCCACAAGAGCAGCGCCACCTCCCCCCCCCCCCTTTTTTTTTGGTGGTCTGCAACTGTGTTTGTTTCCCTATCAGAGTGGCTTTTTTCTAAGAATTTTGCTAGGGACAACTCTCTTGTTGCCGTGGGTTCTTTTACGTGCGCTTAATAATTTTGTGTAACACACGGGACCTCGGTTTCTCGTCTCATCCGAAAGACTAGCGCCCAGACCACCACTCATGGTCTAATGGATGGGGGAAAAGTTTCGGGCCCAAACGGGATTCGAACCACCGCACACTTCCGACCCGGATTTTTCGCTTTCTAGACAGGCGCGTTACCTCTAGGCCACTGATCCACCGATGTAAGTCTTGAGTTAAGGAACACAATGTCCACATTCTTTGTCAGTATGAAATGTCTTCACTGTGCAGACACCAGGCCGAAATATTATGGATAATATCATCAGTTCATATGAACAATATCACCAGTGAACATTCAACATATTGCGAGGATAATACCAGCTTGTCTGTTACAATATCATCGGTTTTATATCATCAGTATGTGTGCACTATGTCATCAGTCTGTGTGTGTGTCATCATCAGTATAATTATGTGAAATACATCACCAGGCTGTGTACTTAATGTCATTAACACCAGCAGACAATAAATATCACCACTTTGTGTGTGCTGTGCTGCACACTATGTGCCTGATGTCATCAGTTAATGCGCGCAACCTACATCCCAACTGCAGATACAAGTCACCGAGTTGCGTTTACAGTGTCATCTGTTTATGTGCATGACGTAATCAGTTCATGTGCTCATTGTTATAATGTTGCACAAACAGTACATAAACTTTGCGAAAAGAAGACTTTCACAAAACCAAAAACAACAACAACAGCAGCAGCTGCAGAAACAATAAATCCAACAACAAAAAATCTCCTTTAACCAATGTATACACTTTTTCATATAAGAAAAATGTCAATCTTTTCCTCGTTTGAAAGAAAAACAAAACACAATCAATCCACTTCATAACAATTTTATGAAGCATTCAGTCATATCATATCATGCATTGGAACTGAAAGGACAAAAAGAAGGGCAGAGGATTGTCTGCCCTTAAACGTTCAAAGACAAAGTCATCAAAATCATAGGAAGAGTAAATGAATTAATGAAAACAAGGGTTCTTGAGGTCTGTGAACAGTTTCACTGGCATCATTGTAAGTGCGTCACAGCCAAGGCGCGTCAGTTACTCGTGACATACATTATGACGCTAAATGTCATCCATGACATTCCCCTCACATGGTGAGACAGAAGCAAGGCTCATAATGTCTTGGGAGGCTGGATTTTCAGCTCTGCTGCTAAATCGTTCTGCAAGGAAAGGGAAAGGAAAACAAAATCGATGTAGTGAACTTTGTACACTTTAGATTATGCAAACACATGGCAAAACTGATTTTTATGAATATGCATGATCACACTGTATATTAACTATACCAACATGTCATTTCTGCTTGCAAAGCTTGTGTCTGATTGTATTGTATTGTACAGTATTGTATACCACTTTAAGTCACAGCAGAGCTCTCTGCATGAAATTCGGGATGCTCTCTCCGGGGAGAGCGTGTAGCTGCAAGAGCAGGGCCACCCATTATTATTGTTTTTCGGTCTGCTTACATGTACATCTGTTTCCCTATAAGAGTGGCTTTTTGCTACAGAATTTTGCCAGGGGTACTCTCATGTTGCCGTGAGTTCTTTTACGTGCGCTAAATGCCGTGTTACACACGCGACCTCAATTCATCGTCTTATCCGAAAGACTAGCACCCAGACCACCACTCACGGTCTTGTAAGAAAGTTTTGGGCACGAACAGGGATCAATCCACCAAACACTTCGAACTCGGACTTGTTTCTTTCTGTGCAGGTGCATTACCTCTAGACCACCGATCAATGCCGCACACAAACTTGATTGTCGTGTTGTTGTTGCTTTTTATGTAGGGGATGCAGTGAATGCCATGCCAGTATGCTTATTCACAGATGCATGCCTGCCTGCCCTTTACATAGACACATGCACTTAAAATAAACATACGCGAACACACACACAACACTTACACACACACACACACACACACACACACACACACACACACACACACACACACACTTACACACACAGTTCGCATACTAATGCATAACACTGCTGGTCGGTGACATACCGTTCAGTTAGTTTTTCTTTCAACTTACACTGTTTCATTCATTCATTCATTCATTCATTCATTCATTCATTCATCCATCCATCCATCCATCCATCCATCCATCCATCCATCCACTCTCTGTCTCTCTCTCTCTCTCAACTCCCTCAGGAATCATTGGAGTGACTGCACTGAAATTTTCAGACCTTGTCTGTGGGAAAGTTTGACCCTGGCGGAGCCTATTCCTCTCCAGGTGCAGGGTGCATGCTAGGTATATATATTTTGTGTTTCCGTAACATCACGAACGTTGACATGAATCACGGGATCTTTACCTTGATTAGTGGATCTTCTGTATGCGAACATACACGTAGGAGAATTAAAGCATTGTCAGGCATGCACTTTAAGCTGAGCCAGGGAGATAATAAAAATCTCCATCTATAATTCACAAGTACATTACCGAGATTCGAACCCACGACTTCATCAACCCAATGGATTACAGTCAAACGCTCTTCACCGTTCAGCCAAAGCGTCAGTCTAACTAGATTAATACCAAGACTAAATAAATCAGCCTCTTAAGAAAAGGTTGCACTCACGGCATATTTGATCTGGTTGGGGTGGTAGGGAATTCCCCCCAGTTTGGTACATTTTTCTATGTGCTTCCTCTCCGGGTCTCCTGGCACTAGCACCTCGCTTTCTCCCTCAGCCTGCAGGTAATATAGAACAGCAGGTTGGAATTGAATCACTATATATATATATATATATATATATATATATATATATATAATATATATATATAATAATATATATATATATATATATATATATATATGTATAGTGTACTTGGTGAAGATGTAAGTTTGTGTGTGTGAATATACAGGTGTAAAAATTGTCTAAACCGAACATCGATCCGTTTAAATGTCGTTCTACTGAAATTAATCAACTAATATGTGTGTGTGTGATGTGGTGTGTGTGAGTGTGTGGTGTATGTGTGTGTTATGTGGTGTGGTGTGTGTGTGTGCGCGCGTGCGCGCGTGTGTGCGTATGTGTGTGTATGAAAAAAACCCACTTTCATAACACTTGTAACTGAGTACATAAAAACGCATTACAATATAAAAGTAACCGACACCAAATTGCATAAATCAACCAACCAACCAGCCAACCAACCCACCAACCAACCCACCAACCAACCCACCAATCAATCATCCAACCAACCAACCCACCAACCAACCAACCAACCACCCAAGAAGAAAAGAATCCCCCACGATCAAACCAAATAATCAAAAGACCAGTAATTGACTACACAGACAGACAGACACACTGACATACAGACACACAGACAGATATTTTTGGATTTTTTTCTGTTTTGTTTTGAGGGTTTTTTTCCAGACTAAAAGGCATATCTGATAGATTAATTAATAATGTAATAAATAACAGACTTAAAATCAATACTACTACTACTACTACTACTACTACTACTACGACTACGACTACTACTACTACTACTACTACGACTACTGCAGCTGCGCTGCTGCTGCTGCTGCTGCTGCTGCTGCTGCTGCTGCTGCTGCTGCTGCTGAAGGTGATTATATAATAATACTAATAAAGAACGAGAAAGTACCTGATGATTGGACCAAGGGAGTGATAGTCAAAATCCCCAAGAAAGGAACCCTGAGCGACTGCAACAACTGGAGGGGAATCACTCTTTTGTCTGTGCCAAGCAAGATACTGGCCAAGGTCATCATCAGAAGAATATCAGACGCTGTGGACGATGCTTTGAGGAAGGAACAAGCAGGGTTCAGGATGCAACGAGGATGTATAGACCAAATATTCACGCTCAGAAACATCATCGAACAGTGCACAGAGTGGCAAAGACA
Organism: Rapana venosa; assembly: GCA_028751875.1. NCBI lineage: Eukaryota > Metazoa > Mollusca > Gastropoda > Neogastropoda > Muricidae > Rapana > Rapana venosa. Next base: position 27,695,762 of record CM054139.1, read on the forward strand.
ACTGTATGTGAATTTTGTGGACTTCGAAAAGGCATTTGACAGCATACACAGAGACAGCCTTTGGAGTATCCTTCGACACTATGGCATCCCATCGAAACTGGTACACCTTATCAAAAGCTTCTATGACAACTTCAGATGCTCTGTGGGCCATAGCAACACTGTCTTCGAAGTCAAGACTGGAGTAAGACAAGGATGTGTGATGTCAGCAGTTCTCTTCAATCTGGCCATTGATTGGGTGATGAGGAAGACGACAGAAGACACCCCAAGAGGGATTCGCTGGAGCCTGTTCTCAACACTAGACGACCTTGACTTTGCGGATGACCTGGCGCTGCTGTCCCACACACACCAACATATCCAGGAGAAGACCAGCAGACTCCAAACATTCGGACAGCAAGTGGGGCTTCGTATTAGCACCAAGAAAACAGAGACAATGTCGCTCAATGTGAACACACCAGCCCCTGTGAAAGTGAATGGAACTGACCTGCGCCAGACAGACAAGTTCACATACCTTGGCAGCATCATCAAACCAGAGGGCGGCACAAAAGAAGACATCCACAACAGACTGGGCAAGGCCAGGAATGTGTTTAGGGAGATGAACAATATCTGGAGATCAACTCAGTACAGCACCAACACCAAGCTGAAGCTATACCAGAGCTGTGTTGTGTCTACGCTCCTGTACAGTTCTGAGTGCTGGAGGATGACGGAAGTGGATCTTACCAAACTTCGATCCTTCCACACCATATGCCTGTGAAGAATTCTCCGGATCTTTTGGCCAGAGAAGATCTCCAATGAAGACCTACTACGGAGATGCAGGCAAGAAGACATGGGAACCATCATCACCAGACGACGGTGGAAGTGGATTGGGCACATCCTCCGAAGAGACCCACAGTCAATCACAAGAACAGCATTGCACTGGACCCCAGAAGGAAGGAGAAAGAAAGGAAGACCAAAAGCAACGTGGAGGAGAACTGTAGAAAGTGAGATGAAAGCCATGCAGCACTCTTGGGGATCAGTGACTAGGTTGGCCCAGGATAGGCAGGAGTGGAAGCGCTTTGTTGCTGCCCTACACACCGCTGGGTGTAATGGCTAATGATGATGATGATGAATAATGATGATAACAACAACTATCATCATCATCATCATCATCATCATCATTATTATCATCATCATCATCATCATCATCATCGGAACAGCAATGAAAATGCACATAAGCACTAAATCTTATTTAATTAAAAAAACACACCAAAAAACCCTAACAAATCAAAGGGCTTAAAACTGATTCAAACACTGCATACCAAACATACAACACCAAAAAACCTGACTGACTGACTGACAGATAGACAGACAGACAGACAGACAGACAGACAGACTTAAAACTGATTCAAACATTGCATATCAAACATTCAACAACAACACTAAAAAAAAAACACCTGACAGACAGAGAGACAGACAGACAGACAGACAGGCCAGACAGACAGAAAGACAGACAGACAGACAGACAGACAGACAGATACAGACACAGACAGACAGACAGGTAGACAGACAGACAGACAGACAGACAGAGAGGACTCACGGGCTGCAGATTGCGGCAATGGTCCATGAGGTCACTCATCCTGTCAGCAAAGCCAGGGGCGAAGGCGTTGGGGTCTATGGCCACAAAACACTGGCCCTGACAACAGCAGCAACAACAACAAATGAAACCAATACAAGCTCACATGCTCAAAACCATCCAGTCAAGAGAGTTTCTGTCTGTCTTTCTTTCTGTCTGTCTTTCTTTCCTTTCTTTCTTTCTTTCCTTTCTTTCCTTTCTTTCCTTTCTTTCTTTCTTTCTTTCTTTCTTTCTTTCTTCTTTCTTTCTTACTTACTTTCTTTCCTTCATTCTTTAGAGAGTTTTCTTCTTTCTTCCTTCTTTCTTTCTTTCTTTCTTTCTTTCTTTCTTCTTCTTTCCTTTCATTCTTTTTCTTTCTTTCTTTCTTTCTGTCTGTCTGTCTGTCTGTCTGTTCTTTCTGTCTGTCTGTCTGTTCTTTCTGTCTGTCTGTCTGTCTGTCTGTCTGTCTGTCTTTCTTTCTTTCTTTCTTTCTTTCTTTCCTTCTTTCTTTCTTTTCCTTCCTTCCTTTCTTTCTTTCTTTCTTTCTTTCTATTCCTTTCCTTTCCTTCTTTCTTTCTTTTCCTTCCTTTCTTTCTTTCTTTCTTTCTTTCTTTCTGTCTGTCTGTCTGTCTTTCTTTCTTTCTGTCTGTCTTTCTTTCTTTCTTTCTTTCTTTCTATTCCTTTCCTTTCCTTCTTTCTTTCTTTTTCCTTCCTTTCTTTCTTTCTTCTTTCTTTCTTTCTTTCTTTCTTTCTGTCTGTCTGTCTGTCTTTCTTTCTTTCTGTCTGTCTGTCTTTCTTTCTTTCTTTCCTTCTTTCTTTCTTTTCCTTTCCTTCTTTCTTTCTTTTTTCTTTCTTTCTTTCTTCCTTCATTCTTCCTTTCTTTCTTTTCCTTTCCTTTCCTTCTTTCTTTCTTTTCTTTCTGTCTGTCTTTCTTTCTTTCTTTTCTTTTCTTTCTTTCTTTCTTTCTGTCTGTCTTTCTTTCTTTCTTTCTGTCTGTCTTTCTTTCTTTCTGTCTGTCTGTCTTTCTTTCTTTCTTTCTGTCTTTCTGTCTTTCTTTCCTTTCCTTTCTTTTCCTTCCTTCCTTCCTTCTTTCTTTCTTTCTTTCTCTTTTTTTCTTTCTTTCTTTCTTCATTTGTTTAGGGTTTTTTCTCATTTAATTCCAGTTCTTGTTAAAAAAACAACAACCAACAACGCAGTATCACCACAAATAAAAGAGATTTTAAATGATAAAACAACTGACCCTGAAACAGCTTGTCACCCACACCAGAAAAAAACCAAAATCATTATTGGGTTTCATTTCCTCTGCCTCAAAGTTCACAGATGTGGTATTCTCCCTTCCAGTGGTATGTCTATATACTGACAGAGTGCTTCTGCACGCGCTCAAGTACATACATCCCACTCCCACAAAAAATTAGAATAAAGAAGACACCTCCTACCTTTTTGAGGGACACTTTTTCAAAGTTTTGCAAACATGAAATAGTCTTTTTGGAATTCTTTGCCGTACATCTTGAAAAATTTGCCTGCTTTGGTTTGTAAATGGTTTTGTTCTGTCAATTTCTGCGCCAAGAGTTGGTTTGGCTATTCACTTGTTATATAATCCAAGCATTATCCATTGTTGTATAACCTAACAGCTGTGAGGTGCTTGTATAATCTGAGTGTTTTTCTTATCAGTCATACATAGAATATGCAGACATTACTATATCATGTGCAGGGGATGGGATAACTCAGTAGTCAGAGCACTCACTTTCCCCCAGCTAAAGCAAAGCAGCATTGAGCGTGGTTACCAAGTGGATAGGTGACTGTTTGCGTGCCTTGGCTTCAAGACAGCCCCCCTAGTTCACCCAGCAGTAAATGGGTACCTGCTCTCTTTAGGGAAGGTAAAACAACGAGGTAGAGGAGATGGGCATCACCCTGAAAATTCTGGCCCCTAGTGAAGCTGAGGTCTCTGACATCTGAGGTCTCGCTACCCAACGACCAAGTGGATGGATAACAGTTTGCGCATCTTGGCTTCAGTACAGTCCCCTAAGTTCACCTAGCTATAAATGGGTACCTGCCCTCTTTAGGGCAGGGAAGGTAAAGCAGCGAAGGAGAAGACATGGGCACTGGCCTGAAAAATCTGGCCCCTAGTGAAGATGAGGTCTCAGACACCTCCCTCCACAAGGACCGTATAGGTTATGGGAACACCGTTACCTTTATTACTATTGTGTACATACCAGGTTGGCAGGCCTGTCGTTGGTTTTCCACCGTCTGACGTTAGGGCCAAAGGAAGCCCCTGACAGCAGACCACAGAACACCTCCACCATCATCCCCAGTCCGTACCCCTTGTACCCACCTGCAATATCACCAAATACAACCTTTGCACAAATGCAACCTTTGTACAAAATACATCCTTTGTACAAAATACTACCTTTGTACAAAATACAACCTTTGTACAAATACAACCTTAAACTGCACAGCCTAACACACAGCACCACAACTCAGTGAGCGAGGCCCCGTGTGCGAACGTACGCGCACACGTTAAATCCTGTTCCGCTTTTTGTAAGAGTAGGCCATTGTGTGCCAGTGGGAATGGGTGACAAAATTTACAAAACCGCATACACATGGGGACTGGATGTAAAAAAGCACATACGTGCTTATTCCATTATCCTCGATATAAAATAATAAATAAATAAATAAAACTGTAAACTAGAAACATACAGTAGGACTACCTACACTGGTAGTGAACACAAGGAGACAAGCCTTTCTACATAGCTGAAGTGGTTAGTTTAGCTGGAGGCCCACAAACCTTGGTATAAACAGGATCAGTTAGCTTAGGGTGATGGCGTTTACAGGAGGCAACAGCGAGAGACAGAGACAGAGTTTAAACAAAAAAATTCATCATGCACTTGTACTTGAAACAAACATTGCGCGACCACAAATCCAAAATAATGAATACTTTGAACAAAGCAATTCCATAAAACCAGAACCACAAAACAAAATTTTTAAAAAGGCAAAGAACCTCCTCCATTCTTCTTCCCCCCCCCCCCCCCCCCCCCTCCCCCACCCAAATACAAAAAAACCCAAAATGAACAACAAAAACACACCAAAATACAGACTTTACACAAACAAAAACCAAGCTCTTTAAAAAAGAAAAAAAAAAAAAGAGACATTCAAGGGAGGTTACTCACTGCATTCTTCTGTGCCCCCCAGAGGCATCAGCCCCCCACTCTCCACCACAGGCCTGGGGTTGGTGCATGTCTGAAACAGCAAAGCAAATCGGGTGACTGGGGACACACACATAGCACGCGCTACAATATCATAGCCTACATTTGGAAGTGTCTAATAATAATAATAATAATAATAATAATAATAATGTATGGAATTTATATAGCGCTGAATCTTGTAAAGCAACAAATCAAAGCGCTCAGATGATTTTGTTTTTCTTTTCGTATGTATGCGGGTTTTTTTTTAATTTTGTGATCTGTTCCAACCGGCACACAAGGGCCTACTCTTCCGAACAGCGGAACAGGATTTAACGTGTGCGCAAGATGTTCTGCATGCGTTCGCACACGGGGCCTCGGTTTATAGTCTCATCGGAAGGAAGTGTCTGAGAGGAAGAGGCGTTATGGAACCAAACCCAGCTCCACACAGATAACATCATCATGCTGATGTTCCCCCGTGGCCTCTGTCAGTATAAAGTGCATCCCCACCTTCTGGAAATTCTGTGCTAGGAATTTCCTCTTTTCTATCCTTCTCTATGTTTCTACCTTGTTCCTTTTCTTCCTGTCATCTCCTTCTTGTCTGTTTTCTCTCTTCTTGGTCCATTCTCCTGCCCTTTTTTTCCAGAAAGATAACACAATTCTCTCTTATGCTGAAGTTGGATGTGCTGGGCCTGACTGGTCAGGCGCTTACTGGCAGCGTGTAGCAGCATTTTCGCTCATATTATCACAGATAACTTCCATTGTACTAGACTCCCGGGAGATGATGGTCCTAGTGTTTGGTGTTTACATGGAATTATTATTATAGTGAGGTTTCTTCTGTTATAGGCACTTCATATACAAGCACTTAAAAGATAACTACAGACATAAACAAACAAAACAAACCAAAACACAAAAAAGTTGAAAAAAATTCTGACAGGCAAACTACACACACACACACACACACACACACACAAACTACACACATACACATACAAACTACACACACACATACAAACTACATACACAAACTACACACACACAATCACACTACACACACACAATCAAACTACACACACACAATCAAACTACACACACACAATCAAACTACACACACACAATCAAACTACACACACACAATCAAACTACACACACACTAACACACACTAACATACACAAACACGCTCATCTCCCCCACCACCCACACCCTCCCTCCACACACTTCACCCCCACATACACTCACACAACACACACACAAACACTCCCCTCTCCCCAACACACACAGGCACCCCCCACCCCAAACTCACACACACAGACACTCAGACACACTCACACACACGCCCCCCCTCCCCCACACCCACCCAACCACCATCCCCCCACCCCCTCCCACACCCACCCACCATCCTCCCCCACCCACCCCACCACCACCACCACACACACACACACATACACAAAGTCAACGACGACCAAACCCAAACCGAACCTTTCCGGAAGAATCGACCCCCCAGCCCTGTGGGATGTCCATTCCTTTCCTGTCCTTGAGTTCCACTTTGCCCAGGGCCACCGCTGTGGTGGCCATGTCCAGCACCATGCTGTCTCCTTCCTTGGCCGGGGCAGCCAGGGATAGGGGGTTCGTGCCTAGGGTGGGCTGGTGAGTAGCGGACAAAGTTGTACGGTGTTGTAGTGCGGTGTGTATGTTTTTTTGGGTCTTTTTTCTTTTCTTTCTTCTTCTTCTTTGCATTGCCTGGGTATTTTCTTTTCTTATTCCCAGGATAGTGGAATAAGCACTCATGTGCTTTCTCTCTCTCTCTCTCCTCTCTCTCTCTCTCTCTCTCTCTCTCTCCTCTCTCTCTCTCTCTCTCTCTCTTCTCTCTCTCTCTCTAACATCCAGTTCCTCTGCGTGTGTGTGTGTGTGTGCAGTTTTGTAAAATTTTGTCACCCGTTCCCACCGGCACACAATGGCCTACTCTTCAGAAAAGCGGAACGGGTTTTAACGTGTGCGTAAGATGTTCTGCGTGCGTTCGCACACGGGACCTCGGTTTTTAGTCTCATCCTAAGGACTTTTTGGGGAGAGTGGTGTCTGGCACTGATGTTAACTCTAGAGGAAAAATCCTCTTGAACGAGATTCGAACCCGGGTCAGCAGATCACCAATGCATCACTCTAACCACCAGGTTATCCCGTGTGTGTGTGTGTGTGTGTGTGTGTGTGTGTGGTGTGTGTGTGTGTGTGTGTGTGTGTGTGTGTTGTGTTGTGTTGTGTTGTGTCGTGTGAGTGTGGGTGTGCGTGTGTGTGTGTGTTGTGTGTGTGTGGTGTGGTGTGGTGTGTTGTGTTGTGTATGTGTGTGGTGTGGGGTGTGGTGTGGTGTGGTGTGTGTGTGTGTGTGTGTGTGTGTGCGGGTGTGTGTGTGCGTGTGGTGTGTTGTGTTGGTGGTGGTGGTTGGTGTGTGTGTGTGTGTGTGTGTGTGTGTGTGTGTGTGTGTGTGTGTGTGTGTGTGTGGTGTGTGTGTATGTGTGTGTGTGTGTGGTGTACTGTCTGTGTGCGCGTGCGTATGTGCGTGTGTCCAGCACCGTGCTGTCTCCTTCCTTGGCTGTGGCTGTCAGGGATAGGGGGTTCGTGCCTAGGGTGGGCTGTGAGAAGCGACAATGTTGTACGGTATTGTACTGTGTTGGGTTGTGTTGTGTTGTGGTGTGGTGTGTGTTGTGTTGTGGTGTGTTGTGTGTGTGGTGGTGGTGGTGGTGGTAGTGTGTGGTATGTGTATGTGTATGTGTGTGTGTGTGTGTGTGTGTGTGTGTGTGTGTGTGGTGCGTGGTAAGTGTGTGCGTGCGCGTGTGTGAGTGTGTGTGCGTGAGTGAGAGAGAGATAGTGTCGGTATGTATGTAGGGTTGTGTTGTGTTGTGTTTTGTGTGTGGTGGTGGTAGTGTGTGTGTGGTATATGCGTGCGTGCGTGCATGGGCGCGCGCGAGCGTGTGTGTGTGTGCGTATTCGTGCGCGCTTGTGTTTGAATATCCCGCACAGTGTGTGTATATCTGTACGTTGAAAAGATAGCACAGGCTTTGGTTTTGGTAGAGGCCTATACTGCAGTTAACAATAACAGGTGGGTCGTCACCCATTACACACACAGACACAGATACAGACACAGACACACACAGACACACACGCACACTCACACACCCCAGACACACACAGACACGCACGCACACACACACACACTCACACACAGACACAGACACACACAGACACGCACGCACACACACACACACTCACACACAGGCACAGACAAACACACACACTCACACAGACACACACAGACACTCACACACACACGAACAACAGACACACACACACGCGCGCGCGCGCGCGCACACACACACATACACACACAGACACTCACACACAGACACACACACTCACACACACAGACACACACACTCGCACAGACACACACGCACACACTCACACACAGACACACACACAACACTCACACATACACACTCACACACACACACAGACACACACACACACACACACTCACACACAGACACACACTCACACACAGACACACAACACACACAACATTCACACACACTCACAGACTCTCTCTCTCTCTCTCTCACACACACACACACACACACACACACACACACACACACACACACACACACACACACACACACACACACACACTCACCTTCCTGGCTCTTGTAGGTACCATGAGCGGAGAGGTATTAGTGAATGCCATGCCCTGCAAACATTGATAGTCTCTTCGATTTATTACCTCTGTCTGTCTGTCTGTCTTGTGTGTCTGTCTGTCTGTCTGTTTGTCTCAATCTGTCTGTCTGTCTCTCTCTATTTATTTTATTTATTTATTCTTTGATATCGAGGATAATGGAATAAGTACTCGTGTGCATTTTTACATCTAGTCCACGTGTGTATGCGGTTTTGTAAATTGTAATCTCTGTGTTTGCCTGTCTGTGTGTGTCTCTGTCTCTCTCTGTGTCTGTGTGTCTCTGTCTCTGTGTGTGTGTGTCTCTCTCTCTCTGTCTGTCTGTCTGTCTGTGTGTGTGTCTCTCTCTCTCCTTCTCTCTCTCTCACCCGCCCCCCCCCCCCCCCCATCTCTCTCTCTCTCTTGAAATAAACAATGACCTCATGAGAAATAAGTATCCGGGCGAAGGGGGACGGGGATAACCTAGTGGTTAGAACATTACGCTCGCAATCTGACAACCCGGGTTCGATTCCCGTTCAAGGGATTATTTTCCCCTGGAGTTAACATCAGTGCAGACTCCACTCTCCCCAGAAGTCCTTCGGATGAGACTATAAACCGAGACCCCGTGTGCGAACGCACGCAGAACATCTTGCGCACACGTTAAATCCTGTTCCGCTTTTCGTAAGAGTAGGCCATTGTGTGCCGGTGGGAACGGATGACAAAATTGACAAAACTGCATACAAACCGGGGCTGGATGGGGAAAAAAAGGCGCAAGAGTGTTTATTCCATTATCCTCGAAATAAAAGAATCTCTCTCTCTCTCTCTCTCTCTCTCTCTCTCTCTCTCTCTCTCTCTCTCTCTCTCCTCTCTCTCTCTCTCTCTCTTTCTCTCTCTCTCTCCCTCTGCTACTTCTCTCAATAAACAATGGCCTTATGAGAAATCAGTATGCAGGTGAAGGGAAAAGCTGACAAAGAGAGCAGACTGAGAAGGCAGAAGAGAGAAAAAAAGTGGGGGTAAAAAACTAGGAAGTTGAAAAAAGGATGCTTGCTGTTAGTGCTGCTTACACTAACTAGTGCTGTCTAGTCTCCATAAAATAAAGTAGATTTGGACACTTTCTTTAATAGAAAAAAAAAACCAAGGAAAGAAGGGGGGGGAGGGGAGGGGGTGGGGGGGGGGGGGGTGGCGGGGTCGAGAAAAGAAGATGAAAAGGCCAAAAATGAAGAGCAGCAGCAGTAGCAGCAGGATCATCATCAGCAGAAGCAGCAGTAACACAAAAAAAACAAAATAACAACAGCAGTAGCAGCAACAACATAATACATTTTTAATTATCAATAGGAACGACACAAGGAAGGAAGAAAGGCAAAGATAGAGTAGTGGAGTAGACAGAAACACACACACACATAGATTACACGCACGCACGCACACACATATAGATTACACGCACGCACACACATGCACGCACGCATGCACGCTCACGCACGCGCACATTACACACCAACATTCCTTGTTCCATCGCTCTCATGCTGTACCACCCGGCGATGCCAAAGTGATTGGAACCTTAAACGACAACAACAACAATAATGATCATGATAATAATGATGATAAATAATAACAATAACCATAATAATAATGATAACAATGATGATGATGATGATGATGATGATGATGATGATGATAAAAAAAATAATAATAATAATAATAATAATAATAATAGAATAATAATAACAACAACAACTATGATGATGAGGATGATGATGATGTTGATGATGATGATGATAAAACAACAATATTAATGACAATGATAATACTTTTCAGAACATCCAACCTCATGCATACAAAATGCCTAGGAGAATACAATAGTCAAATCCCAGAACAAAATACAGGAAAATTCAAAAGTATACAAGTCACAAGTCACAAGTCACAAAACACACACACACACAAAACACACACACACACACACACACCACACACACACACACACAAAACACACACTCACAAAAAAAACAACACATACACACACACACACCACAAAACAAACAAACACACACACACACACACACTCACAAAACAAACAAAACACACACACACACACACCACAAAACAAACAAACACACACACACACACCCACCCAAAAAAACAAACAAACACACACACACACACACACACACACTCACAAAAAAACAAACAACACACACACACACACACACACACACTCACAAAACAAACAAACACACACACATACACACACAACACACCACAAAACAAACAAACACACACACACACACACACACTCCCCAAAACAAACAAACACACACACACACACACTCACAAAACAAACAAACACACAAAACACACACTCACAAAACAAACAAACACACACACACACACACACTCACAAACAAACAAACACACACACACACACACACACACTCACAAAACAAACAAACAAAAAACACACACAACACACACACACACACACACACACACACAACACACTACACACACTCACAAAACAAACAAACACAACCACACACACACTCACAAAACAAACAAACCCCACACACACACACTCACAAAAAAAACAAACAAACACACACACACACACACACACACACACACACACACACTCACAAAACAAACAAACAAAAACACACACACACACACACACACTCACAAAACAAACAAACACACACACACACACACACACACACACACACTCACAAAACAAACAAACAAACACACACAGAGAAAAATTCAAAATATAGAAGTCACACTCACGCGCACCCACGCAAATGCGTGCGCAACACACACACACCACACACACACACACACACACACACACACACACACACACACACACACACAAAACACACACCACACACCCCAACACACACACAAACACACTCACACACACACACAAAACACACACACACACAAAACAGACACACACACACACACAAAACCACACACACACACACACAACAAACATACACAGACACACTCATACACAGACTGACAGTCAAAAATGGATAGCAGTCACAGTTACGTCTACCTGTCACCCCATAACAACAGAGATAGTAGTAGGCTATAGCGGCTATATAATTATATTTCTATATGATATATACATATTATATAACACTGACCTCTGGCCGACACCCAGCCTATGCCGGCCTCCTTGGCTTTCTTGATGGCCAGGTCAATGCAGTATCGTCCCACCACTGACCTGACATATATATATATAAAATAAAATATATATAAATATATATATAAAATAAAATATATATATATATATATATATATATATCTCACACGTACTTGTGTATATTTATATATATACAAAACGTGGTAGACGAAAGTGCATGTAACAAAACGCGATACTTTCACCGTTTCAGTAAAAGACAAAACCTTGCAAAAAAAAAAAACCCCAACAAAATCGCAAGTGATAAAACAAAACTTTCATCGCTTTAGTACAGGCCAAAACCTTGTAGCCAAAACTTTCACCGCTTCAGCAAAGGACAAATCCTTGTAGCCAAAACTTTCACTGCTTCAGTACAGGACCTTGTAGACAAAACTTTCACCCCTTTAGCAAAGGACAAATCCTTGTAGCCAAAACTTTCACTGCTTCAGTACAGGACCTTGTAGACAAAACTTTCACCCCTTTAGCAAAGGACAAAACCTTGTAGCCAAAACTTTCACCGCTTCAGTACAGGACAAAACCTTGTAGACAAAACTTTCACCGCTTCAGTACAGGACCTTGTAGACAAAACTTTCACCGCTTCAGTACAGGACAAAACCTTGTAGACAAAACTTTCACCGCTTCAGTACAGGACCTTGTAGACAAAATTTTCATTGCTTCGGCAGTGGACAAAACCTTGTAGCCAAAACTTTCACCGCTTCAGTACACGACAAAACCTTGCAGACAAAAGCGCAAGTAACAAAACGCAACATTTTCATCGTTTCTGCTATTTAGCTTCCGCTCTATAGTTATATTTTTTTAAATTTCATTTTTAGTAGATTTTTTTAAAAATTTGGTTCTTTGATACTTTGCATAAACCTCCATATCGGTAAAGAAAATGATATAATTCACATTTATTTTTTGCGGAACTGTCTACACGAGATAAGGATCTTGCCTGGTCACAGGGCAGGGCCTTCTCTATGCAGTGTCCTGCCTAAAGCTACTGTGAGTAAGAGGCTGGTTTTGGCGGTGCCGTCATAAAACCAATGTGTGAAACAAAATGCAGGAAAACAACACAAAGAAAACAACAAAAGAATTTTTTTTTAAAAACCCATAGCTCTTTTATCATTGCTAGAAAATGATTTGTACAGATTTAAAAAAAAAAGATATAATGAATATCAAACTTTCATCTCTCTCTCTCTCTCTCTCTCTCTCTCTCTCTCTCTCTCTCTCTCTCTCTCTCTCTCCTCTCTCTCTCCACACACACACACACACACACACACACACACACACACACTACACACACACACACACACACACACGTATTTATGTATGTATGTATGTATGTATGTATATGTATGTTATACATGTATGTATGTAAGTATACATGTATGTATGTATGTATGTATGTATGTATGTATACATGTATGTATGTATGTATACATGTATCTATCTATCTATCGAGAGAGTAAGCAGACGAATAGACAGAAAGACAGACATATATAATGAACAAACATACTGATACATACTCTCTCTTCCCCCCCCCCCCCCTCCTCTCTTCTCTCTCCCTCCCTCCCCCCTCTCCCCCCCCCCCCCCCCCCCCTCCTCTCTCTCCTCTCTCTCTCTCTCTCCTCTCTC
>CM054139.1:27714042-27716542 GCA_028751875.1 Rapana venosa
GCTTGGCTTGAATAGGCTTGGCTTGGTGTGACTTGGCTTGGCTTTAACTGGCTTGGCTTGGCTTGGCTGTACCTGGCTTGGCTTGGTGTGATTTGGCTTGGCTTGGCTTGAATAGGCTTGGTGTGACTTGGCTTGGCTTGGCTTGAATAGGCTTGGCTTGGTGTGACTTGGCTTGGCTTTAACTGGCTTGGTGTGACTTGGCTTGGCTTGGCTTGACCTGACTTGGCTTGGTGTGACTTGGCTTGGCTTGGCTTGAATAGGCTTGGCTTGGTGTGACTTGGCTTGGCTTTAACTGGCTTGGCTTGGCTTGGCTTGGCTTGGCTGTACCTGGCTTGGCTTGGCTTGGCTGTACCTGGCCTGGCCTGGCTTGGCTTGGCTTGGCTGTACCTGGCCTGGCTTGGCTTGGCTTGACTTGGCTTTACCTGGCTTGGCTTGGCTTGGCTTGGCTGTACCTGGCTTGGCTTGGCTGTACCTGGCTTGGCTTGGCTTTACCTGGTCTGGCCTGGCTTGGCTTGGCTTGGCTTAGCTTGACTTGGCTTTACCTGGCTTGGCTTGACTTTACCTGGCTTGGCTTGGCTTGGCTTGGCTCTACCTGGCTTGGCTTGGCTTGGCTTGGCTTGACCAAGCTTGACTTGGCTTGGCTTGGCTTGGCTTTACCTGGCTTGGCTTGGCTTGGCTTGGCTTGACTTGGCTTTACCTTGCTTGGCTTGGCTTTACCTCGCTTGGCTTGGCTTGGCTTTACCTGGCTTGGCTTGGCTTGGCTTGGCTTGGCTTAGCTTGACTTGGCTTTACCTTGCTTGGCTTGACTTTACCTCGAATGGCTTGGCTTGGCTTGGCTTTACCTCGCTTGGCTTGGCTTGGCTTGGCTTAACTTGGTTTTACCTTGCTTGGCTTGGCTTTGCCTGGCTTGGCTTGGCTTGGCTTAGCTTGACTTGGCTTGGCTTGACCTGACTTGGCTTGGCTTAGCTTGGCTTGGCTTGGCTTAGCTTGGCTTGGCTTGGCTTGGCTTGGCTTAGCTTGGCTTGGCTTGGCTTGGCTTGGCTTGGCTTGACCTGACTTGACTTGGCTTGACTTAGCTTGGCTTGACTAGGCTTGACTTGGCTTGACTTAGCTTGACTTAGCTTGGCTTAGCTTGACTTAGCTTGGCTTGGCTTGGCTTGACTAGGCTTGACTTGGCTTGGCTTGAATTGGCTTGGATTGGCTTGAATTGACTTTGCTTGGCTTGACTTGAATTGGCTTGGCTTTAATTGGTTTGACATGATTTGACTTGGGCTGGCTTGACTTGGCTTGACTTGACATGGCTTGACTTGACTTGATACTTGTCTGTCTAAAGCTCGTTCTCTGCTATCGCCCTTAGTGAAAAGTAAACACAAAGGAGAAAATACCGAAAATAAATGTGAACGCCTAGTGTGGCAGATAATTACGTGTCTATAATTATATAGTTAAAGGGAGGAAAATACTTACAGGTTTGTCATGGGCAAGAATTAAAGGCATGTTTGGCTTTCCCTGAGAGTTCAAGAGTTAATGTATTCATGAACAAACGCTACAGCAATTGGTCAGTCAGCCAGAGAGAGAGAGAGAGAGAGAGAGTAAATAATGGATAAGTACAAAGCTTCTTTACACCACGGCCCTCCCCCCACCCACCCCCTGTGCGCCCCACCCCCCTCCCACACACACACACTCTTCCTATTTCCTCCAAAACAAGGTTTGATAGAGTAAACAAGCAAAAAATCACTAATCAATACAGAGAGAGAGTGGTGGTGGTGGTGGGTGGGGGGAGGGGGATGGGTTGAATGACATAGTTAAGTGAGGGCAGAGGCCTTATTTACTCGGTCAACTACTAGAGTCTATTCTAGTATGTATGTGTGTGCATTTTCCCGGCCGTTATGTGTTCGGATGGGCGAAATGTGCATGTCTTTTCTCTGACTGTGATTCACTCTGTCTGTCAGTCTGTCTGTCTGTCTGTCTGTCTGTCTCTCTCTCTCTCTCTCTCTCTCTCTCTCTCTCTCTCTCTCTCTCTCTCTCTCTCTCTCTCTCCAAAAGAGAAAATGAACTGTATAACTGATTATGTGTAATGATTCTGATTTCCTTCTTAATTTTTTATCCACTTTACCTCAAACCCTTTATGCCCTTATTCGTTATTACTGTATATCTTATGTCGTGTTAACAGGCTTTATAGGTGGAGGCTTTTTTTTTATATTATTCATTAGTAACAAAAAAACCCAGACAAATTTGTTGTTAATTTTTTTTAAAGAATACTGACTGAGGGGGGACAAGACAAAAAAAAAGAAAGCATGATGTTCAGACTGAACAACATTAAAAGCAACAACAACAACAACAACAACAAAATTACAATCATACATCCATGAAAGGAAATGGCCTGAAATACTTAGAAAAAAATCAGTCAACTTCCTTCAGGTTTTAATGATAATAATGATCAATTATGGAATTTATATAGCGCTGAATCTTGTAAAAGCGACAAATCAAAGCACTTACATTT
>CM054139.1:27721542-27749042 GCA_028751875.1 Rapana venosa
AAGGTCACGGATGAGAGGAGCCACCTACGTGCGTGTGGTTCCACACCCATAATACAATCACGGTCATAGGTACCACACCTCGCGCGCCGCCTAACCTCACACTGCCCGGTAAACAGGATATCATCATCATCACCATCATCATCATCACCATCATCATCATCACCATCATCATCATCATCATTTCATTGTGAACGCTATCATCAGTTCAAAGTCTATGAACAGGATAAAAATGATGACGATTGTCGTCGTCGTCGTCATCATCATCATCATCATCTCTCTCTCTCCTCTCTCTCTCTCTCTCTCTCTCTCCTCTCTCTCTCTCTCTCTCTCTCTCACACACACACACACACACACACACACTCGCTCAGCCGCACGCATGCGTGGGATAACTGTTACCAATTCCCCAGTACCAGCACTACTTTGCCATTCCAGTCCGTTTGTGTTTAGAAATGTGCAACATTCCTGTGTTGTTTTTTTTATTTTTAAAAAAAGGGCTGATAATACAAGAGATTTTGCGAAATCTCAATCACAGTAAGTTGAGTCCCACGTTTCTCGACATTAACCTTGCAACTTGTCTGAAACAGCAACGACAATAACAACAACAATAACAATAACAGTGCCTAGTCATTTTTGAAAGTGGATCACACATGTCTGCTCTGCACTACCAGCGTGCTAGCAGTCCACATTAGGACTCGTGGTTAGTAATGACATAACCCCCCCTCATGTTACAGTATACACGCTGTGTCTATACAACATGTTCAATCATTATCACAACATCGGCAACTAACAACAAATCTGACTAACACAAAAAGAGGTTAAATAAATAATCAAATAAATAAAATAGAACACATATTTTTTTCTGAACCGAGTGACCTGCTCCTAATGTCATGTGACCCAAGTTTCGTCAGGTGGGAATAAACGGCTCCCTGATTGGTCATTGCTTCTGAGCATCTGATAAAGCTGGACGTCAAGAATAACATCACAGGCCATGTCTTTTAAAGAGTTCCATATTGAACGAAAACGTATTCGTTCACAAGGAGATTAACAGCACCATGAAACAGATCTTTGTACTTCAGTGTTCAGGAATCTCTTAATGGTATAAGTCCCCCCCCCCCTGAAAAGTTCTTGCCACATTTGGAGAGTCTTCACCTCAGCGACTGTTTTTTCTGAGGTGTTTTTTTTTTTTATCTCCGGGAATAGGCCTCACCTCGTTCAGTGATGCAGTCAACTCCTTGTACAGGTCCATTGTTAAGATTGTCTTTGCTACTGGGTGATGTTCCAGCTGACTGTTGTCAGAGGAGAAACATCTCTTAGTATGGAACAAACAAGGCCGAAATAGAGGCTGAGTGCCTCAGTCAGTCAGTCAGTCAGCCAGTCATCACAGTGGCAGTGTTTGACATGAACTGGAAGCACTATTCTCAGCAGTGGGTACTGTGGATCAACCCAGTGATTTCCACCAGTCTGATAGCGTCCCAGTTTTTTCAGGGCCCCTGACTGTCCTCTGAAGATCAAGAGATAACCGTTTGCCCAGAGGTGAGATCCGTTAATGAACTGACTGTCCTCTGCAGGTTCAAGTTTGATAGCACCTCACAGCCATTGAGGAAATGGCGTGCCTTGGTAGCACCACATTTGGGAAAAAAATGAACAGAGAAATAAATAACGAGGACAAATCAGACAACAGTAAGTAACCCTTGAGCAGAAGATGTCACCATTGACTGCCAGGAGTGCAAAAGTGATCCTACATTGTCTGAGATATAATTATTTGGTGGTGGTGGTGTGTTCTGAAACTACGACCCTCCCGTGCCCTACGTTTCACTGTAGTAGTTGTTCTCAGTCTGCTGTGTGGTGGGTTGTAAAAGGGCTCATCCAACAGAAAGTTTCTATTGGAATAGGCCCGGGGCAGGGTGGGGGAGCTCTCTACACTGAGGTCACAGGTAGGACGGGGCACGGAGAGTGCTCCAGGAGCCGCCTGCACCCAGGCAGGGTCATGGAGAGTGGCTGAGTGTTGGGTTGGGGGCAGATCATAAATCTGCAGGATCACCTCAGACTGCCCGGCAGAAGGCGGCGTCTGCTTGTCATCCTCGATGTACTGTTCTGGGCGGAGACTGGGTCGGGGTATGTGGTACCTGTCGGACGCGGTGACTGTGCTGTCCTCGTGAAGAAGGCGTGGTTGGTGAAGGTGGGGACCTGGGTGAAGCTGCCTGGCTTGAGGCTGTCTGGCTTGGCGATGGTGGCCACCGACCCCGCCTCCAGCGCTTCCTTCCTGCGGGCGATGGCTCTGGAGGACTGCAGGTTCTTGTTGAGGGAGGTGATGCCCGTGTAGAGGGGCAGCAGGAACAGCGTGCCCAGCATCACCAGGATCAGGATGGCGTCGAAAGCAAACAGCCCCACCAGCACCCCGGCCACCACAGCGAAAACGGAGTATCCCCACAAGTGTTTGAGGCTGGAGAGGAAAGGGTTGGACTGCTTGAACTGCTCCTCCACCGCCCGCTGCGGCACCCACTTGGCGTTGACCACCAGGTTGGCCTGTATGGCGCGAACGATCCTCACGCAGCCCACCAGGGCTTCCGGGGTGAACTGCAGGAAGGAGGCCAGCGTCTCCAGCAGCACGAACTTGTAGTTCTGCCGGTTGCAGGTGGCGAACTTGGGAAAGACCAGCACGAGGAACATGACGACGATGATGGAGGCCCAGCGATACAGCAGCACCGTCTTGTAATGGACGATGATGTACACCAGCAGCAAGGGCTTCATCATCATCTGCCTCAGCGCTGAGTGAGCCACGTAGGAGGTCACCACGTCCATCTTGGACTCGGTCCGCAGCTTGGTGGGGTTGAACTTGTCCTTCTGCAGCTTGCTCTGGATCCACCTCATGGGCTTCCCGATGGCGTTCTTCCAGAAGTACATGGACAGCAGAACCTCCCCGCGGTTCCAGCGCCGCTCTCGGATGTTCCAGGTGACGTAGTTGTAGGAGGGGGCTTCCAGCAGGTAGACAGAGCCACAGTACAGCGGCCGCAGCAGGGCGGCCTCGAAAGTGTCGTGGCTGAGGACGTCCACAGGGACTCGCTCTATCAGGTTGTCCTCGGTGCCCATGACGTGCTCAACGTAGATGTCGTTGCGGATGAGCGCTTTGCCGAAATAGGAGGACTGGCCCAGCAGAGCCGTCAAGGCGTTGGTCATGGGCTCGTAGATGGCCTGCCGCATGGCCTCCATCTGCATGAAGAGGGTGTCTGTGTCCGTGCAGTGCAGCTTGATGGCTGGCTGGATGATGCCGCGCTCCGGGTTGGCGGCTGCCACCTGCACGTGCGCAATGTACAAGCATTGTAGTCCATGTCTACATGTATACATGCATACTTTTCTGTCTTGCAGTACGTTGTAATAGGAACAGAATTTTTGTGGTAGAATGTTTGTTTTTTTCACGATTTTCAAACATTCGTCCGGTGATGATTCATGGTGTGTGTACGTAGAATATTGATTTTTATTTCTTAAAGTGAATAAATACTCTGGTTAAATTGACTTGCTAGTAAATTGGTGGGCTTAAGTCGGCTTGCTAGAAAAATGGTAGACTTAAGTTGGCTTGCTGGTCTAATTGCTGGTGTTCAGATCTCCTTCAAATTTTTTTTATAACATGAAGGCCCTACGTGCATTGGGTGGAGGGAGCCTTGGATGGACCGTTTCTACTTGTTGTTCACACACACAACTCAGTTTCTGCAACCATACAACTTCTTTGAAAGCAAGAGAAAACCTTTAAAAACAACAAAAGCCTTTTTTGCACAATTTTCCCCCCAGAGTACTTATAAGCTTATGCTTGTGCCCATATTAATTTTTGTGTGTGTTGCTGCTATATTGTTTTAATGGAATAAATCTTTATAATAACAAACAAAAACAAAACCTAATGCACGGTCTGGCGTTGAAATAAAAGTATGTGTGCGCGCGCGTGCGTGTGTGTGTGTGTGTGTGGAGAGAGAGAGAGAGAGAGAGAGAGAGAGAGAGCGAGAGAGAGAGAGAGAGAGAGAGAGAGAGAGAGAGAGAGAGAGAGAGAATAATTCGAATATTGAACATTCGTTTTCTGAACAATTTTTAAAAATTGTTTTTATGGCACTATTCTTTATTGCGGAAGTTCTGAAAATGTACATTTGATTTAGAAAATCCTATTACTTTTACTTTTTTTTATATGTACTTAAAAAACAACAACTATTTTTAACTTTTGCAAATGAGTATAGTTTGAACTCCAATCGTTTTGTTTCCCACCCCTATCCCCACCAACGCAATGAAAAATTTATATTAATTTATTTTGTAAAGTTTTTTTACTCCCCCCAAAAAACACTCTGTTGACCAGCTTTGCCCTTGTGAATGCTCTTCGTCATACCATGTCGAATAAAACGTCAGGTCTATAGCCCCCTGAATACATTTATTAATCCATTTCTTTGCAGGATTTTTTTCCTTTGTTGGATAAAATATTGAACAGGTTTTCTTTTTTTCCTCCCTATTTGAATGTTTGGAATCGATAACTTATTCATTAATTTATTTACTTATTTATTCTTTCCAAAAGGTGTCGCTGTTATGTTAAAAAAAACCCACAACACATAGTTTTATATACTGCTCTGATATCTATCTATCTATCTATCTATCTATCTATCTATCTATCTATCTATCTATCTATCTATCTATCTATCTATTATGTGAGCACCAAGTTAGTAACGTTGTTTTTTCTTTCTTTCCAAATTTCAATTTATTTCTAATAAAATTCTTGGCATCTCAGCTCCAGATCCTTTTCTTTTTTTTTCTTTCTGAAAGAAGACCCTTTTTCTTTTCGCAGGTAGAACTTCGTAAGAGCCTTTATGCTCTTTTCAAACACGCAGTACAAAGAAGCATTCAGGCAATTTCGCATAGCCATACAGTTCGAACCTCGTTCGTTCTTGACTACGAATAAGGTTTGTTTTTTGAGAACTCGGTGTTGGTTGGGTGTTGCTTTTTTTAAATTCTATTTTATCTGCCATTGATATGGTTCTCCCACAACGCAGAAAAATGACCGTCCTCAATTGACCCTTAGGGTTGGCCAGGGCAATGTTGCGAAATGTTGATTCTTAATCTTCTAATATGTGCACAGTTGTGCATTTTTAATATGCATGTATTTAAATATTCATATTTATGATATCTAGATATATCATAATGTGTATATACAAAAATTTGATTTTTTTTGGGCAGAGTTTCCATGTGCATATTCAAAAGTTAAAGAGATGAACGGCTCTCATAATAATTATTATAGCTGAGATTACATTAGATAGGGGAGTCTTGGTCCTTTAGGATCATGTCATCCCATTTCTGAGAATGGTAACACCGAGCTTCTGTTATACAGGCTAAGTTGTATGATTTCGGAGATGCTGATGCAGATTTTATAAAGATTTTTGCTGTTGTTGAAATTCGATTTTTCATTTAGTTTTATGTTTTAAATGAATGCGTAAATGTCTCTCTCTCTCTCTCTCTCTCTCTCTCTCTCTCTCTCTCTCTCTCTCTCTCTCTCTCTCTCTCTCTCGCTCTCTCTCTTTGTTTGTCTGTCTGTCTGTCTGTCTGTCTATATGTGCGTGTGTCTGTCTATATGTCCGTGTGTGTCTGTGTATCTGTACATGTGTATGCCTGCGCGAGCACGGTCACGTTTTGCCAACCCCCCCCCCCCCCCCAACCCACCCCCACCCACCCCCCAAAACAACAACAACAACAACAAACAAAAAAAACAACAAAAATCCTGTAACTTACCCCCAACAACTCGAAAACGGAGCCCTTAATCACGCCAGTGTCTCCGTCCAAAACCAAGGTATAATCAAACAGCCGGGCCTCGATGTTCTCCACGTCGGCCGAAGGGTGGAACAGCAACTGGCCAAACGGCCTGGCCTGGCGGCCGTAGTACTCGGGGTCAGTGTAAGTGTAGGCCGTGGTGATGCCCGCGGAAAGCAGCATCAGGTCCTGGTACTGCCCACATTTCCTCAGAACGCGGCTGACCCTGTGCACGACCATGAACTCGCGGGCAAACTCGTCGCAGACTCCGTCCAGGTAGTCCCTAGCGAAGACGTTGCTGTCGATGTGGGAGAAGTGCTTCCAGACGTGCTCGTAGCGCAAAGGGTCCACGCTGTGGAGGTCCCCGGAGGCGAAGTTGAGGCCTTCCCGGAACAACGTGTCGTAGATGAGCGCTCTGTAGTTGTCCCGTGCCTGGAATAGGGATATAGGGATAGAGAGAGTGTGAGAGAGTGAGTGTGAGTGAGATTGTTGTGGTGATGCAAGTATGGGTGTGGGGTGGTGGTGAGGGGGGGTGGTGGGGTGGGTGGGTGATGGGGGGGGGGGGGGGGGGGGGGGGGGTGGTGTGGTGGTGTGTGGTGGTGGTGTGTAGTGGTGGTGGTGTGGTGGTGTGTGTGGTGTGTGTGTGTGTGTTGTGTGTGTGTGTGTGTGTGTGTGTGTGTGTGTGTGTGTGTGTGTGTGTGTGTGTGTGTGTGTGTGTGTGTGTGTGTGTTGTGTGTGTGTGTGTGTGTTGTGTGTGTTTGTGTGTGTTGTGTGTGTGTTGTGTGTGTGTGTGTGTGTGTGTGTGTGTGTGTGTGTTGTGTGTGTGTGTGTGTGTGTGTGTGTTGTGTGTGTGTGTGTGTGTGTGTGTGTGTGTGTGGTGTGTTGTGGTGTGTGTGGTAGTGGTGTGTGTGTGTTGTGTGTGTTGTGTGTGTGTGTGTGTGTTAGTGGTGGTAGTGGTGGTGTGGTGTAGTATGTGTGTGGGTGTTGTGGAATGTGAGATAAGGAGTGATGTAATATGCGTATTAATTTAACAAAAACGGGAAGTACTGGTAGAGATTTCTAATGTTGTACAAAATGCGATGTGGATGAATATCGATGATGCTTCTGATTTTTTGGGTCATTCCTTTGCTTGTTTGATGGCGTGTCTGTTTCTGTGATAACAATGAGCATGACAATTTTGAACTCTCCCTATCGATGTCTACGTTTTAAATACTAGTAACACTATATTATTTTCATCTTTCATAATGCTACTCCCCCCCACCTCACACACACACACACCCCTCAGCGGTTTATGAAATATAAAGTAGTCTTCTTTCCTAAGAGTGTTGGGTTGGGTTTTTTTTTTTAGAGTCAACACTACTTTGTTTTGTACACTTGTTATTTGTTTACTACAGAAATTCAAGTTTCCCCACAGTACCATTACATAACAATTGATTGCTTTCGCTTTCATTTCAGCACACATGAATATATTTATCTGTTAGTTCATTATTATCGAGAAATAAAACACAACCCCAACAATTTCACACACACAGACACACACAAACACACTCTCTCTCTTTCTCTCTCTCTCTCTCTCTCTCTCTCTCTCTCTCTCTCTCTCTCTCTCTCTCTCTATATATATATATATATATATATATATATAATATATATATATGTGTGTGTGTGTGTGTGTGGTGAGTGCGTGCGCGCGCGCGTGTAAACCACATCACAACACATCCAAGCACATACCACACACACAACCCCCCCACACCACAACACCCCACACCCACCCACACCCACTCCCACACACAACTCCCCCACCCCACCCCACCACATCACACCCCAACCCCCAACACACACACACACACACACAACACACACACACACACACACACACACACACACACACACAACCACAACCCCCCACACCCACCCACACCCACTCCCACACACAACATCCCCACCCTCACCACAACCCCACACCCCACCCCCTACCCACACCCCAACCCCAACACAACACAACACGCAAACAAACAAAATCTCCCTACTAACCTGTAACTCATACTGCTTGAGGCGGTCATCGTTGGTGGCGCTGACCAGGACGGCGCTGACCCTCTCGGCCAGGTTGCCCATGTAGGCCTCGTACATGGTCTGCATGCACTCGTCGATGTCGTCCTCGCTGGTGGCCAGGATGTTGTAGTTGAGCATGATGCTCAGGTGCTCTGACGGGGCCGTGGTGTTGTGGCGCCGGTTGCCCCCGATGAGCAAGGTGGCGATGGTCTGCACGGGGAACTCCAGGACCGAGCCTTGCAGGATCCCCAGCATCATGACCACGAAGATGCCCTGGGCGATGTGGGTTTCTGACCAGTTGACGTTGAGGACGTTGAGCACCATGCAGCCCAAAGCCATGGTCACCCACAGGGAAAAATAGAGGAACACGCGCTTGGCTCGCTTCATGGTTGTTGTGTTGTGTGTTGGGTGTGTGGGTTGTCTTGTCTTTTCGCCTTTTTTTTTTTTTGGTGTGTGGGTTTTTGTTGGTTTGTTACTAGTTGGTTTTTTTTATGTTGTTGTAGGAATAGATGTTTCACTTAATGTCTCTCCATTGTTGTTGTTGCAGTCATCATCGGATCGATGGACGACCAAGAAGAAGAAGAAGAAGATTTTTTTTTGATTTTTTTCTGTATTTGGAGTGAAGTTCTTTTTCGTTTTTGTTTTTTTTTAAACTTAAAATCGTTTAAGTTTTCTGTTCCTCTGGTTATTTACTCCGTTTCTTTCTTTCTTTCCTTCCCTTCTTTTCGATGTAAGCTAATCTCTGCACCGACTTTTTCGAAAGTTGTTCGTCTTGGATTTCAGTTTGTTGATTCCGCTGCTTATTTTTCTCAGAGTTTTTTAAAACTATTTTTAAACAACAACTTTTGTCCCGTTTCTTTAATAAAAAATTCTTGAATTCACTTTAGTTCCTTATGTTGCTTAGTTCACGCGTAATCCAATTCGTGCTCTGATTCTAGCCAACAGTCACAAACACGTTCAAGGGTAGATGCACACAATTCCCAGACTACTAAAATACCCAAAGTTCGAAATGAAGTCCCGGAGTTGACTTAAGGTTTCACGAAAAGCGGCTAGTGTGTTACGGAGATCAACTCTCCTCTGGGACCTAATCCCATTTTCGTCTGCATTTTGTACCTCAACACCCCTACGTCACAAACGGGAGGGTCCGGCAGAGGGGGAGGAGGGGTGTGCGGAATGAGCTTCATTTATCGTAGCAACCCGAGAAACAATTTCTAGGCCCCCTTTTCTCTCATGAATAGGTGTGCCTGCATTTGTGGGCGACAACCGGAGTCGCGTTGAATGGACGAGCGGCGTTTAGCTGCGATGACACTGGCAGGTAGCTTGTGACGTACTTGTGCTGTTTCAACCACGTGGACTCACAGCAGTTGTCTCCCTGCCCCACCTCTCTTGTGTTGGTCGGAAATGGGGTTGGTTGCAAAATAATGTATTCACAAACGCATTGGCGGCATTGAAATGCCGCGCGCGGTTGTTGCTGTCTGAAAAAAGTTTATCAAACGGAATGACGTGGGGTTTCTTGTTGGTGTGTATGTAGGGTTGGTTACAAATAATTATCACGATCGCATGGCTGGGTGTTTGAGAATGTATCAAACGGAATGACGTATGATTTTGTTTACTTGCTTAAGGTCCATGCCGTCACGAAGACTAAAATTAGAATTTCAAGAACCAGAATCAACACTTGGTTATTATTACAAACCTCCAGTCTATAAAAAGACTGCTTTATATAACGTAGCAGAACTGTGTAGTTTTCATTTATCTGGCCTGTAGGCCTAAGGCTTTATCGTGATAAGACAGACTTTCTCCAGTGGGGTCATGATATTTGAATCATACATAGCACGAACTCATTCTTCGAGTTTCAACACACAAGATTTTGTGCTGAAGCAGCGTAGTGTTCTGTAGTAGTAGTAGTAGTAGTAGTATAGTAATGTAGTAGTAATGTGTTCACACCTGGCGTGTGCTTGCTTTGCTTGGTTGATTTTCCCCCTTAAAGTTTGTCTCAGATTGTGTAGCTACAATTGGCGGACGAGTCAGTTTTCAATATCTGCAGGCCTCACTGGTAATCTCTATCACCAACATTCACCTTAGCATTCCAGTCTGAAACAAAACATAGAAAGATATCCTTTTACTAGAAGACATCAAGATTCAAGATCTTATTTTTCAAGGCATCCACCCCCCCCCCCCCCCCCACCCACCCACCCCACCCTTCCCTCTGGGGGGGGGGGGGGGGTGGAGGAGGGGTATAGGTCTATATGAAATTTAACAAAAAACCCACAACTTGTAGACGTGGGTGTGTGACATTACTCACAACACAAATCATTCATTACGTACTGAAT
Source organism: Rapana venosa (assembly GCA_028751875.1). Classification (NCBI taxonomy): domain Eukaryota; kingdom Metazoa; phylum Mollusca; class Gastropoda; order Neogastropoda; family Muricidae; genus Rapana; species Rapana venosa. The sequence continues at coordinate 27,731,694 of CM054139.1, forward strand.
TTCATAAATTATGGTTATGGAAAAAAAAGAAAGAGCATTCACCATACAATCATCAATGTCAGAACAAGCACCCAGGTATGGCATAATCAATAATATTTTTTGGAGATTATGACATTTTATGATTTTAAAAAAGTGAAAAGACACACGTTTGCCTAATAGCCACAATGGTGCATACATAAATAGATAGACATACTGACATATAACTCATTATTTTTTTTTAAAAGTCACAAAATAATGGATAAGAGGAGATGGGGTGGGGGTGCAGAAATATAATGCTGCTTACTTCAGTGACGTTTATAACCATCAAAAGTTTACATAGATCTTACTCTCCCCTTCCCCCCCCCCCCCCCCCCCCCCCACCTCCATCCTCGATCCCTCATCTTCACCTCGCGGCTATCTCAGGGTGCAAAGCTAAGATAGTGTGTCACTTTTACTCGACAGGGTGTTTGACGTGACACAAGCTTTTACAAACAGTACAAGACAGCCTGAATTATTAAAACAACATCTATATTCCCCGACTATATCATCACCATCATCATCACCATCATCATCATCATCATCATCATCATCATCATCATCATCACCAAAAGGTGATGGTGATAATGATGAATATGACGTTGCACTAAACTGGGACTTTTACACTACATAATGCTGTGAATGTTGTTTCTTTTTGTTTTCTGGTTGTTTTCTTTAGCAAAATGCTTCTTATTTATTTATTTTATTTATTCTTTTATATCGAGGATAATGGAATAAGCACTCATGTGCTTTTTTTACATCTAGTCCCCGTGTGTATGCGGTTTTGTAAATGTTATCATCTGTTTCCACCGGCACACAATGGCCTACTCTTCCGAAAAGCGGAACAGGATTTAACGTGTGCGCAAGATGTTCTGCATGCGTTCGAAGACGGGGCCTCGGTTTATAGTCTCATCCGAAGGACATATGGTTTTTATGCCCTCACGCCTCTCAACCGCCTCCCCCCCCCCCCCCCCCTGCCCTCACTTTCTAAATATCATATTCTTTCTTTATCTTGCTCAACTTGGAGACCAAGAGTGTACAGGAAAGTACACACGTACAGTACACAGTATTTCGTTCATTCCCTAAGCAGAAAACGACTCCATTTTAAGGACAGGGCTAACTAACAGAAGACAAAGCTTACTGTCCTTCAGTCCTCTGTTGTGCTGTTGTAGGTAGCTTTTAGCGTGGCTTCTGTTTGTGACTCAGTTGTTGACTACAGATGCTTAGATTTTTTTTTAAAAATGTATAAATGAATAGATGAATGAATGAAGGCAGGCACACTGGTGTCGTGTTTACGTCATCCGAAAAGTCTGGCCCAGGCCAAAAGATGTGTCACTTTTGGATGTCAGTTAATTGCCAGGGCCTACACTAAAATGTTGTTATGGTGTAAAATGCTGTGTTGAGATTGTCTTCAGCCATGACAAGCTCTTAACATAACGACCTGCACTCTCCTTTAAAGGACAAAAAACTTTCTCTGAAGTCGGAGTATGGCTGCCTATAATTATGGCGAGGTACTTGAAAAACAGTCATACAACGCAAACTTCTCATTCAGTATGTAATTTCAATCTCACCGAGATTCCCAGGTGGGATGAGTGAGTCAGACTGCGCATTCTGGGTGACCTCCAGAGTGTTAAGCTGGGAAACGCACAACAACAATAACAACAACAACAACATCCGAAAAATGGGAATGTGGCTACAGCCCTGGTGGGTAAAAATGGTCGCCTACGTTTAAATCTCACCATTGATGGACCTTAGAGCTTTGGTCCAGGAACGAACAACAATATCAACAGAAACAAGAATTAATAATCAAAGAAGGAAAAAAACATATAATGATAAAGTGTATTATTGTTTAAAGAAAATGGAGAATAAAAACTGAAAGAAAAGAAAGGAATGTAAGAAATCAAAGAATAAAAGAGCGATTAAAAAAAAGAAAGATCGAAAGACGGGAAATGAAATAGAAAGATAACAAAAAGTGTGAAATAAAAAAGAAATGAAAAAGAAGAAACGAAAGAATGGAGAAAAGATAAGCAAAACAAAACAAAAAGAAAACCACGAAAAATAGAAAGAAAACAAAGGTAGAGAAATAAATATAAAAGAAAAAGGAAAGAAAGAAAAAAAAAAGCAAAGAAAGAATTTAAACAGAAAAAAAAGTACAAAAAAAAGAAAAAAATATTGACCAAAAAAGAAAAAAAAAAAGAAAGATGGTAAAGAAAGGAAACAAACAAACACACAGAAAGACCATAAAAGACAACAACAGACAAAAACAAAGATCATAAGGTCAAAAGACATAAACAAAAATAACACACTAAATCTAAGAAAGTTTAAAGGAATCAACACGGTACCAACGATTTACCCATACTTCTTGAAGCAATGTCAGCACAGTACATAACCGTACAATCCCGTAATAACACCAGCTTAAAACTCGTTTTGCTAGTACCATCCCCTTGCCTAAAATTAGACCACCGTACCCCCCCCCCCCCTCCCAAAAAAAACCCAACAAACCCACCCCCCCCCCCCCCCCCCCCCCCCCCCCAAAACCCCAAACAAATCCATCACCCACAGCTGCAATTGACGCAAGTCGCATTGTTTTTTTCTCATGAAAAAACATTGTCTGATGAAGATTACTTTTCAACACTCCCTGCCCTTCATGAAATTCGAAAAAAAGTAAATAAAACATCACTCCATCTCCCCCCCCCCCCCCCCCCCCCCCACTCTCCTCCTGTCTCTCTGTCTCTCTGTCTCTCTCTCTGTCCTCTCTCCTCTCTCTGTCTCTCTCTCTCTCTCTGCTCTTCTCTGTCTCTGCTCTCTCTCTCTCTCTCTCCTCTCTCTCTCCTCTCTCTCTCTCTCTCTGTGTCTCTCTCTCTTGGCCTGCCCCCATCCTCATCTGTTAAGCCACTGAAAATGAATGACATGTGCCTGACTCTCGGACTTTTATTTATTTATTTTGTTTATATCGAGGATAATGGAATAAGCACTCATGTGCTTTTTTTTACATCCAGTCCCCGTGTGTATGCGGTTTTGTAAATTTTGTCATCTGTTTCCACCGGCTCACAATGGCCTACTCTTCCGAAAAGCGGAACAGGATTTAACGTGTGCGCAAGATGTTCAACATGCGTTCGAACACGGGGCCTCCGTTCATAGTCTCATCCGAAGGACTTGTGTGTGTGTGTGTGTGTGTGTGTGTGTGTGTGTGTGTGTGTGTGTGTGTGTGTGTGTGTGTGTGTGTGTGGTGTGAAATAAAGACCTACCTGGGAGGCCATATTTCAAATTCTCTCCTCTCTCTCTCTCTCTCTCTCTCTCTCTCTCTCTCTCTATATATATATATATATATATATATATATATATATATATATATATATATATATATATATAATATATATATATATATATAATATTATAATCCCGTTACTGGGCTGGAGCTCTTAGGTTGGTGAGATCTTGCGTCTGAGACCATTTATTACCCACAAGTAAGATAGCCGCATTCCGATTTCAGGGAAGTTGAAATACTTAAGATTGACTAATTTGGAATAGGCTGACCTAACTTTTAAGGTTCCTAAACCCCAAATACTTTCCATCCCTCCCACCCCACACACACACATACATATCCCTCTCTTTATTTCTACCTCGTTCCTTTTCTTCCTGTCACTTCCTTCTTGTCTGTTTTCTGCCTTCTTGGTCCATTCTCCTGCCTTTATTTTCCCAGAAAGACTTAAAAGATAACAGTTCTCTCTCGTGCTGAAATCGGATGTGCTGGTCCTAACTTGTCAGGTGCTGAACGGCAGTGCAACGTACTTTTGCTCATATGACAGAAAACAGCAGTTGCTGTGTGAGTGTTAGAAGAAGAAGGAAAAGGACAGAAAATAAGAAAGAACAAAAGAACCTGAGAAGGAAGGAATGGAGGAAAAGAGCAAGGAATGAAAGAAGAGAGAGAGAGAGAGAGAGAGAGAGAGAGAGAGAGAGAGAGAGAGAGACGGAGAGGGGTGGTGGAGGAGACAGAGAGAGAGACAGAACAGAGAGACATGCATACATATAGACAGACAGTGTAGAAAATGAAGGAATAAAAGAAAGGAAAGATAACCAGAAAGAAAGAAAGCGAGAAAAGAAACAAAATGGAAAAAAGAGAAAGGAAGAAATAAATAAAGCAAAACAGTAAAGAAACAAAAGAAAGGAAAGAAGGAAGAGAGACACTTTAAAAGGATGAAACTTTTTTTTAAAAATAAAAGAGAGCAAAAGACAGAAAGAATGGAGAAAGAAGGAGACAAAGAAAAAGGAGAACAGAAAGCAGACTAGCTGGAAGGAGAGAATGAAGACTGAAAGAAGAAAAGAAGAAGGAAGAAAAGAAAAATAAAAGAAGAAGAAGAAAGAAAGAAGAAAGGAAAAGAAATAAAGACAGAAAAAAGAAAGAAAGAGTGGAGAAAGAAGGAGACAAAGAAAAAAGAGGACAGAAAGGAGAATAACAGAAAGGAGAGAATGAAGACGGAAAGAAAAAAAAACGAAAAGAAGAAGGAAGAAATGAAACGAAGAAAAGAATAAGAAAGAAAGAAGAAAGGAAAAAAAAAAGAAAGCAAATACAGACAGAGTGGAGAAAGAATGAGACAAAGAAAGAGGAGGACAGAAAGTAGAATAGCAGGAAGAAGAGAATGAAGACGGAAAGTAAAACAAAACAAAAACCCAAGAAAAAAAAGATGTAAAGGAAAGGGAATAAAGAAAGAGAAAAGAAAATATGACAAAAGAAACAAAAACACAAAAAAAGATTGTCAGAAAAGAATACAGATAAAATAAGAAAAAGACAAAAAAGGAAAAACAGAAATTGGGGGCGGGGGCGGTGGGTGGGGGCGAGGAGTACAAAAAGGGGTGTGGGGGGGGGGGGGGGGGGGGGGGGGGGGGGGGGGGGGGGGGGGGGGGGGGGGGGGAGGAAACAGTACAGAAAAAAAGCAGGAAGAAACTAGCACAAATAAAAGCAGAGACAAATGAAAAACTGACAAAAAAAAGACACACAGATAGCACACACACACACGCGCGCGCGCGCGGGGGCGTTGGTGAAAAGTGGTTAAATGAAGCAACTGACAGAGAGAGAGAGAGAGAGACAGAGAGAGAGAGAGAGAGAGAGAGAGAGAGAGTCTCCTTTCTGTCCTCCTTTCTTTGTCTCATTCTTTCTCCGCTCTTTCTTTCTTTTTGTCTTTTCCTTTCTGCTTTATTAGAGAGAGAATCTTTATTCAGAATGAGAGAGAGAGACATACAGACAGACAGACTGACAGACAGACAGACAGACAGAGCGAGACACACACAGAGAGAGAGAGAGAGAGAGAGAGAGAGAGAGAGAGAGAGAGAGAGAAATTCAGTTCCAGAGTCAATAAAAGACTAATTTTGGTGTGCCTTGCATACACACGGTCAATCCCCTTCTAGCGCTGAATCAGCCAGCCCCCCCCCCAAAAAAAAGAAGAAAACTCCACCCTTGTCCTTCTCTAAAATCCCCTATTGTGTTTTACCTCACGAGCGAACCTGTTGTTGTTGTGACGACAAGACCCAACAAGCCACACCCCTCAACACCCCACACCCCACCCCACACCCTGCCACTCTCACTCCTCTATCTCTCTCGCTTTCTTTCTTCTTCTTCTCTTCTTCTCTCCCTTGCCCTGTCACACGCTCAACTGAACATCTATTTTCACTCCCTTTTTTTGGGTGGTGGGGTTGGAATTTTCGTTGCTTCACACGCCTCTCACACGGCTGTCTGACATGAACAGTATGGTAGTAGTAGTAGTAGTAGTAGTGTTGTGAAGGTCTGAGAGGGTGGGTAGGGTTTTTGTATAATTGTTTGTGTGTGTTTCTGTGTGTTCCCTTGTTTGGTTGTTGGATGGTTGGTTTGGGAGTATAAGAAGAGAGAGAGAGAGAGAGAGAGAGAGAGAGAGAGAGATAAACAGGTACTAGGCCTGCGCAGTTATATGGAAACTTGACTGAGAGAGAGAGAGAGAGAGAGAGAGAGGAGAGTGAGATAAACAGGTACTAGGCCTGCGCAGTTATATGGAAACTTGACTGAGAGAGAGAGAGAGAGAGAGAGAGAGAGAGAGAGAGAGAGAGAGAAACAGGTACTAGGCCTGCGCAGTTATATGGAAACTTGACTGAGAGAGAGAGAGAGAGAGAGAGAGAGAGAGAGAGAGAGAGAGAATAAATATGATTGACTGAGAGAGAACAGAGAGAGACAGACAGAGAAAGAGACAGACAGGCAATAATTAAAAACAAGGACAGACAGAGACAGACAGAAAGCAGAACGAGACAGACAGAAAAAAGACAGACCAAGACAGGCAGACAGAGACAGAGAGGATAGAGATGATGATAGTGATGATTACTTACAAAAGTAACACAGATAAACGCTAACGCACCTTTTCTTCTTCCTTAATATCCCTCCAGCAAGAGAGAGAGAGAGAGGGGGGACTCGGAAAAGATTTATTCAGAAAGGTCGTTGGCCCATGCGTGAGAGGGGGTTGTTGATCAAATCACTGAATAAATTATAAGAGTACATGGCAAAGTACAGCTGTGACAAACAAACGTAAACAAGTGAATCCACATTGGCAGAAAAACAACACCCTTATGACATCATAGTTTACTATCTCTTATTCTAAAGGCTATATACAAAGCTAATTTGCTAATGAACTGAACTGAATGTCAAAGTCCTTCGGATGAGACTATATAAACCGAGGCCCCGTATTCGAACGCACGCAGAACATCTTGCGAACACGTTAAATCCTGTTCCGCTTTACGGAAGAGTAGGCCATTGTGTGTGTCGGTGGAAACAGTTGACTAAATTTACAAACCGCATACACACGGGGACTAGATATAAAAAAAAAGCACATGAATGCTTATTCCATTATCCTCGATATAAAAGAATAAAATATAAAAAAAATAAATGATAATTAGAATTACTACACATTCTAGGAGCAAAAAGAGTGTAAATGCTTTAGGTTGGTTGGTATATTCTGTTCCTGGGATATATATTTTTGTCTAATGTCATTAAAAGACAGCACAGCCTAAAACAAAACGTACTTCATCTTCTGTTGCTTCATTACCTAAAAAAAGTGGATGGGTGGTCTAGAGGTAACACGCCTGCCTAGAAAGCGAAAAGTTCAGGTGGGAAGTGTGCAGTGGTTCGAACCCCGTTTGGGCCTGAAACTTTTCTCCCATCCACTAGACTGTGAGTGGTGGTCTGGGTGCTAGTCTTTTGGATGAGACGATAAACCGAGGTCCCGTGTGTTACGCATAATTATTCAGCGCACGTAAAAGAACCCACGGCAACAGGAAAAGTTGTCCCTGGTAAAATTCTGAAGAAAAAAGCCACTCTAAAAGGGAAACAAATACAGTTGCAGACAGGAAAAGAATTTTTAAAAAAATAATGGGTGGCGCTGCCCTTGTGGCGACGCACTCTCTCCGGGGAGAGCAGCCCGAATTTCACGCAGAGAAATCTGCCATGACTAAAAGTGGTATAACATAGAAAAAAGAGCATGCTGTATCAGATTCACATTGTATTCTGTATCTAAGTTTATAAACATCTACATCTCACACACACACTCAGTCTAAATTCAGCCATTATTTTTTTTTTTGGAAAAGGGATATCCATTTTATACTTGGAATAAGGTTTGACGTCATGAAAGGATTTGAAAGCAGTGTCTTGTTTCCTTTCCTTTTGTTTTGTTCTGTCCTGTTTTGGGGGGGGGGGGGGGGGGGGTTGTTACCCTACTCCACCCACCCGTACCCTCTTCTTCTTCCTTTCAGTTTGTTTTTCTTGGGAAGTCTGTTTTGTTGCTTGGGTCGGGTCTTATTTTCCTCCGGGGGTAGGGAGGGCTGAGTTGTGCTTTTAAAACTATGTTAATATTGTCGTTGTTGTTGTTGTTGTTGTTGCTTGGTACGTTCCTTCCTTGTTTGTCTGGTTCGTCTTCTGTTTTTAGCTGGGTAAACTCAGGAATTACAGGAGAGAGAGAGAGAAAAGGGAGAGAGAGAGAGAGAAAGGGGGGGGGGGGGGGAGGAGGGGAGAGCGAGAGAGAGAGAGAGAGAGAGAGAGAGAGATGGTAGAAGACGGCAGAAAGATATACTCCATACTCTCTCCCTTCCCCCGCCCCCCCCCCCCCCCTCCATCATAATGAAAGCTCTCTCTCTCTCTCTCTCTCTCTCTCTCTCTCTCTCTCTCTCTCTCTCTCACCTCCTTCGAAGGTGGCAGGATGGTTAAGACCTGCCAACAAGTAAACGGTGAGGTTGTGGGTTCGATTCCCAGCCTCGCCCTTTCTTCCCAGTTTGACCCCCAAAATCGAACTGAATGTCAAAGTCCTTCGGATGAGACTATATAAACCGAGGCCCCGTGTTCGAACGCACGCAGAACATCTTGCACACACGTTAGATCCAGTTCCGCTTTTCGAAAGAATAGACCATTGTGTGCCGGTGGAAACAGATGATAAAATTTACAAAACCGCAATACACACGGGGACTGGATGTAAAAAAGCACATGGGTGCTTATTCCATTATCTTCGATATAAAAGAATGAATAAATAATAAATAAAATAAAATCTCTCTCTCTCGTTAGGGTTTTTGCGATATGTGTTGCGTTGTCAAAGGACACAGGAGACAAACCTTTTTTCTGTTCTACAGTGGATGGGGGAGGGAGGGGGGTTCTAGATTAAGATTTTTTTTTATCATAAAAGCTGAGTTAATGGTTATCTTGGGGTTTTTTTTTTGTAATCACGGTTACTTTTATTTATTCATTCATTCATTCATGTGTGTGTGTGTGTGTGTGTGTGTGTGTGTGTGTGTGTGTGTGTGTGTGAATGCTTGCTCGTAACCAACACAGATTTCTTTAAACTAAGATGACGTTAACATTCCGCAAACGAGAGTTTCTCGTTTCCAGTACACTACCACCCCTGACTTGACTGCAAAGAGAAAATCTGTACTTTCATTTTTAGCACTTGTCTCCAAGAGTAACGGGCCTTAGCCTTTTAGCCTTTAGGGTTATCCACCTTTTTAGCAAAGCCTGCACACCAGTATTAAAAAATCATTCTTTTCCTTCTGTTTTTCTATGTAACTTTTATATTCATACCGCAGTACTAAGGCATCCACAGAAATAAAAACCACTTTTTGTGAAAGACTAGCCTCTGACTCAAAACTCATGTGATTTTGAACAAATTTGGTATGTTTGAAATTTTTTAATTTTTCAGCAAACACTGTACCCCCTCAGTCCTTTGTCGTCTGCTAGCTTCCTTACGCAATATGCATGTGCAGGGTCAACGCTGTAGGAATACAGGCAAACCTCATTTGATGGTTATTTCCAACTTTCTCGTGACTACCTGGTATTGCTCTATGTCCTCAATCCAAAAAAACAAGTGCACAGTCCATCATTTCATGCTTTAAAAAATCTATGAAAATCACCAACAGTTTTTTCCACTCGCACTCTATAGAAGATACTACGTGACCCCCAAATTAATACCGGTGTGTAGCCTGTAATGAACTGAAAATTACTTGGGGCAGGAGGGTGCTTTGCACTTTACTTTCTTGGTACAGATAGGTGCTCACCCACCCCCACCCCACCCCCAGTGGGGATGCCAGGGGCCTGTCAGTATAAATAGCATCCCCACCTTCTGGAAATTCTGTGCTAGGAATTCCCTCTTTTCTATCACACTCTGTGGATCTTCCTTGTTTCTTTTCTTCCTGTGACCTCCTTCTTGTCTATTTTCTGCCTTTACAGTCCATTTTCCTGCGTTTTTTCCCCCCAGAAAAGACTTTAAAGATAGCAATTCTCTGTTATACCGAAGTCAGATGCGCTGGGCCTGACTTGTCAGGCACTTAATGGCAGCGTGACACATTTTTACTCATTTAATAGACAAAAATATTTGCTGTCTGAGCGTTTGACGACGACGACGAAGAAGACGAAAAGTGTTGTTGTTGTTGGTTTAAAAAAAAGTTTTTAAAGTATTCGTGTTCGTATTATTCTCCATGTATTCTGCTAAACACGCTTTGAGATCATCAGTGACGATGTATTCTGGTGATGTTTTGTTGTTGTTGTTTTTAATCTTCCTTCGGCATAAGTTGGGTCCTTGTTAAATCGTGTGCTGTATCCACTTCATTTTTGTTGTTGGTAGACATCCCCCACCCCCTCCCATCCACAGTAAAAAAAACACAAACAAACAACAACAACAACAAAAACCTACCCTTAGAATGTGAAGTCTATATTCTTTACCTGACTAGTGGTTAGCTTTTTCGTGGACAGAAGTTGGGAGAGGGGGAAGGTGGAGAACATTCCCACTGGCATCATACCTATCCATCTTGAGGGTTGAACAAAATACCCTACTACTGCAAGCACACACACACACACGCACACACACAGATTCCAGCAGCGGGTGTGAAATTAGTTTCTTTTCAGATTTGTGATAGTTTAAAAAACAACAACCCAACAACTATATATTCATTACTACGCAACTGAGGACGTTAGTGAATGAATAACATAGGCTGTACAGACAGTGGCAGCATTTTCATCACTATGCCACTACTAGGGACACTAGCGAAAGGGTGTGTACACACAGTCTCAGCGTTTGCTTTAATTTAAAGTCTTCTCATGTAGCGCCCACCAGCGAGTTCATTCAGAGTGATACCAGGGGCCCAGCAGGCTACGTGTATGGGCAGGGGAAGGGGGGGGGGGGGGGTGAGAGGGGCGGATGGGGGTGGGGTGGGGGGGGGGGGGTGTCTGTTTCCCCATCCTTCATACTACAATCGCAGCAGGCTTTCTGTCTCTCGCTGTTTGTGTTTTGTCTGTCTGTCAGTCTGCCTCTCTTATATATGTATGTATGTATGTATGTATGTATGTATGTATGTATGTATGTATGTATGTATGTATGTATGTATGTATATGTAGATATGAATGGAGACAAGTGTACTACAGTATTTTCAGAAATGATATATATATATATATATATTTTAAAGGGTGTGCTTTTTTGTTGAAGAATAAAATATTAATGTGTACTATGACTGTTTTTGTGGTGTGTGTGTGTGTGTGTGTGTGTGTGTGTGTTTTTACATACAACTATTTGCTGGTGGGGCTATTTTAATATTGTAGATTTTATTCCCCCATGTGTTCTAAGATTGTTTTGATGCACCTATGTATGTCCACAAGCACAGATATTGAAACTAAACTTGCCCTAAAATCTGTAACCTTGCCTACTAAAATCTCTCTCTCTCTCTCTCTCTCTCTCTCTCTCTCTCACACACACACACACACACACACTCACACACATCGTCACTCATGCATATCATTATAACAATGCAGTGAGACTCAGTACTACGGCTTCTTCCCAAAACAAAACAAAATTAAAAATCCTAGGCGCACCCCCCCCCCCCCCCCCTCCCGGAAATTTTTACCGACAGCGCTTCCTTCCGCTACCTCCCCCCCACCCCATTCCCCCTCTCCCCCCCCCCCCCCCCCCCTCCCACCTTCTTTCCCCACCTGTTTTTGCAGACGTTTCTCAAGCCATGTCGACCCCTCCCCACCCAATGCCCCTCCTTTAGCCACCAAAATGCAAGTCCCTACGTAAATGTCTGCGTCACTGTTGTGAACAAAACACATGGAATTTAATTTCAGGTTCGTTCCTCTCATTTGGAATAATATTCCTGCCTTTCACTCTGTCTCTTTCTCTTTTCTTTATTTTTATTATTATTATTTTTGGGGGAAGATAGTCAACCAATTTCGTTTTCTTTTCCGTTGAGGATTAAAGCGTCGACACCCTGTGTTCTTTTGTGTGTGTGTGTGTGTGTGTGGTGTGCGTGTGTGTGTGATTCGGCTGACGGGTATGTGAATACGGTCACTCCGCGAGCGAGGAACTATTTTTAAAAGGTATATATAAAGAAGTTCAAAGTCCTTTAGACCGTTCAGTTTCTTTCTTAACTGTTCTCTCGTGTACTCGTCTAGAGGTTATGGAGTGAAGTTGATCATCAACAGTTTTGTCTTCTGTCGTCTGTATTGTTAATAATAATTATGGGGGGAAAAAATACTGAATGTTTGGTTGTCCACAAACAAAAAAAGGATGATCTATCTTTTGCTGCAAAATGCTTAGGATAATCTCTCTCTCTCTCTCTCTCTCTCTCTCTCTCTCTCTCTCTCTCTCTCTGTGTGTGTGTGTGTGTGTGTGTGTGACAATAAAGGTTGTGTCTTTAGATGTCTATTTATATGTTGGTCTATTGTTCGCGATGGTCTATTATGATACCATCCGGTCCGGTTTGTTTTGTTTTGGAAGTTTGTGTGTGTGGTGTGGGGGGGGGGGGGGGTGTCTTATGTACTTGTTTGTTTTTGTTTTGGATCCTTTAGTCTCCTCCCAAATAATACTTGCACTTTAATCACTTCAATGAATAAACTAGTTAACATGATAAGCCCCCCCCCCCCCCCTCCCCGCCACCTTTACACACACGCTTTTAGTAACATATCTTTTAAACAAACAAACCAAAAAAAGGGTAACCAACGACAATAAAAAATTGTTCTGAAAGAAAGAATACAGGGACTAAATGAGCTGCTTTTTTTTTACCAGAAGTGATACACGGTGGTAAAATACTGAAGAATATGTTTATACGAATTACTGAATGTTTTAAACAAAAGTTTGTGTTTGAAAATACCAAGTCTTGTTGCTATCAAATGCTTTGTTTCTGTTCGATTTGCTCAGCTCCGCACAGCCAATCGAAATCTGGCTATTGATATCCTCCGCTTTAATGAAATTCAAATTAAAAAAAAAACCACAAACCCTGTGTGACAAATTTCATTGCCTTTGTATTTGTTGATATCTATAAATAAAACTCGAATACAAAAACATAATCTACCAAACTATGACGCTAAACATCCAAATACGTTCCAGATGTCTGTTTTTCTCCTTTCGTCTTTGTTCTTGATGTTTATTATTATTATTATTATTATTATTAATATTATTATTATTATTATTTGCATTAAACTAATATCATTTATCTCGTTATCTCTAATCTAAACACGATTGCAACAAAGATGTACATCTTAAATGTTTGATTTTAAAATGATGTTTGGCAAAGCACTCCTTTGTTGTTTCGCTGATTTTCATTATGTTTTATCGGCTGCCAAACTTCACGAGTCAAATATAATGTCTTGAGTACGCCAATGGGCTGTTAGCTTGTTATAATAATAATAATAATAATAATAATAATAATAATAATAATAATAATAATAAATAATAATAATAATAATAATAATAATAATAATAATTGTTTTTGCACCTTTCAATTAAAACGAGAATGCTCAAAGTGCATCACATGGGTATGATTATAAACTCTACAGCATTAATAATTTTTTTTATACCACTTTAAGTCACGGCAGATTTCCCTGCGTGAAATTCGGGCTGCCCCTCCCCCCCGCCCCCCCCCCACCCCCACCCCCACCCCCCATCCTACACCTACACACACCCACCCTGGGGAGAGCGCGTCGTCACAAGAGCAGCGCCACTAATTTTTTTTTCTTTTCCTGTCTGCAACTGTACTTGTTTCCCTATCAGAGTAGCTTTTTTCTACAGAAGTTTGCCAAGCAGAACTCTCTTGTTGCCGTGGGTTCTTTTACGCGCGCTAAATAATTATGTGTCACATACGGGACCCCGGTTTATCGTCTCATCCGAAAGACTAGCACCCAGACCACCACTCATGGTCTAGTGGATGGAGGGGGAAAAGTTTCAGGCCCAAACGGGGATTGGAACCACCGCACACTTCCGACCCGGACTTTCTGCTTTCTAAGCAGGCGCGTTACCTCTAGACCATCGATCCATTAGCGTTATTGTCTGGCAATACACCTTCAATCCCGCAATATTCCTGTACAACAAACAAAGAAGGTGGTTCAGAGGTTGCCACAGGTCGAATTCTTTTTCTTCGTGGATTGTTCAGACAGCCACTATTGTTGTCTGTCATATGAGCAAAAATAATAATCATAATAAAAATAAAAATAATGCTAATAATAATGATAATGTATGGAATTTATATAGCGCTGAATCTTGTAAAGCAACAAATCAAAGCGCTCAGATGACTTTTTTTATATATAGAGGATAATGGAATAAGCACTCATGTGCTTTTTTTACATCTAGTCCCCGTGTGTATTGCGGTTTTGTAAATTTTGTCATCTGTTCCCACCGGCACATAATGGCCTACTCTTTCGAAAAGCGGAACAGGATTTAACTTGTGCGCAAGATGTTCTGCATGCGTTCGCACACGGGTCCTAGGTTTATAGTCTCATCCGAAGGACTTTGACATTCAGTTCGATGTTTTGGTCAAACTGGGAAGAAAGGGCGAGGCTGGGAATCGAACCCTGAACCTCACGGTTTACTTGTTGGCAGGCAAACGTCTTAACCATCCTGCCACCTTCCTTCCAAAAATGCGTTGCACTGCCGTTCAGCGCCTAACAAGTCAGGCCCAGCACATCCGACGACTTCTTCGTGGGAGAGAATTGTTCTTTTAAAAGTCTTTCTGGGTGGAAAATGACAAGAGAAAGGACCAAGAAGGCAGAAAATAGAAGCAAGAAGGAGGTGACAGGAAGAAAAGGAGCAAGGAAAACGAAAAGAGAGGGATAGAAAAGAGGGGAATTCCTAGCACAGAATTTTCATCAGGTGGGGGATACTGTTTATTCTGACAGACCCCTGACACCCTGACAGGGGAACATAGGTTGAATGACTGCCAGACTTGTTTAAAAAAAATGGGTTTACCCTGTGATCTGTTTTGAAAAAAAAACACAGGCAGATGAAACATTGACATTTTATTTAATCTATATTTTTATTTTATTCTTTAATTTCGAAGTAAATGGAATAAGCACTCATGTACTTTTTTTTTTTTACATCAAGTTCCTCTGTGTATGCAGTTTTGTCAATTTTGTAATCCGTTCCCACTGGCACACAGTGGCCTACTCTTCTGAAAAGCAGAACGAGTTTTAACGTCTGCACAAGATGTTCTGCATGCGTTCGCACATGGGACCTCGTTTATAGTTTCATCCGAAGGACTTTTAGGGGGGGAGGGGGGAGGGGGGGGGGGGGGGGGGGGGGCGTGAAGTCGGCACTGATATTAACTCCAAAGGAAATAATTCCCTTGAGCGAGATTCGAACCCCGGGTCAGCAGATCACCAGTACATAAAACAGGGTGTGACATGAGAAATCCAAACTTCAAGATTTTTTTCACTGCTGATAAAATCGTGATGTTGCTTTTATTCCACTTTCAATCTGCTCTCCTTACATAAGCTTCACCACAGAAAACTAATAAATGCTATCAAAGAGCTGAATGTCAAAAACTGAGCACTGGAAGCACTGTAGTGTAATCTGAAAGGTTGAACAAACACTGTACAGCCTATGTTAAACGTGGGTTCAAAAATTAGGAGAAAGCAAGGTATACTGAGTTTTCCCATGAATATATTTTCAAAGTTTTAACTGATGCATTTTTTTCCTTCCTCTGTTTTGGGCACTCTGTTGCTTGCAGTTTATAAAGGTAAATGTACAGATGTCCCATAACTTATGTGGTCGTAGGGGAGCGAGGAGTCAGAGACCTAAGCTTCTCTAGGGCCAGCATAGTGAGGGCAGCGCCCATCTCCTCTCCCCCGCTGCTTTACCTTCCCTGACCCTAAAGAGGGCAGGTACCCATTTACAGCTGGGTGAACTGGGGGAACTGTATTGAAGCTAAAGTGATCAAAGGGTCACCCATCCAATTAGCAACCTCGCTCGAGGTTGTTTAACATTGGCTGTGGGAAAGCAAGCACTCCCACCACTGAGCTATCCCGCCCCCCTTTGCAGGTTATAGGACACCATATTTCTTTTAATTGCTCCCCACCCCTCTGCTGTCTGTCTGTCTGTCTGTCTGTCTCTCTCTCTCTCTCTCTCTCTCTCTCTCTCTCTCTCTCTCTCTCTCTCTCTCGCTCTCTCCCCTCAAACCTGGAAAACATATTTTATTCACACCTTCTCTAATATTTACAAAAAGAATGAATAAGAGGATAAACAAATAGATAGAGAATGAACAAAGACACAGATAAAGCAACAAAGAACGAAAGAACGAAACAAGTAAACAAGCCACCCTGCCCCAATATCAGCTGGTACATGCACTATGTGCGTGACGGGATAGCTCAGTGATTGGAGCACTCCTTTCCCTCAGTCAAGTTAAGCAGCGTGGAGCGTGGTTACCACTTGCATGGGTGACCGTTTGCGCGCCTTGGCTTCAGTACAGTTCCCCCAGAGGTAAATGGGTACCTGCCTCTTTAGGGTCAGGGAAGGTAAAGTAGCGAATGAGAGATGGGCGCCACCCTCAATATTCTGGCCCCTAGAGAAGTTGAGGTCTCTGACGCCTCAGTCCCCTACAACGTTATAGGTTCTGGGACACCTTTTACGTTTTTATTGATTGTTGAGTGTATACTGTTGAGTGTTGAGTGATGTGGGGCTGAAATAATTAATGTGATTTGTGTTGGTTTTGTGTTTGTGTTTGGTGGGTCTTTTATATATTTTTCGTTCCTGGGCTAGAGCTCTGAGGTTCACCAAGAGTGAGATTTTACGTCTGGGACAGTTTTTGCCCACCATGAAGGTAGCCCCATTTCCACTTTGGAGATGTATGCTGGGTATGTTCGTGTTTCCCTAACCCATCCAACCGCTGACATGAATGACGAGATCTTTAACATGCATTTTGATCTTCTGCATTGGTATATACACAAAGGGAAGTAAGGTACCGTCATGTCTGCACTTGAGATCGACCTGGGAGATTGTACAAATCCCCACCCTTAATTCTCCAGACACCGCCCACGACTTCCACTTCGTGAACCCATAGGATTGGAGTCACGTTCTTTTAGCTACTGGACTCTATAGCGTCTGTCTGCTCCGTTGGTTCTTTGTCTGATAGATCTATTGCTTTTTCGTTTGTTTTTAATGATTAAGAAAACGGGTGTGTTTTTTTATAGCAAATTGATGGTCGCCTTAATGAAAGACAAACAAATGTATCTTGATGTTCCATCTGGAGATAAAAACTTGACTTGTGACTTTGACACACACACACACACACACACATGCATGTACTACCTCCTCCTTTCCCCGATACACACACACACACACACACACACACACACACACACACCTACCCTCCCCCCCCCCCAAATATACAAACAGCAATATATAATACCAATACCGGTATTGTTATTATCTCAATATCAAGAGAAGTTCTTGTGGGTTACTAGCCATAATTATAGACAATAAAAAAAAAGAAGAAACACCCCCCCCCAACCAAAATAATAAACTTTTATTACAGAAAGAAATAAAATTCAATCTTAAAAAATAAACACACACACACACA
>CM054139.1:27759042-27769042 GCA_028751875.1 Rapana venosa
TCGTGTGTGTGTGTGTGTGTGTGTGTGTGTGTGGTGTTGTCTGTCTGTCTGTCTGTCTCTGCATGTATTTGTGATCTGCTGATCCGGGTTCGAATCTCGTTCAAGAGGATTTTTCCTCTGGAGTTAACATCAGTGCAGACTCCACTGTCCCAAAAGTCCTTCGGATGAGACTATAAACCGAGGTCCCGTGTGCGAACGCAGGCAGAACATCTTGCGCACACGTTAAAACTCGTTCTGCTTTCGGAATAGTAGGCCATTGTGTGGCGGTGGGAACGGATGACAAAATTTACAAAACTGCACACACACGGGGACTGGATAAAAATAAAAAGCAAATGAGTGCTTATTCCATTATCCTCGAAATAAGAGAATAGATAAATAAAGAATATATAAATCTCTCTCTCTCTCTCTCTCTCTCTCTCTCTCTCTCTCTCTCTCTCTCTCTGTATCTCTCTTGATAATGTTATCTTAAGTGATATTTTTGTAGCTGACTTTTTGTTATACAGTAACATGTTGTCTGTGTGTGTGTGTTTTTTTTGTTTGTTTTTTTTGTTTTTAACCAAAATACTAAGCAGTTCGGCAACCCCCTTCATGTATGGGCCAATGGCCTTTTTGTGAATAAATCATTGAGTTCGAGTTCGAGTTCTCTCTCTCTCTCTCTCTCTCGATAGGCAGGGCGAAATTTTGCTGTGTAAATTTTGTGTTTAAATTGCCAAATAAACCAGCACCATGCCAGTTGTCGGGTTACCAACAACGCTGGAAGTGACGCTAGGTGCCCTGCTGCAACAACACTGCATCACCTCATGGAAGGTCTGTGGAGAAGGCGAGCAAACGACTGTTGTGCTTTGACTGAAGGCTGGCTCAAGTGATGGGAACATGGCGGGTCAACAAACACTGTGTACTTCCGCAGAAAGCTCCCAGTCAGACCAACAGGGACCGACGAAGGACAGAGGAGAGGAGACAGGCAGAGGAGAGGAGGCGGGCAGAGGAGAGGAGCGGCAGAGGAGAGGAGACAGACAGAGAAAGGCAAGAAGACAAGGCAAGTGCATTGTTCCCATTCGAACGTCGCAAGTTTGTTTATGCCAACACCCCCCATCACCAGTCTGTCTCACACACCAAACACCCAGCCTCTCCAAACCACATGCCTTCGCAATCGGTGCTTCCCACACATGTTATCGCCGTGCGTCAGGTGCTTGTCACAGTGTTGGAAGCTGACACAGTGGCTGAACAACAAGGTGGAATTGACCTGGCTGAGGTGCCTGTACCTGACATTACGATGGAGGGGGAGGACTGTGACGAATTCTAGATCAGATTCGGGATGCAGGCTACAGTGGAGATACTATAAAGAACTATGTGGGTGGGCTGAGAACAGTATCCCTGCAGAGAAATCTCAGGGACGTTTCTAGAAAAACAAGGACTTTCTTAATGTGTATACCTCTGATGAAATACCTGATACTATCATTTGTGAAAGTGAAGATATGATTTTTCAGTTTATCTGGACAGATGACACTCAAACCCTGCTGATTACTTTTGGTTTGCAAAAAAGAACACAGGCAACTGACTCAAGAGGAAAAAGACATTTATTCCAAGCTGCAGCTGTGGACACCTGCCGATCGTGACAGAATCAAAGACAGAATTAGTGCTGGACTGGATGTTTTACATGTTATGATGGATGCTATCAGATTTTTTCTGGGTTAGAAGTGACTGTGGTTGCCTGTATATGTGCGTGTGTGAGTGTGTGTGTGTGTGTGCATGCGCACCCTCTTGTGCGTGCGTGCGCGCGTGTGTGTATGTGTGTGTTGTGTATGTTCGTGCGTGTGTACTGAATCTTGTAAAGCAACAAATCAAAGCGCTTTCTTTTTAAATCGAGGATAATGGAATAAGCACTCATGTGCTTTTTTACATCCAGTCCCCGTGTGTAAGCGGTTTTTTGTAAATTTTGTCATCTGTTCCCACCGGCACACAATGGCCTACTCTTTCGAAAAGCGGAACAGGATTTAACATGTGCGCAAGATGTTCTGCATGTGTTCGCACACGGGGCCTCGGTTTATAGTCTCATCCGAAGGATTACTTTTACGTGTGTGTGTGCGTGCGTGTGTTTGTGCGTGCGTGTGTGCGTGTTCGTGCGTGTGTGTGTTCGTGCGTGTGTGTGTGCGTGTGTGCATGCATATGTGTGTGCATATGTGTGTGTGTGGTGAGAGAGAGAGAGAGAGAGGAGAGAGAGAGAGGAGAGAGAGAGAGAGAGGAGAGAGAGAGAGAGAGAGAGCAAAACAGGAGGTTAGGCATATTGTGAGTTAGGTTTTTCACGTGTTGGAAAGAGCATGAGTTACCGGATCAGACGGAATGTAGGGACAGGAAGCCCTGTCACAGACTCGGTGTTTAAATGATGTTTGTGGTTGTTGTTACCCTCCCCCTCCCTTTCCCCATTAGCAATGGGCGAAAGTGTTAGGCACCAATTCATCTGAATCGTAATGTAAAACACTTCACCATGTCGTGGAATCCATGCCATGTCGACCATTTGGGCTGTAGAAATGATACATCTGTATTTCTGAAAATACGTGTTTTGTTCCCAGTCCCCTTCCCACTGTCCCCTTGTAAATGGGCTTTAACAGCTTATTACAATAAAATATTGTCATTGTCATTGTCATTGTCATTGTCTCTCTCTCTCTCACACACACACACACACACACACACACACACACGCACACTCCAAGTTGACAAACAGCGCATATGACAAAAAATGTATTCTTATATATGGTGGTATTATGGACAGTCTTTCTAGATCTCAGAGAAATCACTGTTTTGTGTGTGTGTGTGTATGCGTGCGTGCGCGTGTGTGTGTGTGTGTGTGTGCGTGCGTGCGTGCGTGCGCGCGTGTGTGTGTGTGGTTAAATGGATTCCTTGTCGCTAACTGGATTCAGACGTTATTGCGCGAGCCTGGTCAAACGGTCACTTGAAATTATTGTTTAGCTGCATGATGCTGGCACAGTGTTTTCCATCAACATAATCATATGAAAATATACGGCCCAATCCAATCCAATCCAATCCAATCTTGTTGTCTATAGCTCCGCGGACCTTAGATACTAACAAAAAATATCTCACCATTGGTGAACCTCAGAATTCTAGTCGAGGAACGAAAAAAAAAAAAAACCAACAAGACAAAAAAAAGACATGACATTTGCACTATACTGAATAATAATACAGAGTACAACGCCCTGACCTACCCAAGCAAAACTGTACTTCGGTAAACAACTCCCTGAAAAGGTGGGAATGAACAAGGACACAGGGAGGGGGTGGGGTGGGGTGGGGTGGGGAGTGGAAGGTTGCAGAAAAAGGGTATGGCCGGGGAGGGGGGGGGGGGGTGGTAGCAGGTATGGGAGAAAAGAAATTGCACTTAAGTGCTTGACGAAAGCATGCTGGAGAAAGGAATGAGTTTTAACCAAAAAATGAATTGAGAAGAGCTATAGTGTGAACTGAATAGTTGATAGGTTAGGAATGAAATGGGAAATAAATTAAGAGGCATGTGTGTTGGGTGGGTTTTTAAAAAAATATATGAAGCACACAACCTGCCACTAGAGTACAGGAGCTTTGTCCGATCTTCTTGTCATTCAGCTTTGTACAAGAGAGAGAGAGAGAGAGAGAGAGAGAGAGAGGAGAGAGAGAGAGAGAGAGAGAGAGAGAGAGAGAGAGAGAGAGAGAAGAAGACAGACAGACAGACAGACAGACAGAAAGCGAGAGACAGGACAGAGAGAGAGAGGGGGAGAGGGAGACCGCCAGACGACAGAGACACACAGAGGAGAGAGAGCGAGACAGGCAGACAGAGACACAGAGAGAGAGAGAGGGAGAGAGAGAGAGGCAGACAGAGACACAGGAGAGAGAGAGAGAGAGAAGAGAGAGAGAGAGAGAGAGAAGAGAAGAGAGGCAGACAGAGACACAGAGAGAGAGAGAGAGGCAGACAGAGACACAGAAGAGAGAGAGACAGAGACAACAGACAATAGATGACAGAGACAGAAGAGAGAGAGAGAGAGAGAGAGAGAAACGGACAGACAGACAGACAGACAGACAGAGAGCGAGCGAGAGCGAGAGAGAGAACCCTCTGAACTCTGAATCGTTTAATGATTAGGTCTATGGCCCATATCACTGGCGTGTACATAAACAAATGATCACACAAGACACAGCGATTGATACAATGCAAATACATGCATTTCTAAATATTCCGTTAAACTTGCTCTGCTACGAGTATACTGGGCTTATCAAATGCTTTCATAACAAAATTGGCAAGACGATTGATGGTCAGCTTATTTTCAGATGCAAGTAACATAGTTAATTTAAACAATGATGGACTATTGTAATAATTTTTGCAATAAACTGTTCCCTAATGTCCGTGTATGCTGGACACTGTAATATAAAGTGGATTTCTGTTTCTATTCTGCACTGACATATCGGACACATAAGATCTGCTTCTGACAGATTATTTCTGAAACGCAGTTTATGTACTTTCAGCTGAGAGACACCTAGGCGTAATCGTATCAAAGCGTTCCTTGATTTTATATGTTTAATATGTTGTAGAAGACGTGGCACAGAAAAGTTACCTTTAAATGTTGAGTACACAGTGTATCTTTCGTGACTGTGGATACTTTCTGTCCACTCCTGAACATAAACAGTAGTTAACCTTAGCATTTTGATAAACATTTTCTCATCACCTACTCCTTGATTTTCCCAAGCATCACTAAAACCATACTGGTACAGGAAGAAACATAATAATGAAGCCCATGATCTCTTGTTCCTTTCATGCAAAAGAAGTGGCATTTTATAAGCTTTATGGGGAAGCCGCTCATCTCTCATCTGTATAATCCTTAACCAGAATCTAACTGTCTTTGTGTATATGTTAACAAAAAGTGGGTATCTACCTGATTCTCCATAAACAAGGTCATTGGGAGTTCTCATACTAACATTTAGAAAGCGCTTGATAGCAAAGAGGTGTACTCGTTCAACCATTTTCAGGTCAGTATTTAATCCCCAGACCTCTGCTCCATAAGACAACATAGGCTGTATTTGTGTGTCAAATGATTTGAAAAAAATTGCATAAGATTTTTTCCCCAAGTGAATTAAGAAGTCTCAAAATGCTAATGACACCTTCTCTTGCATGGTTTGCCATATCAGTCAGATCATGGGAAAATGACAATCTAGTGGATAAAATTATACCAAGATATTTGTATGCATTTACAACTTTCATGCAATCTGTACCATAGAACCGTTTCTCATTGAATGCTAAATGGCCACCATTTCTAAACACAACTACATGCGATTATGCTAAATTAACCTTTAGTCCTATTTTGTGTGCGGTCTCATGAAGAACATTTAGTTGCTTTTGTAAGCCACACACAGAATCTGACAAAAGAATGACATCATCAGCAAACATTAGTACACATATTTCAACAAAGTCAGGAAATAACTGGATGCCATGTTTCCCACGCTGGGCAAGGTTTCTCTTGCTACTTCATCAATAAGCAGTAAAAATAGCACGGGGCTACATAGTTCTCCTTGTTTAACTCCCAGTGGACATGTAAAAGACTCAGTTAACTCCCCCCTAACTCTGACTTTTGCCTGCACAATGTTATACATACTAACTATTGCTTTATACATTCTAATATCGCCCTTAAAATCCTTTCTTTTCCAGAACATTCCACAGTTTAATCCTATCTATAGAGTCGAAAGCTTTTTTAAAATCAATAAAAGCTACATATAGCTTTTTATGATAAACCAGTAGAGCAAGAGAGAGAGAGAGAGAGAGAGAGAGAGAGAGAGAGAGTTCAGACTTCAGATGTATTATTCATGTAAGGCCACAGCCCCTTATGAACAGAGGGGGCAACAAATGATAGATTTGAACACAAAAACAAGAGCAGAAAAGAAATATTACGTGTCCTATGGGTATGCAATATTAAAGAAGTCCAGACGTGGCTTTTTCCCGCTGTTTGAAAGCTTTAAATAAGTACATTGCAAAATTAGGGACAATACTTTCACTTTCAAATGAAAATGAGAGAGAGAGAGAGTGAGAGAGAGAGAGAGAAAGAGAGAGAGAGAGATAGAGAGAGGGGCGTATGCGTGCGGCATGTATAAAATTGTGTACATGCTTACCGTGCATTCACTTGCACACTTATAAACATGCCTTTGTTCATAATGCACAAACACACTTTCACGTCTTGTAAACGCCCTCAAGTAAGCTTGCACACACCAAAGAAAACACAAGCAGAAAAAAATATAGTAATGTGCTGTGATGTTTAAACAAGATAACCCCCCAAAAAATGGTAGAATCACAAACATAAACAACAACAACAGCAACGAACAAAGAAATTACACAAATGTGCTATGATATTTAAACCAGAGAACAGAAAAATAGAAGCAAAGAACAACAACCAAAAATAACAAGAGCAAGTAACAAATAAAGAAACTACAAACATTTGCTATGATATCTAAACTAGATAAAAGAAAAAAAGAGAGAAACAAACAAACAAACAACAACAACAAGCAACAAATAAAGAAACTGCAAACATTCCCTGTGATACCTAAACCAGAGAAAGGCAAAAACAGAAAAAACAAAAACAAAACTACAAAAATATGCTGTGATATCTACTGTTGTTGTTGTTTTTTTTAAACTAAACCCAAACCAAAAAAACATATAAAAGAAAAAGACACCAACAAAACAAAAACAACAAAAAACCCAGTCAAATAATGAAAATATTTTCCTAAGCTTGTTACAGAATAACAATTAATCTAGCCGTGAGCCATAGTATGTAAATAAGGACATAATATATAGGATGGGAAAATAAGTAGATCACCTGAGATCAAAGTGTTAAGGTCCATCAATGTGAAGACTACATGATTAATGATCTGTTAACATTCCTTTGTATCTTCTCACTAGATTCCCCCCCCCCACCCCCACCCCTCACCCACCCTCAAAACTGAAAAAAATCTGTGCATATTTCCATGCAGAAAAACTGCAAAAGTAAACCCTTGTGTCTAGGGCAGCAAGTTTCATTTGATTATGCATGCACTGGGTAGCTAAATGTGTGACGTGAATGCATGCACGTGCATATGTGCTGGAAGGCCCTGATTCAGGTCAAAACATACATGTGTGTGTGTGTGTGTGTGTGTGTGTGTGTGTGTGTGTGTGTTGTCTTCACATACATGTCATTTGTGACATCTTCTAGTCAGTGGTTTTTGTTTTTGGAGGGTTTTTTTGTGGTCTGTGCTTGTGTCAAAGCCCTTTTTGTTTTTTGTTTGTTTGTTGTTCTGTTGAGGATTTTTTGTTTGTTTGTTTGGGGTTTTTTTGGGGGTGGGGGGTGGCTTTTTCTTTGTGACCTCTATGAATGTGTGTGTCTTCAATTTTACGTCTGTTCACTTAAAGTGATATTAGACGACTATGAATGTGTCCTCTTGGAAATGTGTCATTCCCTTTACCCTCGCCATTTTTGTTTGCGCCAATGTGTGTGTGTGTGCCCTTTTATTCTGTGTCATTTAGGAAGGTGTCCTGTTCAGTATGTGCCACTTTGGTCTGTAGCCTCACAGTCCCTACCTATCATAAGCCTGCCGTTTTAGTATGTGTCCTAGTGTCTGTGTCTTTTTCTATGTGCCATTTTGTTTGTGCCCTATTTAGTTTGTACCCTTTATATAGGCCTATCATGCCCTTTTCAGCCTGTGCCGATTATGTGTCTTGTCCTTTAGTCTGTGCCATTTTGTCTGTGCCTCTCTCTCTCTCTCTCTCTCTCTCTCTCTCTTTGATACACAGGTACAACCCATTGTACAATAGGGAGCAGAGATCTGGGGAATGAAAAACATTGTACCAATAGAAAAATACCATTTACTACATTAAAGAGATTCCTTGGTGTAAACTGGCCCACTCCAATGACATGATTTATGGAGAACTGGGAAGGTATCCATTGTTTGTAAATTCTATGGTAAAATATATAGGCTTTTGGCTTAAGATAGCTCTATGGAGGATAAGCAACTGCCATCCAAAGCTTATAAAATGTTATACATACTGGATTGTCTGTCCCGATGGTGTGTCACCTTGTCGTGGTGGGATGGCTTGGGTGCTTCAATGACCCCCAGAGCTATGTGGGCGGGGGTTCTGCCTCTGGCAAGTTCAACTATGCTCAACAGGTCTGTGGGGCAGGAGTCACACTAAAGGATGCACCCTGGTCCTCCAGGTTGGGGGTTGTGCATTGGGCTAATGACCCATTCACTTAAAACTCTTCTGTTACAGAAACTGCAACATTACCTCTTACGACCAGACAAACCCCAATCGAGTCCACTTGACTTGAATCCACAAGGGAAGGGAAAGTTGGTCGACCAAAACAGACCTGGCGCAGAAGTGTTGACGAAGAAACAAAGGCAGCCGGAATGACATGGGCCAAGCTGACGAGGATCTCCCAAAACCGAGTTCGTTGGAGGGGTGTTCTTGCAGCCCTATGTTCCCCAAGGAACCAAGAGGCATAAGTCAAGTAAGTCAAGACTGGATTGTAAAGGAAAGCATACTTGGGCATCTAAAGTACGTTTATGTTTGTATCGATTTGGCTTTGGATTTGTTTGGGACAATCAAGGAGTTCAAAATGTAAAAGCTTTTTAAAAATCATTTAAACAGAGAGTTGTTGATTGTAGATGGCAGGAGTGGTACCCCACATTCAAAACAGTGTTGGATTTTTTCTATACAGAACATTTAAAACGTCACTGTGAATTGAACAGTATACCTTGATAGAAATGAATAAGTATGTTAAACATGCATTGTCAAAATTTAGATGTGGTGTATCAGATATTGCTGTACATTTGAAACGATATGCAAAAGATGAAAATGATAATTTGATTTTTAATTTGTGTAGATTGGCAACACAAGATGAAATTCATGTTGTTTTGGAATGTCCAGTTCTTGGAGACCTGGGAAAAGAATTGATTCTGCAAACTTATTGGAACTACCCATCATTGGTCAGGCTAGCTCAACTTATGTCATCTGAAAATGAGCAAACTGTTAAAAATCTAGCAATATTTCTGTATAAATATTTGAAGAGAATAAGGGATAGTAGCCTAATGTAAATTTTTCAGTTTTAACAGATGTTCATTGAATGCTTTATTTTCAACGATAACTTGACAGCAAATGGCTGTATACTAGCGCTGTTGTATGTTTCCACCCCTTCAGAAGGGGCTTTGACCTATCTGAATAAATCATCTTAAGTCTGAAGTCTTTCTTGTGTGTGTGTGTGTGTGTGTGTGTGTGTGTGTGTTGTGTGTGTGTGTGTGTTGTGTGTGTTGTGTGTGTGTGTGTGTGTGTGTTTAAACAGATCTTTATTCAGAAAACGTGAATATTATACATACACAGTTTGAGAGCAATAACAAGCAAATAGCTTATGGCATGCTCTCTCTCTCTCTCTCTCTCTCTCTCTCTCTCTCTCTCTCTCTCTCTCTCTCTGCTGTGTGCGTGTGTGTGTGTGTGTGTGTGTTGTTTTAAGCTAGTCTCTGTTTAGTCTTCACTTTTTCTAAGTGTTCTCTAAGCCTGTGCATTTTTCGTCTCTGTGTTTTTGTGATTGTTGATCTTTTTCAACAATATCAAGTCGCACAATAATTACGGAAGAACACTGTGTTCATGAATCTGAAAGCTTAGTTCACTTTTGTTTTGTTAGAAATATTTTCACCCATAACGTTTTCAAATCCCATGGGTTATGAAGCCGTGGGTTCGAATTTCGGCAGCGGCTGGTGAATTAAGGGTAGGGACTTTGACCATCTCCCAGGTCAGCTTCGATTACAGACCTGCTAGTGCCTTAATTAGGGACGGGATAGCTCAGCTGTCAGAGCACTCGCTTTCCCCCCAGCTAAGGTTAAGCAGCATCGCGCGTGGTTACCACTTGAATGGGTGACCGTTTGCACGCCTTGGCTTCAGTACAGTCCCCCAGTTCACTCAGCTGTAAATGGGTACCTGCCCTCTTTAGGGTCAGGGAAGGTAAAGCAGCGA
>CM054139.1:27771542-27781542 GCA_028751875.1 Rapana venosa
CGTGAATGGAAGCGTGCTTTCATTCACACATCCTACACTGATCCTACTCATCCGCATAAGCAAATTTTTTTTTTAAAGTTCATTTCTATGGGACAAGAGTTCAAAAACAACATTCGTCTGTTCCCCCTTCGTATTCTTATACCGCGTTATACCTTTACTGAATAAACTTCCAAGTTATCCACTTCATACTTCCTTTCCTTAAAAAAACACACACCAAACAAACAAAAAAGCCTAGCCTCAACATTAAACTAGCCATGCCCACCCGAGAGAAACAGATACCTGCGAAGGATGGTCAGGAAATTTGACCAGCACTTCCACAATTCTCAACACTTTGCAGTGGCAGGCAAAGCATGATATGCCGGCGCGCGGTTGGCGGCAGTCTCCTCCTCTCTACCCATCCTACCACAAACAGTAGACCTCGGGAGGAGCAAACACGGGGCCCAGACACAATCCTTTAGAAAATATAGACAAATAAAGTGGGGATGGAACCGATCTCTCTGTCTTCCTCCCGGCTAAGATTTCATTTTTAGAACCACTCGGGCCAAAGTGGCAGGAAGGGAAAGGTGGAATGTCCTGTGTACTTTTAACTTTACAAAACGTCAGCTTGACAAAAGTCTGGTGAAAATGGGTAGGGGGTTTGGGTGGGGTGAATGAGTGGGGTGGGGTTGGGTTGGGTGGGTGGGTGGTTGGTGGGGGGTTAGTTGAAGGGAAGGGTGGCAAAGGCTACACTTCAGCTATAATTTCCAGACTATAAACCGAGGCCCCGTGTTCGAACGCATGCAGAACATCTTGCACACACGTTAAATCCTGTTCCGCTTTTCGTAAGAGTAGGCCATTGTGTGCCGGTGGAAACAGATGACAAATTTTTTAAACCGCATACACACGGGGACTGGATGTAAAAAAAAGCACACGAGTGCTTATTCCATTATCCTCGATATAAAAGAATAGATAAATAAATAAATTAAATAGTTTCGAGGTCAAGTACCTCTTAGAAAAAATAATCATTTTAACAGATTATTTTTTAAGTGTTTATTTATTTATTCTTTTTATTTCGAAGATAATGGAATAAACACACTCGTGTGCTTTTTTTTTACATCCAGTCCCCGTGTATGTGCAGTTTTGTAAATTTTGTCATCCTGTATATAGAAAAGTGCACTGTGTAATTGTGTCGGGGATTGAGGACATAGAGCTACACCAGCTAGTCATGACAAAGTTGGAAATGATCATCAAAAATAATAATAATAATAATAATAATAATAATAATAATGTATGGAATTTATATAGGGCTGAATCTTGTAAAGCAACAAATCAAAGCGTTGTTGCTGCTATTGTTGTCTTTAATTAAACGTCTGTTCACACTCAGTGATATTAGATGTGTGTGTGTGTGAGTGTGTGTGTGAGTGTGTGTGAGTGTGTGTGTGAGTGTGTGTGTGTGTGTGTGTGTGTGTGTGTGTGTGTGTGTGTGTGTGTGTGTGAGTGTGTGTATGTAAATGAGGATTGCTTGCGTTCCTACAGCGATGACGCCGTGTATACTCATTATGGTTAAAGAAGCTAGCAGACGACTAGGAACCCAGACAAACCCTTGTTTGCGGAAAAATAGATTTAAAAAAAAAACCACCTACCAAATTTGTGCAAAGCTACATGAATTGTAAGTCAGGAGTTAGCCTTTCACACAAAAATACTCCTCCTCCCACCTTTGCTTTTTTTTGGGGGGTGGGTGGGGGTGGGGGTGGAGTTCAGGGGGTGGGGGTTGCAATGTTAAGTTCCGAATGCGTGTTTATAGGAAAATCAATTAAAAATGGGGCCCAAAATTAAAGCTGGAGTGCGGCCGAATTGGTAACCACTAGCTTTTCTTTTGCTTTTCTTTATTTATCGTTAAAACTTGGTTATGCCTGTACTATTTACAGAACAATCTGTCTTCGGGCTTAGGCGTCTTCTTTTATCATCCATGCACGTTTCACGCTTTGTCAGCTTATCTGTCTGTCTATCTATCTGTCTGTCTGTCTGTCTGTCTGTCTGTCTGTCTGTCTCTCTCTCTCGCCCCGCCTCTCTCTCAGAATGTGTTTACATAAAAAGGAGATAGGATCACTTTAGGTACATCTGTCAGATGTGAGTGATTACAAGTGTTCCCGTATCCATGGTGCATCTCTCAGTGTGTGTGTGTGGGGGGGGGGGGGGGAGATCTTGGGGGGGTGGGGGGGAGACTCATGCGTATTCATGTGTGTGTAGTTCTTGTTGTTGTTGCTGTTGTTGCTGCTATTGTTGTCTTTAATTTAACGTCTGTTCACATTCAGTGATATTAGATGTGTGTGTGAGAGTTTTGTGTGTTGGTGAGTGTGGTGTGTGTGTGTGTGTGTGTGTGTGTGTGTGTGTGTGGTGTGTGTGTGTGTGAGTGTGTGTGTGATGTGTGTGTGAGTGTGTGTGTGGTGAGTGTGTGTGTGAGGAGTGTGTGTGTGAGAGTGTGTGTGAGTGAGTGATGTGTGTGTGTGAGTGTGTGTGTGAGTGTGTGTTTGAGTGTGAGTGTGTATTTGAGTGTGAGTGTGTGTATATGAGTGTGTGTGTGTGAGTGTGTGTATGTGTGTGCGAGTGTGTGTGTGTGTATGTGTGTGAGTTGTGTGTGCGTGTGTGTCTGTGTGTGTGTCTGTGTCTGTGTGTGTGTGTGTGTGTGTGTAATAAAGAGTAATAACAAGTGGAAATACACAGTAGTATTCTTAACATAAACAGATCAAGAACAACATTAAAAATAGAAAAAGAAGTGGGGGAAAAAAGGAATAGATTCAAGACTACACTACATGCTATGTGACTTAACATAACTTTAGCATTGTCAAACGTTAGTTGTAATTGTGTCAATGTATTCTAGAAAGGTCAGGTGGATGTGTGAGTGTGTGTGTGTGTCGTGGTGTGTGTGTGTGAGTGTGTGAGTGTGGTGTGTTGTGTGTGTGTGTGTGTGTGTGAGTGAGGTGTAGTGAGTGTGTGTGTGAGTGTGTGTGTGAGAGTGAGTGTGTGGATAGTGTGTATGAGTGTGTGTGTAGTGAGTGTTGTGGTAGTTGAGTGTGATGTGTGATGTGTGTTGTGAGTGTGTGGTGATGTGTGTGTGTGTGGTGTGTGTGGTGTGTGTGAGTGAGTGTGGTGTGTGTGTAGTGGTGTGTTGTGTGAGTGTGTGTGTGTGAGTGTGTGATCGTGAGTGTGTGTGATATGTGATGTGTGTGAGTGGTGTGGTGGTGAGATGTAGATAGTGTGTGTTGAGTGCGTGTGTGTGAGTGTGTTGGTTTGAGTGTGTGTGTGTGATTGAGTGAGTGTGTGTGTGGTGTGGTGAGTGTGTGTGTGTGGTGGTGTGTGTGTGTGTGAGTTGTGTGTGATGATGTGTGTGGTGTTGTGAGTGAGTGGAGTTGAGTGGGTGTGAGTGTGTGTGAGTGTGTGTGTGTGTGTGAGTGTGATGTGTGTGTGGTGTGTGTGTGTGTGTGGTTGGTGTGAGAGTGTGTGGTGTGAGTGGTGTGTGAGTGTGTTGTGTGTGTGTGTGTTGGTGTGAGTGTGTGTGAGTGAGTGTGTGTGTGATGTGTGTGTGTGGTGTGTGTGTGATGTGATGTGTGATGTGTGTGTGTGAGTGTGATGATGAGTGTGTGAGTGTGTGATGTGTGTGTGATGTGTGGTGTGTGATGTGGAGTGTGTGGTGAGTGTGTGTGTGAGTGTGTGGTGGTGTGTGAGGTGTTGTGTGTGAGTGTGTGTTGTGTGAGTGTGTGTGTGTGTGTGTGTGTGTGTGTGGTGTGTGTGTGTGTGTGTGTTGTGTGTGTGTTGTGTGTGTGTGTGTGTGTGTGTGTGTATGCGTGTGAAGTGACAGGGCTTACCTCTGTTCTGTGTGTTTTGCTGGAGTTAGGGAATATGTCAGTGAGGAAGTCGTTTTGCTCTAGAAATTTCTCTTAAAACACGAATTAACAGAAATAATTCTATTTCTTTACCAAAATATTTTGCCTATTCATTTATTTCTGTGTTTGTTTGTTTGTTTGCCTGTTTTGTTTATCTCTTTTCGATACGTGGTTGTTTTTTTCTTTGATTGTTGGTTTTGTAATTTTTTAACAATCTGTTTTTTTAAATGGAGTTTTCTTTCCAGTTTAAAACCTTTTTAAAAAAAAATATGATCAGGGTAGAGATCATTGGTATAAAAGGACCATTATGTCCACCAGTCGTCATCATATATATGTTTTATTTGCATCTGTTACGATTGAAAACTCCAAGAGTTGCAGAAAGAGCTATTGTGACTGAGAGAGAGGGAGAGAGAGAGAGAGACATGTGGATGTGTATGTACATTATTGAACTTCTGTTAGTTTGTCTCTATCTATCTATCTATCTATCTATCTATCTATCTATCTATCTATCTATCTATCTATCTATCTATCTATCTATCTATCTATCTATCTAACTATCAATCTATCTATCTATCTATCTATCTGTCTATCTGTCTATCTATCTATCTATCTATCTATCTATCTATCTATCTGTCTGTCTGTCCCTCCGTCTGTCTGTCTGCCTGGTTGTCTGTCTGTCTGTCTATGTGTCTCTCTGTGTCTGTCTGTCTCTCTCTCTCTCTGTCTCTCTCCCCTCTCTCTCTCTCTCTCTCTCTCTCTCTCTCTCTCTCTCTCTCTCTCTCTCTCTCTCAAGATATAGGAAAGGTGAGAAAAACTTGATATGCTCTATGTGTAGACTTGATAAAGAGTTTGAAGTCTCATTTCATTTTTTCTTGTCCAGTACTAGATGACCTAAGAAGAGAATATATTCCTGAGAAATATCATCGCAGACCAGCTCATTTTAGAAGGAGTTTGCTCCTGTCTTCCAAAAATGAAAATGTCATGAAAAATCTTGCTGTTTATATACACATCGATAAGTCTTTCAAAAGAAGTATTTTGATTATATAACACAGAAAAAAATGTAATGTGTGCGTACGTATTGCTTTGTATTAAGTTGCATGAATATGTTTATGTGCTTGTGCATATCAGTCTTTTATATATATATATCGAGAGAGAGAGAGATATCGAGAGAGAGAGAGAGATGCGTCTTTTTTGTAAACCCCTTTAAATGGGATCATTGTCTTTCTGAACTTCCTGCTTTATTTTCTTCATTCTTCTCTGACAAAGTCCACAACATTCGCTCCAGACTGGATCAGACTTCTTTCCAGCCTGTGCTTCCTGATCCCCAATTCACTGGCATTCCTTTCTTTTTCTTTCATCAACAAACGAGAAAGAAATCAAGACAATTTAGAAAGAAATGACAAGAAAATCATGCGATCTCGATCCTGTACCTGCTTCTCTTCTCACTCAGTGCATTCCACAGCTCATGCCCACTATCACGAAAATAGTTAACTCATCTCTTCTCTCAGGAATTTTTCCATCAACTCTCAAAACTGCAATAGTTACACCTCTACTCAAAAAGCACGACCTCGACCCTAACATTCTGAAGAATTACAGATCTGTTTCTAACCTACCTTTTATCTCTAAAGTCCTTGAAAAAGTTGTTCTGAAACAACTCAACAGCCATCTTCATTCCAACAATCTCCTTCCCCCTTTTCAGTCTGCCTATCGTGCCAACCACAGCACTGAGACCACCTTAGTTCACACCTTAAACACGCTTCTGCACGCTTCTGACTCAGGAAAAATCTCCGTTCTCACTCTCCTCCACTTATCTGCAGCCTTCGACACTATAGACCACTCAATTCTTCTCTACCGTCTCCAAAACACATTTGGTATTAAAGACACAGCCCTCACCTGGTTCAGTTCATACCTTACAGACCGACTCCACACAGTTACAGTAAATAAGATTAAATCAACACATGCCAAACTGGAATGTGGAGTCCCACAGGGATCAGTTCTCGGCCTTGTTCTTTTCACTCTCTACACTGCTCCACTCTCACATAATTATAATAAACCATCATCAAGTCAGCCATCATTTTTATGCAGACGACTCTCAGATTCTTACAGTGAAACTCCTGAAAATCTGCCTTCTCTCTTGACAAATATGTCCTACTGCCTTCAAGATATCCAAAATTGGATGATACAAAACAAGTTACAGCTAAATGTAGATAAAACCGAAGCCATGCTTGTTGGGACCAAACACAAACTTTCTTCCATTACAACAGCTTCAATATAATTCGGCAGTATATCTTTCCCTCTATCCACTGCAGTGAAATATCTAGGGGTAGTTATGGGCAACACAATCTCCATACAAAAATTCATCACCCAAAACTGCCAGTCGTGCTACTATCAATTACGGCGCATTAGTGCATTTCGAAAGTATCTGTCCACTGATGCTACATCCAAACTAGTCACGTCTCTCATTCTCTTCTGGCTGGTCTGCCACCATCATCTATCCACCTTCTTCAACGTATACAAAACTCTGCAGCTCAACTAGTCCTCAGAAAGAAAAAATCTGAGCACATTACTCCTCTCTTGTGATCTCTCCACTGGCTGCCTGTGCCACAGAGAGTACACTGTAAGATCTGTACCCTCTGTTACAAATATCTCCACCAAACAGCACCTTCCTACCTCTGTGAATGTCTTCACTTATACACTCCTTCTCGTTCCCTCTGCTCTGCTGCAGATACCTTGTGCTTAAGAATACCTAGATTCAACCAGTCCACGGTTGGCCGTTGCTCTTTCTCTGTTTTTGGTCAATTGATCTGGAATGATCTCCCCCCCCCCCCCCCCGCCCTCTCTCTCTCTCTCTCCGCCAAAAGCCTACTTATGATTTAAATCCAGCCTCAAGACATTTATTTCAAACCTAAGATTATCTCCTCTTGTTTCATCTCATTTCTGTCCCTGCCCTCAACAACCAAACCCCCCATCACCCTGCTGGAGTGTACAACCTTTGTGTGTGTGTGTGTGTTTACATTTAAATTTGTAAAAACTATTAATTGTAACTAGCTGCATGTGAAAGACTAGGATGAATGAAAGCGCTTTGATTTGTTTTGGGGGTTTTTTTGCAATATATAGCGCTGTATAAATTCAATTTATTATTATTATTATCATTATTATTATTCTTGAATCTCTCTCTCTCTTTTCTCTCTCTCTCTCTCTCTCTCTCTCTCCCTCTCTCTCTCTCTCTCTCTCTCTCTCTCTCTCTCTCTCTCACTCTCTCTCACTCACTCTCTTCGTGGAGTTTCAATTGACTGTCTTTTTTCTGCTTGCTGTTGAAGGGGTGAAGGGTAGTCGACATTTTTTTTCAATCTGTCCCTCCCTGTCCTTAGAATACTTTAAGGAGGAACGCCTGCTTACACAGCAGTACTTTGGCCCACTACAGCCTCGCCCTGTAGAGCAAACTGCCATGCCGACTAACCCCGTTTTCTTGTCGGCAATGCAGTGCACTTTTAAATAAATCCCATCCCTCCCTTACCCTCCCAATCTTCAACCATCCCACTATCATAAATTTTCCATTTTTTTAAGTCCTTCCCCTCCCTCCCACCCCTCCCTCCCCCTCCCCTAAGAATAAAGATCTTTCAATCAGCAAGAAAGTTTCCTTTTTTTTTTTGTAGGGGTGGGGGGGGGCGTTTTTCTTTTTTAGTGGGGGGAGGGGGGTATTTTATTAATCGTTTTCTTTGTTTGTTTTATTGCTTTTTCTAAATTTTTAATGAAGACCTTCCATCTGTCATTGAGTGGCTGGTAACTCAGTATTGATGCTGGACCCTCTTACAGAGAAGATCCCGCAAGCTTTCTCACAGCTCTTTCTTTATCTTCCAGTTTTGAAAAGCTCTGTTTGCCATTATTATTGTTTGGAAAGCATAGGTGAAAAGATGTTGAAGATTTTTCGTTTCGGAGTAGGAAGGGGGGGGGGGGGCGGGGAATGGCTTGGGATTTTATATCGTTGTTTTTTTAAACACCTATTTGACATTGGTCAAATATTTGCATTACTATTGTACTCTTAATGAGCTTCTGATGAGTCAACATTATTTTCATTATATATTTTTTTCTTTTCTTTTATTATTATGTTTTTGCTTATGATGATGATGGGTCTTTAAAAACCTGTCTTGTTTGATCGTGATCAGAACATACCCAAAATAGGTTTTGAATGTCTCAACCAATGTGGAAATGGAAAGAAACACGTAAAGGGTATTAGTGAGTACAGAAGCGCGTTTGTAATTTTCTCGCTAGTTTTCTAATGGAGTGTTTGTTTTTGGAGTCTTTCGGTTTTTTACAATGCTTACCTAACCTTTCCAGTTGCTTGGGACCATGTCTACGCTGCGTCAATCCCATCTACTGGAACTATAGCTGACAGATGACGTAGCCGAGTGGTTAAGACAGTTTGATTTCAATCCCGTGGGTCCATGAAGTCGTGGGTTCCAGTCTCGGTTGCAGGGTGTGGTGAATTAAGGTGATGGTTGGTTTTTTTACGATTTTCTAAATGTCAATTTAAAGTGCAGACCTGCCACTGCCTTAATTCCACTTCGTGTGTAATTATGCACATATGCAGAAGAGGATCAAATTATGCGTGTTAAAGATCCCGTGATTCGTGTCAGCGTTCGGTGAGTTATGGAAACACGAACATACCCAGAATACAGTTGAGCTGTATTTGCAACACACACACACATACGCACGCACACACAAACACATACACAACACACGCACGCACGCACGCACACACACATACACCACACGCCACACCCACCACACACACACACAACACACACACACTACCACACACACACCACACACACACATCAAACAGAATCCGCTTTCAACAGGTTACCCTCAGCATCTTTTATTTTTCTTTTTTTCATGATATGAATGCTAGTTTTCTATACACACACACACACACACACACACACACCACACACACACACACACACACACACACACAACACACACACACACACACAATTTCAGTGGTAAATTCATGCTATTTTTAATGCATTGTATGAACGAAGAATGGTTGAATGACGATACCGATCTAATTTATCACCTCCATTACTGATAAAGGGGACAGGATAGCTCAGTGGTCAGAACACTCGCTTTCACCCAGCTAAGATTAAGCAGCATCGAGCGTTGTTACCGTTTGCGCGGCTTGGCTTCAGTACAGTCCCCCAGTTCACCCAGCTGTAAATGGGTACCTGTCCTCTTTAGGGTCACAGGGAAGGTAAAGCAGCGAGGGAGAGGAGATGGGCGCCGCCCTCAATATGCTGGCCCCTTGAGAAGTTGAGGTGTCTGATGCCTCACTCCCCTACGACCACATAGGTTTATGGGACACCTTTACCTTTACTGATAAAGAGTCCAGATCACACCATCTTGTGAACAGTGTCAGGAGAAGAAGAAATCAATACACTTTGCCTCTGAGAGGTTTTGGAATGGAATGACTGATTATAGATCAGTGTGTTTTGTGCACGTGTGTGTGTGTGTGTGTGTGTGTGTGTGTGTGTGTGTGTGTGTGTGTGTGTGTGTGTGTGGTGATGTTGTTGTGTGTGTGTACGTGTGTGTGACTTCCTGTCTATCTGTCTCTGTCTGTCTGAGTCTGTATGTGCCTGTGTGTGTGTGTCTGTATCTGTGGTCTGAATGTGCAAGCGCATTCATTTATTTCTACGTTTGTCTCTGTCTCTGTCTCTGTCTGTGTCCACACATGTACATGTGCATATGCGAACATGCATGTGTACATATTATATGCACGCGCGTACGTGCGCGTGCAGCGTGAACGAGTTTGCTTCTACGTTAATACAAGCGCAGGGGAAAGTAAACACACTGGCAGAATACATCACAGACTCTCACACAGCCTAGCGACCACTCACTCCATTAACCCATTGTCGCCTTGCAATCTACTGGCAACGCCCAAAATAATCTGTCTGACATGGAAAAGAGAGCTACAACAACAACAAAAAGCCCCACCACCACCACCACCACTACCCAAAAACAAAAAGCATCGAAAGAGCATACCTTTCCCCATTCATTCCCTTTTTGAACCTGGTTCTTAACAAGCATAATCAGCTGGGGTAAAAAAAATTTTTAAATGCAGCAGATACATTGTTACG
>CM054139.1:27786542-27851542 GCA_028751875.1 Rapana venosa
CCACGCTCAACGCTGCTTAACCATAGCTGGGGGGAAAGCGAGTGCTCTGACCACTGAGCTATCCCGGCCCATAGTGGCGATTAATTTGATGTGGGTGTGTGTACATTTAAGGAATGATCGAGAGTTGGAAACAAAATGATTTTTTTGGTTCTCATAGCTCAGTGTTTCTATGCTACCTTTCTTTGACGCAACAAGACTATTCTGTTGATGCTAGAGAGCATATACTGCCCATAAAAGTGCCATGGTTTGCAGCCTTTCTTGCTCGATTATCATCTAATTTATTATTTAATAACCTACATAGGCACAAGTTCCTGGTGATAATTATTATGACCCGAAAACACTGAATATTAACCGTTTCTATTATTTTTGAAAGCACACACAACGCTTGCTTGCTTACACGTGTGTCTCATACACACACACACACACACCACACACACACACACACACACACACACACACCACACTCACTCACTCACTCACTCACTCACCAAGCCATAACATCACTTAAGAGTGAAGAGATGTTAAGGTAAAAAAGGAAACATCATCACTAAGCAACTTTGACAAGCAGAGTGATAAAACAATTCAGAGACCTCTCCATGTTAAAGGCTGGTAGGTGGGGTGTGGAATCACAGCTTTTCTTAGAACTAGGAAGTCTTGGCATTTGATTTGTTTATTAGAAGTAAAGGTGTCTAGTGTCTGAAGAGTTCTTCAACACGAAAGAAGACTGTTTGAAACTTACAGATAAGGGATCTCTCTCTCTCTCTCTCTCTCTCTCTTCTCTCCTCTCTCTCTCTCTCTCTCTCTCTCTCCTCTCTCTCTCTCTCTCTCTCTCTCTCTCTCTCTCTCTCTCAGAACAACTTGCACTCACATAAAAACCTGTTCCGGAAGAGTAGGCTATTGTGTGCCGGTGGGAAATGGATGAGAAAATTGTGTAAAACTGCATACACACGGGTACAAGATGTAAAAAAACCCCACAACAACCCATGTGTGATTATTCCATTATCCTCGAAACAAAGAAAATAAAGTATTTCGGTTATGCATGTGAGGGGTACAACAGTCATAATCTTCAGTATGTTTGCAGCACTAAAGGGGTGTACGCCTGATTAACTTCAAAAGAAGCCAAACACAGAGAGAGCAGTGAAGACAATGAGTAACAAAGGGAGTTTCCCGTACACCCTAAATCCCTTCTTTTGTCCATTCGGGTTTCGATTTTTTTCCAAGTCCATATTGTTTTCATTTCATTGTGACACGCACACTTAAGCCTCTGTAGAAAACAAAGAGTATTCTACATGCGTGACCTTGCTTCCACCCATTCCCACTCCCATGTACGCGTAGGCATGCGTGTACACACATACACGCACACATACACACGTATGCAACACACACATACACACCAACACATACACACATATACATACACACGCATACACATGTATGCATACACACACACACACACACACACACACACCACCACCACCACCACCACCACCACACGACACAACAGACACCCCACACACATCCACACACACACACATACACACACATTTACAAACACACTTACACACACACACACACACAACACACCACTCGACACCACCAACACACACCACACCACACCACACGACACAATACGACACAATACGACACACTTACACACACACACACACAACACACACACACACACACACACACACACACACACAACACACACACACACAACACACACACACACACACACACACACACACACACACACACCACACCACACCACACCACACACACACACACCACCCACCCACACCCACACACACACACAGTGTGTCCAGTGAGCAGCAAAATCTTGTCTCTGTATAGGGTTTATCCCCCAAAAAAAAAACCAGCGGATGGAGGAACCACCTGGTAAACAGTGTGACCAACAGCCTAGTCAAGATTTGAGTCATTTCATGCTGGTCCACCCCAAATATGATACCCTTTGTGAACACAACAACAATAACAACAACATC
Source organism: Rapana venosa (assembly GCA_028751875.1). Taxonomy (NCBI): domain Eukaryota; kingdom Metazoa; phylum Mollusca; class Gastropoda; order Neogastropoda; family Muricidae; genus Rapana; species Rapana venosa. The sequence goes on from CM054139.1 coordinate 27,788,546, forward strand.
AAAGAAAAAGCAACAACAAGAACAAATAATTCAATGATCACCACTCTATTACGTTCATTTCACAGCAGAATTTCAGTTACAGTTGTTATAGTTATAACAACATATCCACGAAGTCGAATGCCAATACCTTTCTGTTTTGGGGGGGAAAAACGGTCGCATACGCAAAATCTTACCGCTGATAAAACCCTGGAGCTCTAGCTGAGGTACAAAAAATAATAAAATAAAAATAACAACATGACAAAGAAATTAGTTTTCAAAGTGTGTGTGTGAAGTAGAGGTAAAGGTGTCCCATAACCTATATGGTCGTAGGGAGGTGAGGCATCAGAGACTTCACTTCTCTAGGAGCCAGCATATTGAGGGCGGCGCCCATCTCCTCTCCCTCGCTACTTTATATACGCTGTCCCTAAAGATGGACAGGTACCACCATTTTACAGCTGGGTGAACTTGGGGATTGTACTTGAACCAAGGCGCGCAAACGGTCACCCATCCAAGTGGTAACCACGCTCAACGCTGCTTAACCATAGCTGGGGGAAAAGCGAGTGCTCTGACCACTGAGCTATCCCGGCCCATAGTGGCGATTAATTTGATGTGGGTGTGTGTACATTTAAGGAATGATCGAGAGTTGGAAACAAAATGATTTTTTGGTTCTCATAGCTCAGTGTTTCTATGCTACCTTTCTTTGACGCGACAAGACTATTCTGTTGATGCTAGAGAGCATATACTGCCCATAAAAGTGCCATGGTTTGCAGCCTTTCTTGCTCGATTATCATCTAATTTATTATTTAATAACCTACATGGGCACAAGTTCCTGGTGATAATTATTATGACCCGAAAACACTGAATTAACCGTTTCTATTATTTTTGAAAGCACACACACGCTTGCTTGCTTACACGTGTGTCTCATACATACATACACACACACACACACACACACACACACACACACACACACACCACACACACACACACACACACACACTCACTCACTCACTCACTCACCAAGCCATAACATCACTTAAGAGTGAAGAGATGTTAAGGTAAAAAGGAAACATCATCACTAAGCAACTTTGACAAGCAGAGTGATAAAACAATTCAGAGACCTCTCCATGTTAAAGGCTGGTAGGTGGGGTGTGGAATCACAGCTTTTCTTAGAACTAGGAAGTCTTGGCATTTGATTTGTTTATTAGAAGTAAAGGTGTCTAGTGTCTGAAGAGTTCTTCACACGAAAGAAGACTGTTTGAAACTTACAGATAAGGGATCTCTCTCTCCTCTCTCTCTCTCTCTCTCTCTCTCCTCTCTCTCTCTCTCTCTCTCTCTCTCTCTCTCTCTCTCTCAGAACAACTTGCACTCACATAAAAACCTGTTCCGGAAGAGTAGGCTATTGTGTGCCGGTGGGAAATGGATGACAAAATTGTGTAAAACTGCATACACACGGGTACAAGATGTAAAAAAGACCACAACAACCCATGTGTGATTATTCCATTATCCTCGAAACAAAGAAAATAAAGTATTTCGGTTATGCATGTGAGGGGTACACAGTCATAATCTTCAGTATGTTTGCAGCACTAAAGGGATGCACACCTGATTAACTTCAAAAGATGCCAAACACAGAGAGAGCAGTGAAGACAATGAGTAACAAAGGGAGTTTCCCGTACACCCTAAATCCCTTCTTTTGTCCATTCGGGTTTCGATTTTTTTCCAAGTCCATATTGTTTTCATTTCATTGTGACACGCACACTTAAGCCTCTGTAGAAAGCAAAGAGTATTCTACATGCCTGACCTTGCTCCACCCATTCCCCCTCCTATGTACGCGTAGGCGTGCGTGTACACACATACACGCATATATACACACGTATGCAACACACACATACACATCAACACATACACACATATACATACACACACACGCTTACGCATAATATGCAATACACACACACAACACAAGACACACACACACCACACCCCACCACACGACACAACACGACACCCACACACACACACCACACACACACACACATTTACCCCCCCCCCCCACACACACACACACCACCACCACACCACATCCACATCCACACACACACACAGACCCCCCCCCCCCCCACACACACACACACGACACCACACACAACACACACACACACACACACACACCACACCCACACCACACCACACCACACACAACACAACACACACACACACCACACACACACACACACACACCACACACACCACACACACACACCACACCACCACCACCACACACCACACACACACACACCACACACACCACACCACACCACACAACACACACACACACACACACACACACACACACACCACACACACACACACACACACACCACACACACACAACACACACACACACCACACACCACACACACACACCACACCACACACACACAACACACCACACACCACAAACACCACCACACACACACACACACCACACACACACACACACACACACACACACAACACACACAACACCCACACCCACTAACCACACACACACACACACACACCACACACACCCACACACACACACACAGTGTCACATGAGCCCACATCTTGCCTATAGGTGACCCCCAACCACAAACCCACTAACACACCAACAACACGCCTATAGATTGAATCCATTGTGGTCCCCACATATTGTCCTTGTAAAGTACACCCCACCCAAAACAACCACATCAAGAAAAGCACAACAAAACCAAGTAACCAATTTACCCCTTCATCTTCATTCACCCAAATTCAGTTACAGCTGTTTAACAAACAATATATCACAAGTCAAGAATTACGCTACCTTCTGTGTAAACAAACGTCCATACGCCAACTACGTTGTAACCCCTCGAGCTTAGCTGAGGACACAAAAATTTAAAATAAAACAACGTACAAATATAACAATTATTTCAAGTGTGTGAATTCGAGCTAAAGTCCCATAACATGTGTCTAGGGGGGATCAAGACAAACCCCGGTCAGCATATTGAGCGCGCCCATCTCCTACCTCGCATGCAATACCTTCCCAGCCTAGAAGGGCAGTACCCATTACAAATGTGAACTTGGGGATGTACTTGAACCAAGGCGCCAAACGGCACCATCCAAGTGGTAACCACGCTCAACGCTTCAACCATAGCTGGGGAAAAGCGAGTGCTCTGACCACTGAGCTATCTCGGCCGATAGTGGAGATTTGATGTGGGTGTGTGTACATTTAAGGAATCATCGAGAGTTGGAAACAAAATGATTTTATTTGGTTGCATAGCTCAGTGTTTCTATGCTACCTTTCTTTGACGCAACAAGACTATTCTGTTGATGCTAGAGAGCGTATACTGCGCATAAAAGTGCCATGGTTTGCAGCCTTTCTTGCTCGATTATCATCTAATTATTTAATAACCTACATTGACACAAGTTCCTGGTGACAATTATTTATTTATTTTATTTTGTATTTATGCCACTTTAAGTCACGAGATTTCTCTGCGTGAAATTCGGGCTGCTCTCCCTGGGAGAGCGCGTCGCCACAAGAGCAGCGCCGCCCTTTTTTTGTTTTCTTTGCAGCTGTATTTGTTTCCCTATCAGAGTGGGTTTTTTCTAAGAATTTTGCCATGGACAACTCTCTTGTTGTCGTGGGTTCTTTTACGCGCGCTGAATAATTTTGTATAACACACGGAACCTCGGTTTATCGTCTCATCCGAAAGACTAGCGCCCAGACCACCACTCATGGTCTAATGGATGGGGAAAAATTTTTGGGCCCGTGCCCGAAAACACTGAATTAAATATACTGTTATTTTTTAAAACAAACAAACATACACACATACACACACATACGCGCTTGCTTGCTTGCTTGCTTACACATGTCACTCTCCTCTCTCTCTCTCTCTCTCTCTCTCTCCACACACACACACACACCCCACACACACACACACACACACACACACACACACACACACACACACACACACACACACACACACACACACCAAGCCATAACACCACTTAAGAGTGAAGAGACGTTAACATAAAAAAGGAGACGTCATCACTAAGCAAACTTGACAAGCAGAGTGATAAAACAATTCAGAGACCTCTCCCTATTAAAGGCCGGTAGGTGGAGTGTGGAATCACAGCTTTTCTTAGAACTAGGAAGTCTTGGCATTTGATTTGTTTATTAGAAGGAAAGGTGTCTAGTGTCTGAACAGTTCTTCAACACGAAAGACGACTGTTTGAGATTTTCAGATAACGGATCTCTCTCTCTCTCTCTCTCTCTCTCTCTCTCTTCTCTCTCTCTCTCTCTCTCTCTCTCTCTCTCTCTCTCTCTCTCCTCTCATCTCTCTCTCTCTCTCTCTCCATCTCTCACACACACACACACAACACACTCTCACACATACATACATTCATACATACATACACACATACATACGTACATACATACATACATCATACATACATACATACATACATACATACATACATACATACATACATACATACATACAACATACATACATACATACATACAACACACACACATACATACATACATACACACATACATACACACATACATAAATACATACATACACATACATACATACATACACACATACATACACATACATACACACATACATAAATACATATACAACACATACATACATACATACATACATACACACATACATAAATACATACATACATACAACACATACAACATACATACATCATTACATACATACTATGTACGTACGTACGTACGTACGTACGTACTACTACATACATACACACACATACATACATATACACATACATACATACATACATACACACACACACACACATAATATATATAATATATACTATAATATATATATAATATAATATATATACTATATATACTATATATATATATATGTATACATATATAATACATAAAATAAACATACATACATACATGCGTACATACATACATACACACACATACATACATAACACATACATACATACATACAACAACATAAATACATAAAACCTACCTACCTACATACATAATACATACATACATACATACATACATTCATACATACATACACACACATACATACATACATACATACATACATACATACATACATACATACATACATGCATACCTACATACAAACATACATACATACATACATACATGTTAAATCCTGTTCCGCTTTTCGTAAGATCAGGCCATTGTGTGCCGGTGGGAACAGCTGACAGAATTTAAAAACCGCATACACACGGGGACAAGATGTAAAAAAAAGCACATTAGTGCTTATTCCATGTATACAGTACATAAACAAAATACAAACATATAAACATACATACACACACACACACACACACACACACACACACCAACACACACACACACACACACACACACACACACACACACACACACCACACACACACACACAGAACTAAGTTGGGTTTTTTTAAATTTTGTATTTCTCATCTACAGCTCCGTGGTTCGCCAGTTCTCAGATGGTTGTGTATGCAGCCCTTTCATCCCCACCACAGCAGCCCCACTCTGTCTCCCACACCAGTCAGTGTACCAGTGTATGAGTGGTCTACAGGTAACGCACCTGCCTACATACCAAACATTCCCGATTCCGTGTCTGTACTGTTTCGATCCCCGTTTTGTGCCCGAAACTTTTTCCCCCGTCCACTTGACCATGAGTGGTGGTCTGAGTGCTAGTCTTTTTGGATGAGACAATAATAAACTGAGGTCCCGTGTGCAACACGCATTTAGCTCACGTAAAATAAACCCACGGCAACAAGAGGGTTGTCCCTGGAAAAATTCTTTAGAAAAAAAAACACCCATCTGATATGGAAAACAAATACACATGGAAACAAAAAAATTAAAAAATGGGTGTCGCTGTTCCTGTGGCGACACCCTCTCCCCGGGGACTACCAGCAGCACGGATGTTACACAGAAATCTGCCGTGACTTAAAATGGTATAAATACAATACAACACAACGTGGGTGTAATGTCATATGTTCCCACCTTGCACACATTCGAGAGTAACTATAAGATCAGTACCCTTTGTTACAAATGTCTCCACAAAACAGCACCTTCCTACCTCTGTGAATGTCTTCGCCTGTACACTCCTCGTTCCCTCCGCTCTGCTGCAGATACTTTGTGCTTAAGAATACCTAGATTCAACCAGTTCACGGTTGGCCGTCGCTCTTTCTCTGTTTCTGGTCCATCGATCTGGAATGACCTCTCTCTCTCCCTTCGGCAAAAGCCTTCTTACGACACTTTTAAATCCAGCCTCAAGACACGTTTATTCCAAACCTAAGATTCTCCCTTCTTGTTCCGTCTCATTTTTGTCCCTGCCCTCAACAGCCAACACCCCGTCACCCTGCCGGGGTGTATAGTCTTTATGTGCGTGCGTGCGTGTGTGTGTATAGAATTTGTAAAAAAAAACCTATTAACTGTAACTGGCTGCACACACACACACACACACACACACACACACACACACACACATCCAACCGCGGGACTAATAATTAATCAGTCGTGCCACTTTCACACCATTCATGGGATTATAGTTACACCAAACAGACATTTCTCATTCTTTTCGCAGCGTTTTTCTGAGACATAAACCAGTATGTTCCACTTTTATCAGCAATGAAACAGTGTCAACATTCGTTATATATCTGTTATAAAATAAGAGTCATTTGTAAGAGAAGACAACTCTAATCCCTTTTGGGGAGGATTTTGCGGAATTATAACAACGTTGTTATTTCCTCTTGCGTCACCACCGCACCATTGCTCACTCTGACAATGACGACAATTGTGACGACACAGAGGGGAAGTAAACGAGGGAAAGTGGGAGGAGGGGGGGGGGGGGGGGTGGAAGGGGATTGCAGTTGAGGAACAGAGTAAAAATGGAGGAAAAGCTGGGTGAGGTACAAAAGTGGGGGCAGGGGGTTGGAGGTAAGGGGTGGGGGTGGGGGTGGGATTGGGGGAACCATGGCATAGTAAGAAGGTAAAACCATGACAAATTTGTTTTGTATTTATGTATGTATGCATGTGTTGTATGTGTGTGTATGTGTGTGTGTGTGTGTGTATGGTAGAGTGAGAGAGAGAGAGAGAGTTCGCCTTAACACACGCAACCTTACAGACACACAGAAGCGTGTACACAAGAATTTGTGCATATGTGTCCCCCTCTCTCTCTCTCTCTCTCTCTCTCTCCCTCTCCTCTCTCTTCTCTCTCTCTCTCTCTCTCCTCTCTCTCTCTCCTCTCTCTCTCTCTCCCCTCCATTTCTCCTTTTTTCCCCTGTCAATAATTCTTTGCAAATTCCCTTCCACCCTCTCTTCCAAACGTCTGATATCATGAATAAATGAATATTAACAGAAGAAACGAAACACACAGAGAGAGAGAGAGAGAGAGAGAGAGAGAGAGAGAGAGAGAGAAGAGAGAGAGAGAGGGGGGGAGGAGAAACACACACACAAGTGACGCGAGTCACTCAACCAAAAAAGGTTACATGCTGTGAGATGGAAGAGTAGAATTCTTTTTTTGTTAAAAATAAACAAACAAACAAAAAACTTTTAAAAAACAAATGCACACAACCAACAACAAAAACCACCCAGGAAGGGAGGGGATAGGGGGGGGTGGGTGGCACCCTAAAAAAATGACAAAACCACTACAATCAAGACTATTCCGGATTTCTGTAACAGCCGACACACCCAACTTCTCTCTCTCTCTCTCTCTCTCTCCTCTCTCTCTCTCTCATCTCTCTCTCTCTCTCTCCTCTCTCAACATTGTCTTGTACAACCCCCTTTTAAGGAGCCATAGCCTGAATGAATACATATCGGAAATAGAATCAGAATCTCTCTCTCTCTCTCTCTCTCCTCTCTCTCCCTCTCCTTCTCCTCCTCTCTCTCTCTCTCTCTCTCATCACACACACACACACCACACATCTCCTCTCTCTCTCTCTCTCTCTCTCTCTCACACACACACCTCTCTCTCCTCTCACTCTCTCTCTCTCTCTCACATCTACTCTCTCTCTCCTCTCTCCTCTCTCCCTCTCTCTCTCTCTCTCTCTCTCTCTCTCTCTCACACACAACATTGTCTTGTACAATCCCCCTTTTAAGGAGCCATAGCCTAAATGAATACATATCGGAATAGAATCAGAATCTCTCTCTCTCCTCCTCCTCTCTCTCTCCCTCTCTCTCTCTCTCTCTTCTCATCCATCTCTCCTCTCTCTCTCTCTCTCTCTCTCTCTTCTCTCCATCTCTCTCTCCTCTCTCTCACTCTCTCTCTACTCTCCTCTCTCTCTCACTCTCTCTCCTCACTCCTCTCTCTCTCTCTCTCATCTCTCCACTCTCTCCTCTACTACTCCTCTCTCTCTCTCCCATGTCTTGTACACCCCCTTTACACATAGCTAATGATACTATCTAGAATCAGAAAAAATCTTCTCTCTCTCCCTCTCTTCTCTCCTCTCTCATCGCCTCTAATCTCTCTACTTCATCTCTTTCTACTCTACTCTCTCTCTCCTACTCTATCTCTCTTCTCTCCTCCTACCATCTCTTTCTCCTCTCTCTCTCCTCCCCCCTCCTCCTCTCCTCCTCCTACCCACCGCCACTCCCCTACCCGCTCCCCCCATTTTCATGATTTAGCCGAAAAATTTAGGCCTATAATAGTTATTATAGTCGTTGTACTAGCCTAGCCTATACCAGTAGAAAAGCGTTAGTTTTTCACCCTACCATTTCATTTTGACCCCTCCCCACCCCCCCACGCCCCCCCCCCCCCCCCCCCCCCACGCTTGTTTTTGTTGGTTATATTAGGCCTATAATAGTTATTATAGTCGTTGGTACTAGCCTAGCCTATACCAGTAGAAAAGCTTTAGTTTTTCACCCTACCATTTCATTTTGACCCCTCCCCGGCCCCCCCCCCTACGCTTGTTTTTGTTGGTTATATTAGTAAGCATGGACCGACACCCTCTATTCATCTCCATTCAGTAGATTACTCCCAAGGCCTTTAGAATGTCTGAATGTTGGGATTGGGGGGGTTGGTTTGGGGGGGGGGGGGGAGAAAGGATGGGTGGGATGGGATTGGAATCCGTATATATCGTCATCTTTTTGTTAAGGTTCCTTTAACTTGGTTGTTGTTATTGTGGTGGTGGTGGTGGTGGTGTGGTGGTGGGTTGTGTGTGTGAGAGGGGGAGGGAGGAGGGGGGGGGCGGGGGAGAGGGGTTGTTAGTTTTACCAGCAGGACATCTATGAGTGAAGACGAAAAAGATTCTTAGATACCAGTGCTCACTCCTTTACAGAAAGGGAACAGATGACAACATTTACAAAACGGCATACACGCGGGGACTGGATGTAGAAAAAGCACATGAGTGCTTATTCCATTATCCTCGAAATGAAAGAAAAATGAAATGTCCCCAATCTGAGAAACAGGACAGAAATACATAGATAGATAGATTCTTTTTTTATATATTGTTTTTGCTTTTTTTTAATGAGTACAGCCATTAAAAGGAAAGGTCAGAAAATAAAGTTACTTTGTGCGTGTATGTGACAAGCTGGCATGACCCATGTTTAGCGCACGATCGATCGTAGACTCCCATGTGTGTACACGTACGCACACATGCACGCACACACGCGCGAGCACACACACACACAATATGACGTTAAAGTGAAGTACCTCAGAGAAAGAAAACGTTTAAATAAGAATGGTTTTAATTCTTATGCGGACGAAATGGCAATCTATGCAGAATTTCTAAACAAAGTATAGAAAAGTGTAAGATGCCATGTCTAATTATTGTGATCTATAGTGGGTTTTGTTTTTTAATATGGATGGCTTGATGAACAGAAAAGGCAATTGCACTGCTTATTCAATGTACCATCTGAAAATAAAAGTGTGACTTGATTTCACACACACACACACACACACACACGCACGCACGCACGCACGCACGCGCGCGCGCTCGCGGGCGCGTTTTGGGATGTTTATTGTTGTTGTTGTTTGTTTGTTTAATTGTTTTGTTGTGTGTGGGGTTTTTTGGGGGAAAGACATTAAACAGAAGAAACACAACGAAATAAAACTCTTCAACTAAGAACGGGATAGCTCAGTGGTCGGAGCACTTGCTTTCCCCCAGCCAAGTTAAGCAGCGTCGAGCGTGGTTACCAGTTGGATGGGTGACCGTTAGCGCGCCTTGGCTTCAGTACAGTTCCCTCAGTTCACCCAGCTGTAAATGGGTACCTGCCTCTTTAGGGTCAGGGAAGGTAAAGCAGCGAGGGAGAGGAGATGGCCGCCGCCCTCAATATGCTGGCCCTAGAGAAGTGAGGTCTCTGACGCCTCGCTTCCCTACGACCTAATAGGTTATGGGACTCCTTTACTTTACTCCTTTTACTAACTAAGAACGGTTTTAATTCTTATGCTGACGAAACGGCATTTTATGCAGAATAGACCCCCCTCCCCCCCCCCCCCCCCCCCCCAAAAAAAAATACAGGAAAGTGCAAATTGCATGTCTAATTATTGAGATGTAAGGACACTTTCAATCCAATCCTGTTGTTTATAGCTCCCCCCCCCCCCCCCCCCCCCCCCCGACCTAAGTAGAAAACAACAACAACAACAACGGTTTTTGGTGTACTGTGGAGGTAAGGTCATGACGCTACCGTTCCTCACGCGCGATGGTAAAGATAGCAGACCTACAGAATGATGTCTTTGCAGTCAAATGCCTTGGGCTATTTAGTTACTTTATTTATACCACTCTTTAAGTCACGGCAGATTTCTCTGCGTAAAATTCGGGCCCCTCTCCCCGGGGAGAGCGCGTCGCCACAAGAGCAGCGTCACCTTTTTTTTTCCTTTTTTTCCTGTCTGCAACTGTATTTTTTCCCTTATCAGAGTGGGGTTGTTTTTCTACATAACTTTTCCAGGGACAACTCTCTTGTTGCCGTGGGTTCTTTTACGTGCGCTAAATATTTATATGTGACACACGGGACCTCGGTTTACCGTCTAATCTGAAAGACTAGTACTCAGACCACCACTCATGATCTAATGGAAGGGGGGGGGGGGTAGTTTCGGACCCAAACGGGGATTAAACCACCGTACACTTCTGACCCGGACTTTTCGGTTTCTAGGTAGGTGCGTTACCTCTAGACCACCGATCCACCTATAGTTTAACTGTAACGTCAAATCTTACTTTGTAGAAAAATATTCAAAGGACCAAGCATACACAACCATGTTTGCTCTGTTACAACACGTAGAAGACAGTCATACTCCTCAAATTCCTTCCTTGTTTATTTCTGCCTTCTTGGTCCATTCTCCTGCCTTTTTTTTTTCTCCCAAGAAAGACTTCAAAGATAACAATTATCTCGACTCCTATGCCGAAGTTGGATGTGCTGGGCCTGACTTGTCAGGCGCTTAACGGCTGCGCAACACATTTTCGCTCATAAAGCAGACAACAAAAGTTGCTGTGTGATCCGTTCGACGAGTAAGAAGAAGACTAGTTTGCGTCTACGGATGTTACAGCTGAAGTGTTTCACAGGGTTGTGATTCCTGTTTTGCTGCGTGCATGCATGCACAAGCTGACACCCACCAATGTTTATTTTAGCTTCAAAACTACCAGCTTAATTCTGGTGTATAGGACACCGTTTCTGAAATATCTCATGTAAAATTGTTGATCAGATATTTTATTTCATTTCATACCACTTTAAGACACGACAGATTTCTCTGCGTGAAATTCGAACTGCTCTCCTCGGGAAGAGCGCGTCGCCACAAGAGCAGCGCCACCCATTATCATTTTTTTTTCTTTCCCTGACTTCAACTGTATTTGTTTTCCTAGCATCAAGCGACTTTTTCTACAGAATTTTGACAGGGTTAACTCTCTTCTTGCCGTGGGTTCTTTTACGTGCGCTTGATAATTTTGGGTAACACACGGGACCTTAGTTTATTGTCTCATCCGAAAGACTAGCACCAAGATCACCACTCATGGTCTACTAAAGGTAAAAAGTAAAGGTGTCCCATAACCTATAAGGTCGTAGGGGAGCGAGGCGTCAGAGACCTCACTTCTCGAGGTGCCAGCATAGTGAAAGCGTGGCCCATCTCCTCTCTCTCTCTCTCCCTCGCTGCTTTACCTTCCCTGACTTAACTAAGAAGACCTCTCTGGTAAGGACAAAATACAGTTGCAGACAGGAAAAGAAAAGAGAAAAAAGAAGGGAGTGGGGAGGGAGGGAGGGGGGGGGGGAGAGGGGGGCGCTGCTCTTGAGGCCACGCACTCTCCCTGGGGAGAGCAGCAGCCCGAAATTTCATGCAGAGAAATCTGCTGTGACTTAAAGTGGTGTAAGAGGCAGCTACCCATTTACAGCTATGGTCTAATGGATGGGGATTGGGGGGGGGGGGGGGGGGATGGGAGGGGATAGGGGGGGGGGGGGTCGGGGTTATATGGTCTTATGGATTGGGGGGGGGGGGGAGGGGGATGGGGGTCAAGCGGGGGTTATATGGTCTTATGGATTGGGGGGGTGGGGGTGGATGGGGGTCAAGCGGGGTTATATGGTCTTATGGATTGGGGGTGGGGGTATGGGGGTCAAGCGGGGTTATATGGTGTTATGGATTGGGGGGTGGGGTATGGGGTCAAGCGGGGTTATATGGTCTTATGGATTGGGGGGTGGGGGTATGGGGGTCAAGCGGGGTTATATGGTCTTATGGATTGGGGGGTGGGGGTGGATGGGGGTCAAGCGGGGTTATATGGTCTTATGGTTGGGGGGTGGGGTATGGGGGTCAAGCGGGGTTATATGGTCTTATGGATTGGGGGGTGGGGTGGATGTGGGGTCAAGCGGGGTTATATGGTCTTATGGATTGGGGGGGGGGGGGGGATGGGGGTCAAGCGGGGATCGAACCACCACACACTTCCGACCCGGAGTTTTAGCTTTCTAGGACAGGTACGTTACTTCTAGACCACCGATCCACTATAAATTATGTAGACCATCAAAAGTTGAGGGCAGTGCCCATGTCTTTTAAGTGATGATGGTAGCCTTAGCAAGGAGCCGGACCCCGCGTTTGACAAAAGGGCAATAACTACTTGGATTACTTGTTCCCCTCCATTTTCAAGCCTCCTCCCCCCCCACCCCCCCCTCCCCCCCACCCTCCTCTCTTCCTCTTTTATCCAGTGGTTTTCTTTCTTTTTTTTTTCTTTCTTTTTTTGGGAGGGTGGGGGGGGTGGTGGTGGTCTTTTTTGTTTTATTTTGTTTTTACAAATATTTTTGTTTGGTTTTTTGGGGGGGGTTTTTTGTTTGTCTTATTTGGTTGGAAGGGTTTGGGTTGGGTTGTTGTTGTTTTTAAATATGCTTATGCAGATGTTGTATGAAAAGAAAACAAACTTACCTGGCTTACACTGATGCCGTGTCTTGACATGGCTCCCACTGTCACTTCTCTAGGCCAACACAGATGCTCAGAGGGAGAGAGGTATCTTTTGTGCACAGATTATAATACGGCCACGAATTTTTACCAAATAAAAACAGAGAAAATTACACCAATGCACACAATGATCTCCAAGAAGCAATTTCAACTAATTTTGATCAACAAAACTCACCATCAACAGAAAAGGTCAAGATTCTTAATGGCGAACGTACACACACACACACACAGATCCCTATAATAAATAGGGTCAGGTTGGTTGTTTGTTTGTTCGTTGTTGTTTTTTATGCTTATGCATATGTATGAAGAAAACACACTTTGCCTTTTTCCTCTTTCGTTCCTGGGCTAGAGCTCCGAGGTTCACCAAGAGTGAGACATTGCGAACGCGACTGGGTTTATATATATATATATATATATTTATATTACACAGACAAAGAGAGAGGTGTCACGAGTTTTTGTTCCAAACATATAAAAACACACACACACAAAACCGTAACAGTAACGAAACGTTTAAACGCGCGTGGTCAAACTACACGTAATAAGTAAAACAAAGTAACACGCACAGTGATTTTACCTGATCCACCACCGCACTGTCCATAACCAGAACACTTTCACTATAAACCACACACAGGTACAAAACTGACAACATGCATCCACCATGCTATATTCTTCTCAAAGACAAAAAAGATAAGGTTACTCCCCCGACCCCCTCCAAAAAAAAAAATGGCGTGGGAGAAGCCGGCAAAAAAGCCATAAAGTCTGTCAAGATATATCCTCGTTAAAAAAAAAAAGACAAAGTAAGCGAGGAAAAAAAGAGAGAAAGAGAGAGAGAGAGGAGAGAGAGAGAGATGTGTGAGTGTGTGAGTGTGTGTGTGTGTGTGTGTGTTGGTGGTGGGGAGGAGGGGAGGGGGGAAAGCTGAATATGACAAGACAGTGAAGGTTCTATGAAGTGACAATGACGGATAGGAGGGCTCAGGATATAATGCAAGAGAGGGCGGGTTCTTTCTTAAATGACTATGAGCAATTTTTTTTTGGGGGGGGGGGGGGGAGGGGGTTTGGGGGGGGGGGATGGGGGTGAAGTTAGACACTGAATTGCATGTTTTCATGTGAGGTGATGTTTCCTAGCCTTTTTTTGTTGGGGGGGAGGGGAGGGGGGTGCTATTACTTGCTCTGTGCTGCTATAAGGACAAGTTTCATTTGGTTGGAGGTTGATTCCAAAGTGGTATAAGTTTAATATCACATACCATATATAATATATGGGAGAGTTTAACTTTTTTTTTATATATTTAATATATATTAATATGATATTATTTTTATTATATATATATTTCTATATATATATATTTTGGAGGCCTCTGTTATTGAACTCCATAAAGTTTCGACTCTCATCGTCACTTTGACAAGCTCTGTCCTCTTTTGCCTGTGTAGTATTTATCTCTCATTCTTCTCTTCTCTCTCTCTCTCTCTCTTCTCTATTTTATGCTACCAGCCATTCTCCTGCTTTTTTTTTTTATAGCAAGTCTGATTTTTTTTTATGAGCTTCTTTAGATAATAATTACCCTGAAGTCGGAATTTATTGTTGTATAATGTCATATTTTTAATCTTTTACATGTTAGGCCACTGCCAGACACACAGATATATGTATATTTTTTTATACAATTGATTTTTTTATGTCTTATATTTTATATTATTATGATGCAGAAATGTAGTTGCATAAAACAAGTGCAGTAATACTTACTAACTTCTCAATCATTTTGGAAATGAATATATTATATTACATTACATTACATTATATTATATTATATTATTATATATATTATGTTAACTATATTAATATACATTATATTTATAATATTATTATAATTACATTACATTAATTACATTATATTATATTATATTATTTACACTATATTACATTACATTATATTACATTATATTATATTATGTTATATTACATTTATATTGTATTCTCAGAGGCCACAGCATCAAGGCTAAAATCCCAAGTAACAGACGCAGATACAGATAGATTCAGAAGGAAGTGTCTGCCAAGACCACGGTTGTGATTTGTTGTATTGCATTAATGTATCGTATTGTATTGTGCTCTCGGTCACAGCATATTTTTCTCTGCGTAAAAAATTCTGGCTGCTCTTCCAGGGGAGAGTGCGTTGCCACAGACCAGTGCCACCCATTACAAAAAAATAAAAGTAAAAAAATTGCAGTGTGTATCAATTTCCCTACAAGAGTGGCTTTGTTTTTTTCTTTTTGTTTGTTTGTTTTTGTTATAGAATTTTCCAAGGAACAACTCTTTTGTCGCAATGGGCTCTTTTACTTGCACCAAAACTAAGTGTTGCACGTGGGATCTCGGGTTCATCGCCTTACCCGAAAGACTAGCACCTAGACTACCATTCAAGGTCTAGTGGATCGGGGGTTGGCGGGGTGGAGGGTGGGGGTAGGGGTGGGGTGGGTTGGGGAGCGGAGTTAGGGTACAAACGGGGATCGAACCCAGGACTTCTCGCTTCCTAAGGCGGGATATGTTAGGCTACCTGTAGACCACATCAATCCGCCACGATGATTCCTGATGCGAATGGGGAAAGACTGGAACAGTCATAGCCAACTGGTCACGACACTCGTCTGATCCTTGTCACTACTTTAAGGCGGTAGATGACCGAGTTCAGAGTTGACAATACACAAACACTAACAAGGGTGGGGTGGGATAGGGGTGGGGGGAGGGGGTGGGTGAAGGATTGGGTCTGTCTACTACCCGGAATTGAACCAAGAATGCCCTATACATGATTGATGCCCCGATGATTAGAGGCCATTGTGGTGGTGTGTATCACGATGTAACCTTGGCGATGGTACGGACTGCATGATTTCACGCGCGTTATTCTGCTGGTAAATGAAGTCCTAACAATTTCGTGTGAGAAGAGAGAGAGAGAGAGAGAGAGAGAGAGAGAGGAGAGAGAGAGAGAGAGAGAGAGAGAGAGAGAGAGATCTGTGTGTGTGTAAATATTTGTTGAACTGTTAATGCTATTTTATTTATATATTATATATATATATATATAAGTTTTGCATTATCCATTATTTGATTTGCTTGTTTCCTTTTGTTTAGTTGTTGTTGTTGTTTTTGTTGGGGGTGGGGGGGTGGGGATGGGGAGTTCTCTCTCTTTTAATGAGGGCTTGGTGTAAAGAAGCCACCGGCTTATCCAAACACCCTCAATAAAACATTCGAGTTCGTGCTCTCTCTCTTCTCTCTCTCTCTCTCTTCTCTCTCTCTCTCTCTCTCTCTCTCTCTCTCTTCTCTCTCTCTCTCTCTGGTGGGTTTTTAAATTTTAACATTTTATATTTTTTTAATTTTTATTCTTTTATATCGAGAATAATGGAATGAGCACTTGTGTGTGTGTGTGTGTGTGTGTGTGTGGTGTGTGTGTGTGTGTGTGTGTGGTGTGTGTGTGTGTGTGTGCGCGCGCGCCTGCGCCCCATCGCGTGCATGCACCTTCTCTTCGCCCTCTCTCTTCCCCATCTCTCTCTCTCTCTCTCGCTCTCTCTCTCTCTCTTACCTTTCTCTGCCCATCTCTTCCGCCTCTCTAACTCCCTCAATCTCTCTTCCTCAAGTCCCCCCCCCCCCCCCCCCACCCCACCCCCCCCCCCCCCACCACACACACACATACCCTCAACCCACTCTCCCTCTTTCTTTCCTTTTTGTCGGTGTGTGGCAGTGCCTTGAGGCGCTAGGAGTCAACCAGTTAGCTGCATGCGCCCAATCTGAACCTAGCGACCCAGACGTCTACGAAGGTGTCATACACTACATCCATACATCCATACAAGCTCTCCATCAATGACTGTAGCGACTGGAAACAAAGTGACATATGTGTCACACCAGCATTTCTTTTCGCTGTCTTCTCCTATCCTTTATCTTTGCAGCTGACTCACACACTGTTCTGTCTCCTTGTGCATTTTGTAGCTCTGCATAATGTTGGAGACAGGGGTGGGGGTGGTGGTGGGGGGTGGGGGTTGAGGGGAGGGCGGGTGGGTGGGTGGGTGGGGGTGGGGGGGGGGGGTAGGAGATAGCCTTGTGGTCAGAACGTTGGGGTGAGGGTGGAAGTGGGGAGAGCCAGCTAGTGGTTAGAACGTTGAATCAGTGATCATTTTGTGGGCAAATGAGTTCGAGTCTCTGATGAGAGTTAGGCGATTGAAGGGATATATATTCTTCCCTTTCCCATTCTCTGGTGTTAAACACTGAAAGTGACGCCATTTCCGTGAAAGTCCTTTAAGTGAGACTATTTATTTATTATTGATTTATCTATTCTTTTATTTCAAGGATAATGGAATAAGCACTCGTGTGCTTTTTTTTTTTAACATCCAGTCTCCGTGTGTATGCAATTTTGTCAATTTTGTCATCTATTCTCACTGGCACACAATGGCCTACTCTTCCGAAAAGCGGAACAGTTTTACCGTGTGCGCAAGATGTTCTGCGAGCGTTCGCACACGGGGCCTCGGTTTATAGTCTCGTCCAAAGGACTTTTGGGGAGAGTAGAGTCAGCACTGATGTTAATTCCAGGTGAAAATATTCACCTTGAACAGGATTGGAACCTGGATCAGCAGATCACGAGCGCAATGCACAAGGCTCTAACCAACTCCTACTATAAACGGTTGACATGAATGTGGACATAATCAGAATGTCTTGTACACACGTTAAAAAACAACCTCACCCACTTTCGTAGAAGATTAGGTCAGCTATAGGTATGTGGCTCGAATGACATAGACATAGGCCTACCCAGCATGCACCCTGCTTCCTTAGAGAAGAATGGGCTCCGCCAGAGATAGCTTGACGAGGCACACTGCGGGACGGGGACGGGATAGCCTAGTGGTTAGAGCATTGCGCTGTCAATTTGACGACCCGGGTTCGATTCCCGTTCAAGGGGATATTCTCCCCTGGAGTTAACGTCAGTGCAGACTCCACTCTCCCCAAAAGTCCTTCGGATGAACTATAAACCGAGGACCCGTGTGCGAACGCACGCAGAACATCTTGCGCACACGTTAAATCCTGTTCCGTTTTTCGTAAAAGTAGGCCATTGTGTGCCGGTGGGAACAGATGACAGAATTTACAAAACCGCATACACACGGGGACTGGATGTAAAGAAAGCACATGAGTGCTTATTCCATTATCCTCGATATAAAAGAATTATTTTTTTAACAGTTCACGTAGTGCCCCAAAGATTCCTTTGAGGAGTTATGGCAGTCAGTCGGGTCTGCACGCGTCAGCTGAGGCACTATTGGCCCTGGTCACCAGTTTATGTGTAGTGGTGGATTATGACTGCGTTGTGTTGTGGGACGTTCCTGCACACACACACACACACACACACACACACACACACACACAACACACACACCACACACACACACACGCACGCACGCACGCACACACACACACACACACACACGCACGCACGCACGCACGCACACACGCACGCACACACACACACACAGACACACACACTGACACACACACACACACGCACGCACGCACACATACACGCACGCCACGCACGCACGCACGCGCGCGCACCACATACACCAGACACACACAGACACACACAGACACACACAGACCACAAGACACACACAGACACAGACACAGACACACACACACACACACACACACACACACACACACACACACACACACACACACTACACACACAACACACACACACACACACACCTTGTCAGTAAACGAGTAGTCCTAAACCACTCCGCTCACAAGGGCGTCAATCTCCATGACTTCGGATGAGACTATAAACCGAGGCCCCGTGTTCGAACGCATGCAGAACATCTTGCGCACACGTTAAATCCTGTTCCGCTTTTCGGAAGAGTAGGCCATTGTGTGCCGGTGGAAACAGATGACAAAATGTACAAAACCGCATACACTCGGGGACTGGATTGTAAAAAAGCACATGAGTGCTTATTCCATTATCCTCGATATAAAAGAATAAATAAATAAATAAATAAATGACTTCAGGTGATGCCTGTGGTTTTTGTTGCTGTTTTCGTTTTCTGTCTCCATATTGGGCGTGTTTTTTTCAGAAACCATTCACCGTGTGTGTTCCCCTCCTGTTCATTCTATCTATCCTCCGGATGAGACTATAAACCGAGGTCCCGTGTGCGAACGCACGCAGAACATCTTGCGCGCACGTTAAAACCCGATCTGCTTTTTGGTAGAGTAGGCTATTGTGTGCCGGTGGGAACGGATGACAAAATTTTCAGAACCGCATACACACGAGGACTGCATGGAGGGAAAAAACGCGCACGAATGCTTATTCCATTATCCTCGAAATTAAATAATAAAAGAATAAATAAATATCCTCCTGTACCGTGTGTGTGTGTGGGGGGGGGGGGGGGGGGGGGGGGGGGGGGGGGGGGGGGCGTGTCCTCATCGTCCTAATCGGCATTCTCCATCAGCCACATCAGGTTGCCGATAGCTATCAAGGCTGCTGGCTAGGAAAACATCCCCGCAAAACAACACAAAGGTTAACAACCCACGAATTACTCTTTCCCTATGAAAGTGGCCACGCGCGCGCGTGCGCATGCACAGAAGCACGCACGCACACATACGTGCGCGCGCACGCACGCGCGCATGCACATACTCTCACACACACACCACAATTTTACACACACACACACACCAAGCGCGCGCGTGCGCGCGCACACACACACACACACACACACACACACACACACACACAACACACACACACACACACACACACACACACACACACACTTGAAAGTAGCTTTTTTCTACAAAATGTTACCCAGGGACAATTCGTTCCTTACGGTTGGTTCTTCTTTTACGTGCGTTAAATGCGTAGAGTTCTACATAAGACCTACTGGGGTTTATCGCTTCATCCAAAAATACAAGCACCCAGACCACCACTCAAGGTTTAATGGATAGAACTGGGGTGGTGGGGGGAAGGGGGGGGGGGGGGAATGTTCGGGCTCAAACTGAGGAATCGAAACCCACACTTTCTGACTTTCTAAACGGGCACGTTACCTCTAGACCACTCGCTGATTCAAATTAATAGTACATAGCAGCTGCGTTGTTCTGTTTTAATAAGGGCCCGCTGTTAAACTTCCATCTTCGTGTTTGTCTTGTCACTCGTGGAGGTGTGCATCCTCGCTCCTACGTGTCTGATCGGTCCACCCCGCCCTGTACTAATGTGCCATCCTGATTCAGTGTCCCTGTCAGCCCTCCCTCCCCCCTCCCTCCCCCCCCCCCCCCCCCCCCCCCCCCCCCCCCCCCCACCACTACATTGATTTAAAGGGGGTAGGTGACAGCACAACCTACTACCCTGCATGAAAGGATAGGAAATCATGTACGGGTGTTTGTCTCCAGACAGGTCAGACGACACTGGTAGCAAAACCGGAGTCACGTTCGTTACGTCCATCTCCAGTGTCAAGAGGCAGCGACAGTGTGTATGTACGAGATTCCAGCCCCCCCCCCCCACCCCCACCCTACCCCCACCACCTACCACCTTCGCCACCCCTCCTCCTCCCCTGCAAGATCTGTGATTTTGTGTGTGTGTGTGTGTGTGTGTGTGTGTGTGTGTGTGTGTGTGTGTGTGTGTGTGTTGGTCTTCCAAATGCACCTGCTGTTTGTTCGAGCTACTTAAGTCCACAAAATGTCATAATTCACCCGCCCAGTTTTGTCAATAAAGCTTACTTTTAAAAAATATATATATATTTCTCCCTTTTGAACTACTTTGGACAAACAACTTTCCATTCAAGTCAGTCTGCTATCTGCTGTTTCTGCTGCTTGTATGTAGTGTTCCGCAAGGTCTGGTTCTTGATTCTGTTATTCTGTTATCTTTAGTCTTTAAAGTTTTGCCTTTTTTTTGTTCTGTTTTTGTCTTCTTCTTTTTTGTCGTTGTCGTTGTTGTTGTTGCCTCATCTTCTGTGACGTTCCTGTCGGCGATGGTGTCTGTTTGTTTTGAGGGAATCCCACTTGAATATTCATTAGAATGTTCGCCGTTATTCCCCTTTGTTGTGAACACCCTGAAGAAGCCTAAAATACTAAGGTGTAGCCCATTGTGTGCTGGATGGAACGGATGGCAAAATGTAGGCTACATGTATTGATGACAAAATGTACATGTATTGATGACAAAATGTACATGTATTGATTAGCCTCAAAGGAAAAAGCATACTGAAGAAGGGGACTATTCGAAGCGTTATTTATCTATTTATGTATGTATTTATTTATTTATACCACTTTAAGTCACGAGATTTCTCTGCGTGAAATTCGGGCTGCTCTCCCCTGGAAGAGCGCGTCGCCACAAGAGCAGCGCCACCTTTTTTCTCTTCTTTTTTTTTTTTTTGGGGGGAGGGGGGGGGGAGTGTCTGTATTTGTTTCCCTATCGGAGTGGCTTTTTTCTAAGAATTTTGCCAGGGACAAAAATCTCTTGTTGCCGTGGGTTCTTTTACGTGCGCTGAACAATTTTGAGTAACACACAGGACCTCGGTTTATCGTCTCATCCGAATGACTAGCGCCCAGACCACCACTCATGGTCTAATGGATGGGGGAAAAGTTTCGGGCCCAAAGCGTATGGCTGGACTGACATTCCCTCTGTCGATTGAACGCCCAACCACCGTTTTGGGGATTTTTTTTTTGGGGGGGGGGGAGGGAGGGGAGACACAACACTGGCCACTTGCAATCCACAATAGTTTGTTTTTTTTACTATTAACTCTTTTGAGCTATACTATAGTATAATTAGCTTATACTGTGGGTGCCGGACGAAGGGAAACAACTCATTCTCCCCTGTCCATTAATTTTCTTTCTCTCTGCTCTGGATTGTGTCTACTGCCACCCCACCCCCCACCCCCCTCCAACCCTCTCCCCCTCTCTCTCTCTCACACACGCACACACATACACACACACACACACACCAGGGGCACACACCAGTAGCCATCTTTCAATCTCGGAAGACTATGGATCATTTGGGCTTGTATTAATCATGCATTCTTTGTCTTAGTTATGATAATAATAATATATGGTTTGTGCCCATTCCCCTTTCCCCGCTTTCCCCTTGTGAAGGGGCTTAAAAAGCTTGTCACAATAAAATATTGTCATATTATTATGGAGTTGCGCTCTAGGTGTACAGGGTAGGGTCCAACGCGGGAATGATAGACAGTCCCTGTGGCAGAGGGCACAGATGAAGTCTGACGCTGGTCTGTCTGTCTGTCTGCCTGGGCTGCATGCAGCCTTTCTTCTTGCTCTCTTTGCCTCGTGCTGCTGAGCAGCAAGCGTCTCTTCGTACTTGGAGAGAGACCTTTCTGCACAGGCTGACCGTTGCTTCCCAGTTGTTCTGGTCGATGTTCAGGGCTTTTTAAGTCCCTCTTGGAAACGTCTTTGAATGGCAGCTGTGGTCTGCCTGTGGGTCGTTTTCCCTTTCGCAAGTTCTCCCTAGAGGAGGTTAGGGATCACACACACACACCCACACACACACGCACGCACGCACGCACGCACGCACGCACACACACACACACACACACGCACGCACGCACGCACGCACGCACACACAACACAAAGACACAGACACAGACACCACACAACACACACACACACACACACACACACACACACACACACACATGGGGACGGGATGCCTGGTTGTTACAGTGATGTCTTCGTGATCTGTTGACCCGGGTTCGATTCCCGTTCAAGAGGATTTTTCCTCTGGAGTTAACCTCAGTGCAGACTCCACTCTTCCCAAAAATCCTTCGGATGAGACTATAAACCGAGGCCCGTGTGCGAACGCACGCAGAACATCTTGCGCACACGTTAAAACCCGTTCCGCTTTTCGGAAGAGTAGGCCATTGTGTGCCGGTGGGAACAGATGACAAAATTGACAAAACTGCATACACACGGGGACTGGATGAAAAAAAGCACATGCGTGCTTATTCCATTATCCTCGAAATAAAAGAATAGATAAATAAATAAATAAACACACACACAGCGTCATGCAGGATGTTATATATAAATGTAATCATCTATTTAAACCATTAATTATTTCGAGGAAACTGAATAAGCATCCTGTGCATTTTTTCTTTTCTTTTTTTAAAACATCAAGTCCCCTTATGCAAGCAGGATTTTTTTGTGTATGTAAATGTTGTCATCCATTCCCACCGGCACACAATGACCTACTCTTCCGAAAAGCGGAGCAGGATTTAACATGTGGGCGAGATGCTCTGCGTGCGTTCGCACACAGGGCCTAGGTGTATAGTCAGTTTCATTCGAAGGGCTTCTGGGGAAATGGAGTTGGCGCTGATGTTAACTCGGGAAAAACTCCCTTGCAGAACGGGCGTCTGAGACAGTGGTGTCTTGAACTCAGGCTCGAACCTAGGCCCTCACATCGCGAGCGAAACACTAGGCTACGACACACTTATGCCTGCCCAGAAATGTGTCCAAATAAAACAAAGCAACCAACAGGACAATCAACACACACAAAAAAAGAAGAAGAACAAAAAGCAACATAGGGCCTACCAACCAACCAACAGCAACCAGCCACTGTGAACAACAACAAAACAGATTTCATTTATCTATTTATTTTGTTTATTCATTTATATCGAGGATAATGGAATAAGTACTCATGTGCTTTTTTACACCAGTCCCCGTGTGTATGCGATTTTGTAAATTTTGTCATTTGTTTCAACAGGGGAACGGGATAGCCTGTGGTCAGAGAGTTGCGTTACCCATTGTGCTCGTGATCTGCTGACCTGAGTTCGAATCCCGTTCAAGGCGATATTTTCCCCAGGAGTTCAGTTCCGACTCCACTCCGCCCCCCCCCCCCCCCTAAAAAAAAAGTCCTTGGATGAGACTATAAGCCGAGGTCCTATGTGCGAACGCGCGCATAACATCTTGCGCACACGTTAAAACCTGTCCCGCTATTTGGAGGAGTAGGCCATTGTGTACCGGTGGGAACGGATGACAACATTTACAAAACTGTATACCCATGGGGGCTTGGTGTAAAAAAAACAGCGCTCGAGTGCTTATTCCATTATCCTCGAAATAAAATAATAAAGAAAGAAAGAACAATGGGTTCATCATATCAATGAAATTTCCCCAGGCCAGTTTTCTCGAATGGTTTTCTGAATTTTCCGGATAGGGTCATGTCACGGTTCGGTAAAATCCACAAACTAAAAATAAACTGTTTTGGCTCTTGACTATTGTATAACTCTCTAGAAAATTCGAGAGCATCACAGAGTAGCTTCCCTTGTGAATCTGCTCGTTGTTCATTGTTATGTCACTAGAACGTTGTGTTTTGCAAAATAGTGCATCATTGTAGATTGTGATTATTTCTCAAATTTTGACTATGGATGAAGAAGACGGCTCGTCAAACGAAACTCAAGTAAGTTCTCAATCCACTAGTCTATTATTTCAGATTACAAAAGTGCAAGAGATGGAAGAGTTTGCACAGTTTGAATGTGACTGATAGCATACTGACAGTGCCAAGATTCAAGATTTTTCAAGATTCAAGTAGTGCTACTGCTAGTAATCTTGACTAAGACTAAGAGCAGATGTTTGTTTTTTGTTTACGCCCCCCCACCCTCCCATACTGGCCATAGTGATGATTTAGGTCATAGCAAGGATCTGGGTCGTCATAAAACACCAAAAGTTATTTTGAAATGGCTGTAAGTTTTCTGTTTAAACGTTTTTGTTCTCCACAAAATGACAGTCATTAGTATAGAGAGCTCTCTTTTAAATCAATATTGTTGCCTTGTTGTTGAAGGGGTGGGGTTACCCTAATAGTAATACAGTAATTAAAAATGTGATACCCATAAAGGGGTGGGCCCCCTTTTTTGGGGGGGGGGGGGGGGGGGGGGGGCCGCTATTGCGCGACAGTGAGAAGCAGCCGGGGAATACTGTACTGACAATAATTGCGATGCGCCTAAGGTATGGGGCCCCCAAAGGGTGTAGTAAACTTGCAGCCTCATCGTTTGCAGTAAGGCGCAACGTATATTTACTTACACACTGTTGTTTTTTTACTTTTGGTGCTAATTTCAGGGGAAAGACAATGCATATTTTTAAACAATAAAGGGGAAAAAAAAGGGGCACAGTTTTTTTATTCCACAAAAAACACTTTTGCAATCCCCACATTCAAGCATCAGCTCAAAACCATACCCTATAAACAAATCCCGGTGGTCTTAAAATCATAAAAAAGATACCAACAAATAAACTGGGAAGAAAAGTTGATATTGCATTCATTCGAATCTTTTAAAAAAATTCAAAAAATAAACGCATCCGAAAACTTTTCGTCTTTTCAACTTTCAATAAAAAAAAAATAAAAATAACTTGAAGAACAAAATTAAAACATGGGAAATGCCAGTTTTTTTGCATTTTCCGAAAACCGGACAAAATGAACCCCCCTTTTTGGGAATACTGGCCCCCGGGAATAGGGGGGAAAGGGGGCCCCCCCCCCCCATAAGAGGTCCTGGTTTTCTCTAACTAAAAACCCGTGCTAGCCCGGTTTCAAAAAACAAAAATAATGTTGAGAAAAGAAGTTACAATTTTGAATTATGATGATTATGTAATGGCCCTGTTTCAAAGTGCACAGTGTTATTGTTAATGACTTAATCACTTACTCAAGTTACTTTCAAGTAAATTTTGATATATAAACTACTCATGCTGTAATGGGCCAATTTTTATAGGCCCAGCTCTTGAGTAGTTAGAAATAAATGTTTGTTTTTAAATTTGAAGTAGGCTAAATTAAAATAACAAAATTGGCAAACAAAATAATTAGCATTTTGATCAACTTGCAGTGTGCTTCTAGAACTAGAAGCCAAGGCAAAGAAAACACATTAAAAAAAACCAACATTCTCCATAACTTCAAGTTTTAAACAACATTATTTTACATACTAGTTTAGTAGTTAACAAGTAGCATCTAACTTCTAAGTATTCTAACTCTAAGATAAAACCTTATCAACAGTGAACAAAAATGAAAACAAAAACCATCCCATTTCAAAGCAGACCTGGTGTCATACGATACATGTATCATACAACTTTTATTGCTAAAACACTGATCCAGTGATGCCTGGAATTGTCATCTTTGCTTTCACCACTCACTACTGATGCTAGACTTAGCCTAATTACTTGTTGTTTAAGAAGGAAGGTGGCAGGATGGTTAAGACATTTGCCTGCCAACAAGTAAACCGTGAGGTTCTGGGTTCAATTCCCAGCCTCGCCCTTTCTTCCCAGTTTGACAAAAAAAATCGAACTAAATGTCAAAGTCCTTGGGATGAGACTATAAACCGAGGCCCCGTGTGGGAACGCATGCAGAACATCTTGCGCACACGTTAAATCCTGTTCCGCTTTTCGAAAGAGTAGGCCATTGTGTGCCTGTGGGAACGGATGACAAAATTTATAAAACCGCATACACACGGGGACTGGATGTTAAAAAAAAAAGCACCTGAGTGCTTATTCCATTATCCTCGAAAAAAAAATTTTGGGGGTGGAAAATCGGAGCGCTTTGATTTGTTGCTTTACAAGATTCAGCGCTATATATATAAATTCCATATTATTATTATTATTATTATTTATCTTTGAAACAAATGTAATTACTAATAACTGCATTTTCAAGAATTGGGGGTAAGATGCTAGTAATGTATAATTACTATTAGTATTACCAGTATACTCATGAAACTTGAAAGGGGTATCAATGGTTGGATGAGGACACATGTAATATGATGTATGAGTGTGCGTGTATATATATGTATATATATATATATATATACATATATATAATATATATATATATTATAAAAATTATGGGATTAAAAGTGTTTAAAAAAATAAACAAAACCTAACCCCCAACTCCCCCCCCCCCCCCCCCTTTTTTAAATTTATATCAATGGCACTTAACAGATCTATCAATAGTAAATTAGTTATAACATAAAGATAAATTTGACACTTTTTCCCTGCTGATTTAGCCAAATAGGTTGGTTGCAAAGGTAAACATTTTGAGAGATGTGGATATATTTTATGCCTTGATTCCTGTATAAAGTGAGTGTAATTTTTCTTGGTTTACAAACCACATTTGTCAATATCATAGGCCTAGTATATTCTTCTTTAGTAGTTGATAGTAATATTACTAATAATACTCTCAAATTTGATAATCTCTTGCACTTTATATTGAAAATGTGCCTCTAAAGTCATTTCATAGTTTATTTATTTTTATTTTTTATTTTCATGTTGTAGTTTTTATAATTTTCTGGTTGTAGTATCGATTGATACATGCATCATCATGCATGTCTTTTTGCTTGTTGAATGAATATTGTGTGATAAAACTAAAAAGGTCTTTGTGAATGTGATGCTGTGAATGTGAAATAAAGTTTTAATCAATGTATAATTTTTTTTTTAATATTATTTTACCCATGTAAATTATGCACTTTAAGTTTGAGCAGTATGAAATGAATGTTTTAATGAAAAGGGCTAAAACAGAAGCAAATATTATTACTAAAATTTACTTATTTAGTTGGCAGGTCTGCTACAGAAAGTGAAGGCAGTGTTACTTTTATTTTAGAGATGAATTTTGCTCTAGGCAAACTCTAGGGGACATCAACTGATCAAGACAAGATTAAAGTTGTGAACTCACTCTAGGACCAAAATCCAATACAGTATGGGCATATCGCCCCCCCCCCCCCCCCCCCCCCTTCTCCCTTGGGCAGAATCTGAGAATGGTGCCCACTAAAGTTTGGAACATTTTGCACACTCCAGTCTCTTGTCTTGTCTGTACTCCCCACACACTGTTGGCATTCCCCATTCATGACTGAATCAAATTTTGTGAACAGTAAAACTGGAAAAGTAACCTACCTCATACCTACCTGGCTTTTTGATTTACTTTGTTTTTGTCACTGTGTTGCAGGGCATTTCAAACAATGGGGAAATGATGCCTAGGCAACAGAATCAGGTTGCCATATCCCCGAAACGCGACATTGTCAAGTCAACGGCCATTGTCAAATGGTCCGACACTCAGTTTCCTGTGCAGTTTTCGCAGCTGAGCCTGAACACCAATCTGAATGATGCGCCTGACAACTGGCTGTGCAGCGATTCTCACGCAGAGCAGCAGCTTCGGGACCTGGCTTGGCAACGCCAGCATTCAGACTGTTCCAGGTTTGTCGAGCTTGAGTTGAAGCTTTTTCGTTTTGTTACTTGTGTAATGGTAGTGTAAGTGTGCTAAGTAACTTTTAAGGAAAACCACAATTTTTTTTTAAATGAAAAAGCTCTGTTTTAGATAGATGCATCATATTGGTGGTTTTAGGTGGGGCTTTTTCCCCCCTACCTATCTGGTTTGTTTAGAACTGACCAGCAATTTTTATTGTGTTGAATTTTGTTGCAGCAGTAGGTTTTTTGTAGTAGACTTGAGGATCGTGCTGACACTTTCCGTGAAAACAAAATCTCATGTGAAAGAAATTGGTTAAATTGCTCAGATTGTCACTCTCAAGCCAAATCTAGTCTCTAGGGAGTGGAACATGGGTTGTTTTTTTAAAAAGGAAAAAAAACTAGCTTTGGATGGAATTTGAACCTTTGATCCCAAGCTTTCTAGATGGGTATATCACCTTGCAAGCTACCAAATCATGATATCTCAGTGATTGTGTGTTGTTATTTTTCAGTTTCGCCATGGCACACTGCTACCCTGATTATGCTGGAGAGGTGGATGTTGTGTCTGAAGCAGAGGTGAGTCCACAGCTACAGTGACATTGAGCATCTTCTGCAGTAGATCTTGTAACGGTCATTTTTAAATCAAGATTTGCTTGGATCATTGGTTGGTTTATTGTCGATCATGTTCATACATACATATAATAATAATAATAATAATAATAATGAATAGAACTTCTATAGCGCTGTATCTTGCAAAGACAAATCAAAGTGCTTGGGTATATATGAGTATACAGGCTCTCATTCTTAAAAATACCCATGCAGTAATGTTATTCAATGCTTTAGACAAACACATGTATATATATGATGTATGCACACGCTCACCCATGTGCTCACACATGCAAGCATAGTGCATTCACTTGCATGTATATGCGCACACATGGTCACACACGCACACACACACAAACACACACAGAGAGACACAATTGCACACGTATGCATGCATGATGCACACTCATTCAGTCATGTACTCATTTATACAAGTCATGATAAACACATTCATACACATAAACACAGGCAGGCTCATCATATGCATGTTTTGCGTGGTCATACAAATGCATACACACTCACCCCCCCCCCCCCCCCCCTCACACACATATTTACACACATGTACATGCAAAGTGTAATGACAGGTTTAGGTCCAAGTCAAAGTATTTGTTAAGATATTTGCATAAAAAAGTAATTGTTTGTATTCATTGCTCTTCATATAATTGGTCACTCTATTATTATGTGTGCGTTTTGTGTGTGTGTGTGTGTGTGTGTGTGTGTGTAAATGTGTGTGTGTGTAAATGTGTGTGTGTGTAAATGTGTGTGTATTTATATGTTTGTGTATTTATATATATATGTGTATTTGTACATGTGTGTATCTGTGTGCAAGTACATACATGCTTTATTGTCATGATGATGATGATGATTATTATTATCATTGTTTGTTATGTCTAGTTCTGTGCTCTCTTGTGTTGTAGAACATCAAGCGCCTGCTGAAGATCCCTTATGACAACTCGCATGCCAGTCTAATCGTCCATCGTGTTGGGCGTACGCTGCTTCTGGACAACTTTGACATTCAGAAGCAGCTCCTACGCCAGGGATCGGTGAGGATTCGTTGATCAGTGCATGATTATGAAGATTGATGTAGTCAAGAAATAGACATGAAACAAACAACAAACGAAAATGTTAATGGCAGGAAAGATTCATTTTCTGGCTTTCAGATTTTCAGTATGTGTCAGTTTTGTCGGCTTAAAAAGAAAAAGAATCGAAAGGTCGTGTGAAAATGATGGTTATGATGAAACCCTAGTTTGTTTTGGGTTTGTTTTTTTCATTGGTCTTATTGGGGTTTTTTGTTTGGTTGGTTAGCTGGTAGGGGTGGGGGTTGCTGTTGGCTTTCTTTTTTGTTGTTTTTGTTGTTGTTGTTTGTGTTTATTTTGTTGTTTGGGGGTTGGTTGATTTGGTTGTTTCTGCTGGTTTGTTTTTATTTGGGGGGAGTAGGGGGTAGGGACAGGAGTTTTTGATTTTTCTTTTTTTAACTTGTAGGTCTTTTATGAAGATCAATGTCATCAAGAAATAGACATGAAACCAAAAATACCAAAAAAAACCCTTGTAGGTCTGTTAAAAAATATTTTCTTCAACACAGGAGGACTGGACGTGGCTGAAAGAATTTTTCAAGACAACTGTGATACAAAGTGAAGACGAAATGGTGAGTTCAGTGTTTATTATATCCTTCAGTTACATTTTGTTGTTGTTGGTTTTGTTGCTTTTGCCCAGAATTGAAACCTCTACAAAGTTGTACACTTATATTTCAAAGCAAGTATGTTTACTTAATTTAAAAAAAAAAAAAAATTTTGGGTGGTATCCTGGCTGGAGCTTTAAGGTTCAACATATGGTGAGATGTTATTATCATTATTATTATTATTATTATTATTTTATTTTGAGGATAATCAAATAAGCAATCATGTGCTTTTTTTTCCATCCAGTCCCCGTGTGTATGCAGTTTTGTCAGTTTTGTCATCCGTTCCAACCGGCACACAGTGGCCTACTCTTCCGAAAAGCGGAACGGGTTTTAACGTGTGCGCAAGATGTTCTGCGTGCGTTCGCACACGGGACCTCGGTTTATAGTCTCATCCGAGGCTTAACACCCTGGGGGTTCACCCAGAATATATGCCCATTGGTTCACTCATCACCCCTGGGAATCACTGTGAGACTGTAAGTATACACACACTGGGTGAGAAGTTTGCGCATGTGACTCTTTTCAAGTACCTTGCTGTCTAGGCAGCCGTACTCTGACTTCAGAGTGTTGCTTTAAAGGAAAATGCAGACTGTTAAGTCAAGTCAGGACTGTTATGCTGTTATGGCCAAAGACAATCTGAATGGGACGTTTTAAGGCATAACAACATTTTAATGTAGGCCTTGGCAGTCAGATTACATCAGCAATTGAATAAAGCTTTTGGCCTGGTCCATGTTGATGTGTGATGAAAAATGGATGGTTAGGGAACACGAAGTGAATGAAAAGTGTGAACTTGTCTCATTTGTCAATGCTGGCCAACACCACAACATGTTAGAGGAGAAAGAACTTTATCTATTTATTTCTGTTTGCTCTCAAGTGCGTGATGTCTTCAGTTTAACATCTATTCACATTTAGAGTGTGTGTGTGTGTTAACATCTATCCATGCATGTGTATGTGTGTCTGTGCATGCGTGAGTGTGTGTGCATGCATGTGTGTGTGTGCATGCATGTGTGTGTGAGCATGTGTGTGTGTGTTTTAATGTCTATCCTCGGGTGTGTTTGTGTGTGTGTGTGTGCAAACACGCACACACACACTCCCGTGCATGAATACATGTGACAGTGTGTGAGTGAAAAAAATCAAGAGAGAGTGCGAGAGAAAAAAAACAACACTTTTTGTTTTTGTTGACAAAGTAACATTTTGTTGTTGTTTTTTTGCAGAAATATGTGCCAAGACAGGTGAAGTCTCAAGCTTTACTTCAGAAAAGGCTGATGTTTTCGAAGTTCTTGTATAAGAGGTAGGCTACCTTGACAATATCTTTTTAAAGATCATAAAGCACGAATAATTTTTTTAAAGTGCATCTTCATTATTTTTAGGTGTTGGTAGCAGGCTTGTTGTCCTGGTGTTGTCAGAATGGTTTAGGTGGTGTAATAGTTAGGATTTGAAAGTTGTCTCGTTGTTTTCGTGTTGTTAGTGGTCTTATGAGACATTTTGAACAGAGACGAATGTTGTCGCTTTGTTGCTTATGGAAAACAGGGGACTGGAGGTGATATGTTTGTCTATCTCTCTTGTTGCGTATCATTGCTGTCTTGTCTTTCTTGTTTCTTTGTTGTCTGTTTGTCTCTCTATTGTTTAGTCTCATGGGACTCTCTAGATGAGAAGTGAATGCTTGTTTCTTTATCTGTTTGTTGTCTGTTGTGCAAGATGGAGTTTGTTTTGTTTATGTTTGTTTGGGGTGTTTTTTTGCTTGCTTGTTTGATTGTTTTGTTTTGTTTTTGGTGTGTGCTTTTTTTTTCATTGCTTTGTTTTGTTTTGTTTTTGGTGTGTAGGTTTTTCTTTTCAATCTCCCCACCACAACCATGCCCAGATCCCAGGGTCAGAAGTCCACAGGGAGCCCATCAGTATCAGGCCGCCGTGGGGCCACCAACCAGAGGGGCACTGCACTGCTGCTGGGTCACTTTGGTGGTATTCAGTGGTGCCTGTTATGAGCTAACATTCACAGGACATCACCTACTAAGCCCCCTACTAATGACAGTATTAACTCAGTCATGGAGCCAGACTTGAGTGAGTTGCCCACCCGAGGTAGCAACCACCACACCTTTGTAGTTTCTGTGTTGTCAGCCTTATGGGACATGGTGAACAAGATGTGAATGTGCCGGTGGGAACGGAAGACACAATCTACGAAACTGCGTACACACAGGGACTGGATGTAAAAAGAAACACAACCCACACGAGTGCTTATTCCATCATCTTCACAATAAAGAAAAAAAGATGTTTCTTTGTTGTTTCTTTGTCATCAGCCTTGTGGGACACAGTGGGCAAGAGGTGGAAGTGTCTCAGATGGAGAGACACCACTCTGACTCCAGGTCTGCCTCCCCATCTCCTGTTGTTCAGCACTTTGTGGCTGACCGCCTGCCTGCCATTGACCACCAGGTTGGTGTGTCAGTGTGTGTGTGTGTGTGTGTGTGTGGATATCACGGTGTGTGTAACTATATGCAAGTGTGCTTATGTTTTTAATGTGTTATATATGTATGTGTGAGTGTGTGTGTGTGTGTGTATATATGTGTGTGTGGGTGTGTGTATGTGTGAGTGTGTGTGTGTGTATGCGCGCGCATGGATATCACGGTGTGTGTGTAAATATATGCAAGTGTGCTTATGTTTTTAATGTGTTATATATGTCTCTGTGTGTGTGTGTGTGTATGCAGAAGATGATTGTACAAATTTTGTTTGTTATTACTTGATGAAATGATTAGGCTTTTTACCTGAGTAGTAGTCAGTGAGCAGAGTTCCCTTGAACACTGTTTGGGGTTCTCTTTTCTTCTGTTGCAAAGTGCATGAAAGAATTCCACTTATGTGATTTTTTGGAGGCTGGTTAGAAAAGCACTTTAAAACACACACACAAAAAACTGAACAAAAAATGCTGTACATAAAAAATCTGAACTGTCTTTCCTAAAAAAAAATTTTTTCTTTTAAATCAAAGGGAAACAACTGTGCTCTATCCTAAGGCATTTTCTCCGTTTTATCCACCCTGCAGAAAATGACTGGTGTCAAGTCAAGTCAAAATTTTATTTCCAGATGGTACATTGAATAAGCAATGCATTTGCTTTTTTTCATCAAGCCATCTAAGAACAAATTTCGTAATGATTATACTAAGATACTACATTATTGCATCATTTACCATTAAAATAAACCAATAAAAAAGGAAAATCTGTGTGTGTGTCTGTGTGATGGCAGGTACAGTGTGGGGAAGAAGGAGGGTTTCGGCGCCAGATGTTGTGGACGTTTGAACACCTGCGCATGCTGATTGGCACTGACCTGCCAGTCTTCAGCGTGGGAGACCACCCCTGTGTCAGTCTGCGACTCAGGTCTGTTGTACCCAGATGTCATTGTCAGGCTGCCTGGTGTGAGCTTGCCATCTAGAAAAGCACCGGTCTGGGTTGTCGTCATACAATCCATGAAATGGATTAGATAATCAGCTGGGTTGTAAGCAGTCTTGAGTGATTGTCTTAATAAACAAACAAGAAATTAGAAAATCCAACAAAGAACTGTTCCCAAACTATCTATCTACCCAGCCTTAGAATCAGCCAGTCTACATTTTCGTTTTCATTCAGGAGTATGTGGAGGGCTCGTGTAATCCTGTGTGGAACCTCTTTGCAGCCAGTGATTAAAGTAATGAATGTTTAAAAAAAGTAATGTGTTACAGATTTTATCTATCTATCTATATGTATCTATCTATCTATATATCTATCTATCTATCTATCTATTTATATATATATATATATATATATATATATATATATATATATATATATATATATATATATATATGTGTGTGTGTGTGTGTGTTTGTTAGCATAGTGGGTGTAATGTGAGAGAGCAAACGTCATTTGTGAGTGTTCCATCCTGGAGTTTCTAGATGAGGTGTTGATCGACATGCTTCCTGTGCACTGACGGTGGTATAATCACTTGCAGAGAATCCTCTCAGCCGATCAACGTGGTGACAGGGCTGGACTACTGGTTGGACAACTTGATGTGCAATGTCCCTGAAGTGGCCATGTGTTACCACATCGATGGACTTGTTCAGGTTAGACAACTTGATGTGCAATGTCCCTGAAGTGGCCATGTGTTACCATATTGATGGACTTGTTCAGGTTAGACAACTTGATGTGCAATGTCCCTGAAGTGGCCATGTGTTACCACATCGATGGACTTGTTCAGGTTAGAAGTCGTGTCTTCTGATTTCTCACGAAAGCAGCTGGTAGATGTAGCAAGATTGTATCTTCAGTTTTATGTCTGTTCACAGAAAGTGATATTAGATAAGAGAATGAGAGAGACAGTGTGTGTGTGAGCATGTGGCCGTGCATGCATGCGTTATGATGCTTATTAATAACTGCCCTGATTTTATCATAAAATTACGGATGATAAACAGATGTAAGCATACTTTGACGTACCCACCATTAGATCTGATTTCATTTGACCACCTTTCACCTGAAAATCTTAAAGTTGGTGTATATCTTATACCCAATAATCACTGATATATATTTTACAGTGGATTTTGATATTGTATAGGCTCATTTTGTTCATTATTGTAAATGCCATAAAAGTATGGATGTATTTCTTGCATACAGAATTTGAATGTAATGGAAAATATGGCGCTGATTATTATTATTGTGAAATTAAAGTTGTGTCAAGGAAAATAGTTACACATATGTGCTTTTTTTTCACACAGACACACACACGCAAAGACACAGACACAGGCACCCATACAGACACCCCCCCCACACAACACATGCACGCATGCATGCACATGCATACACACACACACACACGCACGCGCGCACATACACACACACACACACACGCATACACACGCACGCACGCACAAGATTTAAGTAAGAACTTCAGTTTTTCCTAGCATAGTATAGTGACCTGGGAGCTTGCAGTATGTTAGCAAAACGATACGTTTTCCTTTCTGAACTTAGCTCAGAGGCAACCCCCCACCCTCTTTCCAAAAAAGCAAACAACCCAACCACTGCCCCCAAATCTGATAGTTTATTAATGAACAAAATTGATAAAATAAAATTTTTAAATAGCCATGTAACTTTGTTATGTGTGATGGATTGGTGGTCTAGAGGTAACGCACCTGCCTAGAAAGCAAAAAGTCCGGGTCTGATGTGTGCAGTGGTTTTCATCCCCATTTTGGGCCAAAAACTTTTACCCCATCCATTAGACCATGAGTGGTGGTCAGGGTACTAGTCTTTTGGATGAGACGATAAACCGAAGTACCATGTGTTACATAAAATTATTTAGCACTCATCAAAGAACCCACGGCAACAAGAGAGTTGTCCCTGGCAAACTTCTATAGAAAAAGCTACTCTAGATAGTAAAACAAATACAGTTGAAGACAGGAAAAAAAAATATAATGGGTGGCGCCGGGTGGCGCTGCTCTTGTGGCGATGCACTGTCTCTGGGGAGAGCAACCCGAATTTAACACAGAGAAATCTGCTGTGACTTGTAGTGGTATGAAATGAAATGAAGTGAAATATTTCACTGAGCAGAAAGGTTACACTGGTGAGATAGGAAGGAAGGTGGCAGGATGGTTAAGACGTTTGTCTGCCAACAAGTAAACCGTGAGGTTCTGGGTTCGATTCCCAGCCTCGCCCTTTCTTCCCAGTTTGACAAAAAAATCGAACTGAATGTCAAAGTCATTTGGATGAGACTATAAACCGAGGCCCCGTGTGCGAACGCATGCAGAACATCTTGCGCACATGTAAAATCCTGTTCCGCTGTTCAAAAGAGTAGGCCATTGTGTGCTGGTGGGAACAGATGACAAAAGTTTAAAAACCGCATACACACGCATACATTTTTAAAAAACACAAAAAAAGTCATCTGAGCACTTTGATTTGTTGCTTTACAAGATTCAGCGCTATATAAACTCCATACATTATTATTATATACATGTATTCATTGTATTGTCTCCAGAAATATGAACTGATCAAGACGGAGGACATTCCCAAAATGTCAACCTCCGGGTTTGACCCCCACGAGGTGAAGGACATCGCCACCAACATTCTGTCTTTCCTGCGCAACAGCGCCACCAAGGAGGGCCATACCTACTGGCTGTACAAATGTGAGTGGGATGTGTGTGTGTGTAATATATGTGTGTGTGTGTAATATGTGTGTGTGTGTGTAAATGTGAGTATGAGCTCACAGATATTATTTAATTGACATAAATTACCATTTGACAATTAAAAGTGAATCTTTCTAGTCAGCTCATGACATTTTTCTTCAGAGATAATTTATTTTTTGCATTTGTGAACTTTGATCTTACATATATATGTGGATCGGTGGTCTAGAGGTAATGCGCCTGCCTAGAAAGCAAAAAGTCCGGGTTGGAAGTGTGCTGTAGTTCAATTCCCGTTTGGGAGTCCGGGTTGGAAGTGTGCTGTAGTTCAATTCCCGTTTGGGCCCAAAACTTTTCCCCCATTCATTAGACCATGAACAGTGGTATGGGTGCTAGTCTTTTGGATGTGATTATAAACTGACGTTCAATGTGTTACACAAAATTATTAAACGTACATAAAAGAACCCATGGCAATAAGAGAATTGTTCCTGGCAAAATTCTGTAGTTAAAAAGCTTCTCTCATAGGAAAACGAATACAGATGAAGACAGGAAAAGAAAATGATGGGTGGCACTGCTTTTGTGGTGCCGCACTCTCCCTGGGGAGAGCAGCCCGAATTTCACACATCGAAATCTACCGTGACTTAAAGTGGTATAAAATAAAATATGTATTTTCATTCAACAGTAACCAATAAAATAAGATTGGCTCATGTCACTGCTGTACAGGTAAAAATAAAACTCACAGCAAACATCTCTCTCATTTACACTTTTTTTTTTCTTTTAAATCATCGATTGTAAATTAGACATGAAGTCAGGGCATCATGTCGGCCTTTTCCAGTACTTTCTATTGGCATTATGACATCTATAAGATATGCATGAATGTAAGTGTCTTTTTAATTCAAATAGCTGAGAGAGAAAAAACAAATTCTGGCTACTGTTAAGATGCATGGTGTGGCCTGATACATTAATTAAACATCTGGTAGAAGTCATGATTCCTATAGAAAGTACTGGAAAAGTCAGATGATATGTTCATACACATTTTGTAAATGTTATGGTTCCTATAAAAGGAAAAGACAGTTACATTCATGCACATCTTGTAGATGTCATGATGCCTATAGAAAGTCCTGGAAAAGACTGACATGTTCATGCACATCTTGTGGATGTGCATAAATCCTATAGAAGGAAAAGACAGTTTAATTACACATACTGTACCGTGGCTCACTGGTGCAATAGCGACAGCAGTTTGCCACTTCTGCCTCATAAACAATAAAGTCCGAAAGGACCATAACTCTGAGAGTGCTTATCTTGTAATGTAAATGTCACGATTCCTATAGAAAGTACTGGAAAAAGACTTTTCACCTGCTCTACTGTGTTCCACACTGTGCAAAGTTGATGATCTGAAGTCTCTAGCTTGTACCAATAGACTGCGCTGGTTTGGGCGCGTTCAACGGAAAGCAGACCACCACATCATAAAAAGAGCAATGAACCTCGAAGTGGATGGAAAGAGACCAAAGGGAAGACCTAGCAAGACCTGGGTTGCCTGTATTGCAGTTGATCTTAGAGAAAAGAGGCAGCATAAATAAATGAGGGAGCTCAAAACAGAGAGAGAGATGGAGAAGGCTCATCAATGTCAAGCCTCCCCTGAGAGAAACATGACACAAAAAGAAGAAGATGTGTTGCACACTGTGTTTCATCAGGCAATCGCTCTGACGTGGTCAAGCTGTACGACCTGACCACCCTGTGCGATGAAAGCATGCCCCAGCAAGGCTCGAACCCCTTCACCATCCCCGTGGCCATGCTGCTGTACCGCGTGGGCCGCAAGTTGCACCTGGCGGGGCGCCAGCCGGGACAGGTGCCGCAGATCAAGGTGTTGCTGCAGAACTCCTTGCAGCTGCTGGATGACAAGGAACATGCCGAGGTGAGGCGGGGGGTAGTGGTGTGTGTGTGTGATTCAGATTCAGAATATTTTATTGCATTTAGTCATGTAGACTTATTTGACACACAAACATCAATTATATATTTTTTTTGGCTAAGTGATGTACACTATAGCTGTTGCATTCTACTTCTTTTTCTCTTTTTTCAACCTCTAACAAGTATGGGATATATTGCTTGTATTATATATAACTGTGTTATGTCACTAATTATGTACAGGTTTTGCGTTCTTTGTCTTCGTTTGATTTTGAAAGCAAATTATTTTGGGTCATCGTTAGAAATACATCATCGAGTAAATGCAATTCATCTCTATTTTGTTACAGTATCTATGTGTGTTGTGTGTAGGGGGGGGGGGGGGGGGGATAGTATGTGGTGTGTGTGAGAGAGAGGAGGGGGGATATAGTGTGTGTTGTGAGGGGGGTATATAGTTTGTTTGTATAAGTGTGTGTGGGGTGGGGTGGGGGGGGGTTGTTTATGGTGGGGTGTATGGGGGGGGGGGGGGGGGGGGGGGGGGGGTAAGATAAGAGGTGTGCATGTTGTTGAGAACTTAGTTAAAGGTAGGTATGCAAGTTTGAGTGGACTGAAGAAAAAGTGTACATATGTCTTTTCATAAATGGCTGGGGGGTTGGGGGGAGGGGGGAGACATAATTTAATAAATAGGTATACATTTAAGTTTTTTGGATGTTGAGCCAATGGACACTGTTGCCTTTGTTTTTGAGTTGAGACACTGTAAGCTTTATCAAGTAGGTTGGTTTGGGGGTTTTTTGTTCTTGAGCTCTGCACGCTCTTTCTCCTCTTCCTCCTCTGAGTTCTGAAAAATTGAATGCTACCATTGGCCATCTTCAAGACACTAGTACACAGATCTAGGTAACTGCCACATCAAATAAGGCATGAGATTGACAAAAAATGTTTTGTTTTGACAGGTGTGTACATCGTCCTATTACCTGCTGACGGATCTCTACATCCCTGACAGCTGCTTGCGAAATGTGTGGGTGGAGAGTCCGCCTCAAGATCCAGATCAGGTGAACAAACAAAAATATGTACTCCTGCTACATTTTCCTCCTTTCTGTCTGTTCTCTCCTCTATTTCTTTACCATCCACAATCATAAAATACAGTCTTGAATTTTTATGGAATTTTTTGTGCCAAGCATTTTTGTGTGTTTTCACCCAACAGTCTTGGTTATCTTCCTGTGATTGTGAGTTGTCTCATCTTGTCAGCATTGATTAAACATTATGATAGTTTTGTTTTCCATTCACTTTCCTTCAATAAAGCATATATATTTTTTGTGTACTTGAGGGCAATACTTTGATATTTGTGATTTTTTATTGGTTATTGTGATGATGGTGGGGTTTTTGGTTTTTTTTTAAAATTGCAAATAGTTCTGGGTGTCAAAGAGTTTTAAGTTATACATGTGAATAACTTTTGTATTTTGAAATTACTCATTTTGGAGTCTGTTTTCACAAATTGAATTCATACATTTCAGTAGTTTTCATGATGATGATTCCAACAAAGAACTTTTTTTTTTCAAGAAAAGTATGAATATTTCTCTTTGTAAGGTGATTATAAGTATCATTGTTGCTTATTTAAAAATCAAAATTAATATCACAGCTAGTTTAATGGAAAGGCTGGTTTTGGGGGTTATTTGGGGGTTTTTGGGGTTTTTATGGCAAGTTGGGTTGGGCTGTTTTTGGTTTTATTTTTATTGGGGGTGGGGGTGGGTTAGTTCTTAGAAAAGATTTGATAACAACAGATTCTGATTCAGTGATCTGTGTACTAATGTCTTAAAGATGGCCAATGGTAGCGTTCAATTTTTCAGAGCTCGGAGGAGGAAGAGGAGGAAGAGCGTGCAGAGTTCAGCGTGTCAGTGAGGGACCTCATGGCTTCTCCCCGAGGAAACCTGCAGGAGCCACGCAGGGTGCACCTGGAAGGCATCACAGGAACGCCCGACGAACGGTGTAAAGATGGACTGCAGTGCTTGCGAAAGGTACAGATGGATCATCCGCCTTGTAAGAATGATAACATCAGTGAGGTTAGCCTGAATAATTATGGTGAAGATGATGATGATGATGATGATAAAATGGGAAGAATTGTAACATCAGTGATATTGACCTGAATAATCGTGAAAAGGATGATGGTGATGATAATAAAAAGTGAAGTCATATGCAGGGAGATGTGTTGAGAAGACTGGACGTTATTGCTGTGTCAGATGAAGCATGTTTTGGGGTTTTTTGTTGTCTTTTTTCCCTTCCTTTGCTAAAGCTGTGAGGTTTACCAGCAGTGAGGTTTTGCATGTGTGGCCTTTTTCCCCCACTCTTAAGGTAGCTGCATTCAGGCTTCAGGGGTGCTGTCTAAACATGACACCAGTGTGCATAAGTTTGTTTATTTTTTTTAAAAAGTGTCATCTGTTCCTACCAGCACGCATGCTAGATGTTCTGTGTGCGTTTGTACTCTGGACCTTGGTTTATAGTCTCATCTGAAGAACTTTCAGGGGATAGTCATTACTAATGTTATCTCCAGGGGGAAAAATCTCAGATGCGTTGCAGTGGTGGATTGAACCCATGCCATCAGATCGCAAGCTCAATGCTCTAACCGCTAAGCTATCCCGCCCCCTCCCAGATGAAGCATGTGAATATTGTTATTTTCGCAAATTCTAACATTGGTGTGGGTTTATCTTCTGTGTGTCATCAAATTTTCGTTTCTCGTTTTTACTGCCCTTTTTTGCTGCATTCAGTGGGGATGGATGCCAAGTGCTCATTCATGTTTGGTTCTGACTGCTGTGGTCCATTTCAGGATTGTGACCAAGATAAAAATTAAAAAATGTCACAGATGTGTATTGTTTTCTTGGATTGATTTCTAAAGCTGTATGTAGGCTTGTAATACTAAACTTCAGATTAGAACAAAAATGTTTGCTTCCTCATCAAAACTTCTTTATGATTAGAGTCAGTGGGGTAAAAATCTTGAAGCCTCTAGGTGGGGAATTAAAACTCTGGTTTAACTTTATGAAGAGGAGCTCTACATGGAAGTTTTTTTGGTTTAAAAACTAAAACCAGATCTACAGTAAATGACTTCATCTTTTAAAAAAAAATTTTGTCCATGATCATTGTTACCTTTTCATCCTCACCTGTCTTCTCCTCATGCTCCTTGACCTGCTCCCTCTTCTGCTTCTTCTTCTTTGTCTTCTTCATCCTCTTCTTCTTCTTCTTCACAGTCTTCTTCTTCTTCACATCCTTCGGATGAGACTATAAACCGAGGCCCTGTGTGCGAACTCACGCAGAACATCTTGCGCACACGTTAAAAGCCTGTTCCGCTTTTTGTAAGAGTAGGTCATTGTGTGCCGGTGGGAACGGATGACAAAATTTACAAAACCGCATACTCACTGGGACTGGATGTTAAAAAAGCACATAAGTGCTTATTCCATTATCCTCAATATAAAAGAATAAATAAATAAAAATAATAAATAAAAATCACAGTCTTCACAGTCTTCTTCTTTACAGTCCTCTTTTTACAGTCCTCTTCACAGTCTTCTTCTCCTTCTTCCCCTTCTCCTCCACCTCTTCTTTCCTCCTCCTCCTCCATTCATCTTCATCATCACCACCGCACGAACGAACACTCAACATCACTCAGACCAACACTCACGCCCACGTCCTCCTCGTCCTCCTCCTCCTCAGGGCCTGAGCTGCCTGGAGCATGACCTGCAGGTGCGCAGAGCTCAGCGCAGCAGCAGCAGCATCGTGGAGGACCAGCAGACCTGCAAGGCCAGCGAGGCCATCCCCCTGAGGTACGAGCCTCTCCACTCCCAGCCCCAGGGCAGCCAGTCCGGGATGCTGGTGAGGAAGGCGGCGATGGGGGACAGCTGGCACAAGCTGAGCAAGTCGCTGCTGCTGAGGAAGGCCTCCATGGCCAACTACATCCTGGCTGCCGAGTTCCTGGACAACAAGCAGCCCGGCACTGCCTTGAAGCACCTCCGCTACGCCCTGCACTGCTTCGGTGAGCTGGGCCTTTTTCTTTTGGCGGGTGGTGGTGGTGGTAGTGGTGTGGTAGGTAGGTTTGGTGTGGTAGGTTGGTGAGGTGTGGTGTGGTAGTGGTAGGTAGGTTGGTGAGGTGTGGTAGGTTTGGTGTGGTGTGGTAGGTAGGTTTGGTGTGGTTAGTGGTAGGTAGGTTTGGTGTGGTGTGGTAGTGATGTGTGTAGGTAGGTTGGTGAGGTGTGGTGTGGTAGGTTTGGTGTGGTGTGGTAGGTTGGTGTGGTGTGGTAGGTAGGTTGGTGTGGTGTAGTGTGGTAGTGGTAGGTAGGTTGGTGTGGTGTGGTTGTGGTAGTGGTAGGTAGGTTTGTGTGGTGTAGTGTGGTAGTGGTAGGTAGGTTGGTGTGGTGTGGTAGGTTTGGTGTGGTGTGGTAGGTAGGTTGGTGTAGTGGTGGTAGTGGTGGTAGGTTTGGTGTGGTGTGGTGTGGTAGGTTTGGTGTGGTGTGGTAGTGGTAGGTTTGGTGTGGTGTGGTGTGGTAGGTTTGGTGTGGTGTGGTGTGGTAGGTAGGTTGGTGTGGTGTGATGTTGGTAGTGGTAGGTAGGTTGGTGAGGTGTGGTGTGGTAGTGGTAGGTAGGTTGGTGAGGTGTTGTAGTGGTAGGTAGGTTGGTGAGGTGTGGTGTGGTAGTGGTAGGTAGGTTGGTTTGGTTTGGTGTGGTTATGGTAGGTAGGTTGGTTGAGGTGTGGTGTGGTAGTGGTAGGTAGGTTGGTGAGGTGTGGTGTGGTAGTGGTAGGTAGGTTGGTGTGGTTGTGGTAGTGGTTGTAGTAGGTAGGTGTGGTGTGGTGTTGGTGTGGTAGTGGTAGGTAGGTTGGTGAGGTGTGGTGTGGTAGTGGTAGGTAGGTTGGTGTGGTGTGGTGTGGTGTGGTAGTGGTAGGTAGGTTGGTGTGGTGTGGTAGTGGTGTAGTAGGTAGGTGTGGTGTGGTGTGGTAGTGGTAGGTAGGTAGGTTGGTTGTGGTGTGGTAGTGGTAGGTAGGTTGGTGTGGTGTGGTGTGGTAGTGGTAGGTAGGTTGGTGAGGTGTGGTGTGGTAGTGGTAGGTAGGTTGGTGTGGTGTGGTGTGGTAGTGGTAGGTAGGTTGGTGAGGTGTGGTGTGGTAGGTAGGTTGGTGAGGTGTGGTAGTGGTAGGTAGGTTGGTGGTGGTTGTGGTGTGGTAGTGGTAGGTAGGTTGGTGTGGTGTGTGTGGTGTGGTATGGTAGTGGTAGGTAGGTTGGTGAGGTGTGGT
This sequence comes from Rapana venosa, assembly GCA_028751875.1. Taxonomy (NCBI): domain Eukaryota; kingdom Metazoa; phylum Mollusca; class Gastropoda; order Neogastropoda; family Muricidae; genus Rapana; species Rapana venosa. The sequence continues at coordinate 27,832,676 of CM054139.1, forward strand.
GTGGTAGGTAGGTTGGTGAGGTGTGGTGTGGTAGGTAGGTTGGTGAGGTGTGGTGTGGTTAGTGGTAGGTAGGTTGGTGAGGTGTGGTGTGGTAGTGGTAGGTAGGTTGGTGAGTGTGTGGTAGTGGTAGGTAGGTTGGTGAGGTGTGGTGTGGTAGTGGTAGGTAGGTTGGTGAGGTGTGGTTAGTGGTAGGTAGGTTGGTGTGGTGTGGTAGTGGTAGGTAGGTTGGTGAGGTGTGGTAGTGGTAGGTAGGTTGGTGTGGTGTGGTGTGGTAGTGGTAGGTAGGTTGGTGTGGTAGTGGTATGTGTGAGGCTGCGGGATGAGTTGTTTGTATTTTTGAGGGGGGGGGGGGGGGGGGGGTGGTAGTGTATTAGGCTGTGGTGATGCTGCTGCAGGAGAGTTGTTCGGTTTTTGGTGGTTGTTTTTTTTAGGGGTGGGGTGGGGAGTAGAGTATCGAGCTGTGGTGATGCTTGTTAGCGTGCTGGTGTGGTGTTGTCAAGGTTTGAGGGGGTGGGGTGTTTTTTTTTGTTTGGTTAGGTGTTTTGGGGGGTTTTTGGGGGGTTGTTGGGTTGGTTTTTTGTTGTGTTTTTTTGATGGGTGTGAACATTGCGTTATGTGTAAAAAGTTGACTAGGGTGAAAATGGTTTTGGAAAGAGAAGATAAAATTCTCAGCTTTCAACAGAAGGTGACTGCTGCTGCTGCTGCTGCTGGCTGCTCTTATCCCGATCCCCAAAAGCAGATGAGCCCTTTCTCCATGCCCAGGATGACTGAAACCTGCTGAAGGACTGTTGTGGAGGTGAACTGATGACATGTCGATGGTGCCTGTCTGCAGAATCCATGGCCTGCCTCAAACCCAGCAAGAAAGAGGAGAACCAGATGCTGCTGATGCTGATCTTGAAGACCACCTCCGAGGTGCGGCACCTTCTGGCCACCAGCAGCAACCTGGAGGAGCAGCAGCGAGGCTACGACGTCATGAGCGAGGAGGACACCTTCATCCTGGACAGCGCGCAGAGCGTCCTCTCCACCCCTGGTAAGAAAGAAGGGGCACATGCCAACTCACTCAGTCTGGCTCCGCGACTGAGCTAATACTGTCGTTAGTAGGGGGATTAGTAGGTGGTGTCCTGCATATGTTAACTCAGAACAGGCACCACTGAACACCGCCAAAGTGACCCAGCAGCAGTGCAGGGCAGCTCTGGCTGGTGGCCCCACGGCGGCCTGATAGTGATGGGCTCCCTGTGGACTTCCGACCATGAGATGAGTCATAACAAAATCTGGGTATGGTTGTGGCGGGGAGATTGGAATGAGCGGTGTGGGAACAGCAGGACGGGGGACCTCACAGAAAATGAGGCAGCAAAAAAAAAAACCCAAAAAAAAAGAAGGTGCACATGCTTTGTGTAGCTGGTCTGGTTGTGTGTGTGTGTGTGTGGAATGCCAGGAAATGTGGCTGTAGTTAAGGAATTTCTGCTTATTTCTTCTTTATTTCAAGGATCATGGAATAAGTACTCATGTGCTTTTTTGAACATCTAGTCCCCGTGTGTATGCAGTTTTGTAAACTCTGTCATCCGTTCCCACTGGCACACAATGGCCTACTCTTCCAAGAAGCGGAACGGGTTTTGGCATGTGTGCAAGATGTTCTGCATGCGTTCGCACACGGAACCTCGGTTTATAGTCTCATCCAAAGGAGGACTTGAGGTGACTTTGAACAGACTTGAAAAGAAAATACTAAGTTCACCCCCAAAATATGAAAAAAAAAAGAAAAAAAAAAAAAAAGCTGTGAGGTCCAGTTATCACTTTTGTTTTTGAGAGTGATTCAAATCAAAAGTATCTACGTGATGGAGAAGAACCACCAAAAAAAAACCCACCAACATGTAGAACAAAATCTGACATGAGAATGAGTTATCAATGAAACCAACATCTTGACGTGTGAGAATCAGTTCTTGAAGAAACGTGTGCGTGTTGAGCGTGGACTAGACTGTTGTGTCTTGCAAAGGCTTAGAAAGCTTGCGTGTGTGTGTGTGTGCTGCAGAACTGTCCTGGGTGTACCAGTGGACGTCCAACCGCAGTGAAAACCTCAGCCTGACCCTGAGGTGCCTGGACACCCTGAGGGAGATGGCCCGCCAGCAGTCCCAGACCTCGGCCATCAGGGACCTCATGAAGGACGTCACCAAGAAGACGGGCGCCATCTGGAACGAGCTGGGCAAGGTGGCCATGACCCAGGCGGAGAACCTGGTCAAGACTGGTCAGTGACGGTGACGATGACAAGTTCGTTTATTTGGTGGAGGATAATGAATAAGCACAGGAGTAATATTGTTGTTTGTCTGTGCTAGGAATTCCCTCTTTTCTATCCCTTCTCTTTGTTTCTGCCTTGTTCTTCTTCTCGTTGTTTCTGCCTTGTTCCTCTTCTCTTTGTTTCTGCCTTGTTCCTCTTCTCTTTGTTTCTGCCTTGTTCCTCTACTTCCTGTCACCGTTTTGTCTACTTTCTGCCTTTTTGATGCGTTCTCCTGCCATTTCTCCTGAAAAGACTTAAAAGATTAAAAATTTTCTCCCCAGCTGAAGTTGGATGCACTGGACTGGACTTGTCAGTTGCTTAACAGCAGTGTAACGCATTTTTGCTTATATGACTGACAGCAGTAGTTGATGTCTGAGTGTTGGACAAAAAAGATAGAAAAAAGAAAGTTTGTGTGATTATTTTTTTTTCCTTTTTTTTTTTGTAATCAAGGCTGAGCAAGCGGAAAGGAATGACAGTTTGTTGGGGAAGGAGGGGGTGGGGGTGTGTGGTAATTTCAAAAAGGATTTTTGCCCATTACGTTTATAACATATGTGAGTCACCAAAATGAGAAGCAGTTATTTTAAATCTGAAACACTCATGAATACACATGCATACATGCACATGCAGAATGGCAGGCACAGTAGTATCATGTTCCTGCTTTGACATGGTGATCTGTCATCTAGCCTCATAGTGCCTTTTCAGATATGAAAGATACATGCACAGATACACCTGCTCACATATAAACTCAATTTAGATATATGTAAAGCTTTGTTGTTAAAAAAAAAAAATCAACCCTGAAATGTGACTTAACATTACTTTGTGCACTTTTCTTCCGTACAGGAGCAGTGTTTCCCGATATGGAGAGTGTGTGGACTTTGAGCATGAGCCGGTTTGAGCACGGTGTGCAGGCTTTCCGAAAAGCAAAGGACAGGAAGAACGAAGTGCTGATGATTCTGAACATGACGCGACTCCACAGGATGGCATTCTACGCCTACAGGAACATGGAGAACAGAGACAAGGATGTTTTCCAGAAGATCAGGCATCACTTTGAAGAAGTGAGTCATGATTGTAATCTTGTGTTTTTGACAGAGCTATGAAACACAGATCAGGCGTCACTTTGAAGAAGTGAGTCATGATTGTAGTCCGTGTTTTTGACAGGGATATGAAATATTCATTTTGAAGTGAAGAATTTTTTTTTTTTTTTTAAAGAGCTGTGACTGTTCATTTGTTGCAGTGGATTAACTGCACATATTGTCAGATGTCTTGTCCTTTACTTTTGTTCAAGTAGTTATGTATACATGCATGCATGGAGGCTACAGAAGCAAGCAGGCCCCTGGAAGCATTTCTGTATATTTATATCATGTCTACATATTCTACACACGCACAAGCACACACACAGCACTCTCAAAAGTCACTGTGTATCCTCAGCTCGTCTTTCTACGAGTCAAAGTAGACTCGCTTCACTTCTTTCTTTTAACCCAGATCCTCGTAACTTCACTCAGGGCATCATCAGATTGCATGAAAAGCCCCCACCAGATTTTCTTTTTCATCTCTGCTGTTCTCCATCTTTCCAACATGAACAACAATCATTATCCTCCTGAATGGTGTTTTCAGGCCTGTGAGTGCTACAGGAACGCCCTGCAACAAATGGAACACACTCAGAAGCAGCTGCGCAACAACATTCTGTGGGATTTATCCTCCAACTACCTCAACTTTGGCCTGTACCTGCAGGAGAACCCACCCCCTTGGATAGACAAAAACAAGGTGAGTGCGTCATGTATGATGGTGTGGGCAAACTTGCAGTACTGAAGGTTTACTGTTGAGCAAGGGACACAGGATCCTTGTCGGCCTTGGCTATCTCAGACATACTGTCTGAAGTGTTCAGACAGGTCTGTCAGCAAGACAGGGGCAAAACGCCACATGAGATGCTTAGGTGTATAAGGTGAAGGCTGTTGCAGTTTCAATCACATACACAATGCACACTGATGCTCAGGCATACAACATGGGCATAGGCTTCAAGCGTAGTGTTGATTCGCCGGAGGATGTAAACTTTTCGTTATCTGTATGAGAATGTTAGATTGAGAAATGGTAGACTTTCCACAGTTATGCTACAAACAACTCTGCTTGTCATGGGGCTCTTTTGCTTGCACCGGTGCATATTTCACATGGGATCTTGGTGTATCATCTTGCCTGTAAAGACTAGCTCCCAGACCACCACTCGTATAATCTACTGGATGTACAAAAATTCTGGTTGTTGACAGAATGGATCCCCTAACCTCTCACTGCACAGATGACTGATAGTGCTAGGCCACTGAACCCTTACTTCAGATCTACCACTGCTGATGTGCTTCTGCCACATAAAGAGCACACTGTGCTTGGCTGAACTGGGAGGATTGGGGTGTCTGACCTCACAAGGGACTGACATCTTTGAGAGGAGAAGGCTGCAGCTCAGATTCGCCGAGTATCAGTTTGTTTCTTCAGCAGGTACCTTTGTTGTTTAGTGGTTAGCTTGGTGTCGTGTACTAACTAGTCAGAACTGAAAAATGGGATTGATCCTTTACTTAAAATTCGTCAGGCAGTAAACTTAAAATAGCAGTTTTGTCACCATACCCACCCGACATAAGAAATGAGCTCCTGTATGAACTGCTTCTTGTGACCGCTGCTGTTCAGGGCTATACTTTGCAGCATGTAGATAGACCTCAGATTGGACTGTCACCCAGTGTGTATATATATTTATGTCCACATATCACACAACTAGAGCAGAGAAGAGACGAGATGTGGGGACACATGATGTCTATGTATGCAGGTGCTGAACGAGGTGGCAGAGATGTACCGCATCGCCATGAAGAAGTGCCAGAAGATCGAGGTGGGGACAGGGGACCCCCTGTGGTGTGCCTGCAAGGACCGCCTGGCCACCGTCGAGTTCAACCTGGGGGAAATGTACGTCCAGTCCTACTATCTGCAGGTAATAATAATGATAATAATGTATGAAATTTATATAGCACTGAATCTTGTACAGCAAAAAATCAAAGCGGTTTTTTTTATATATCAAGGATAATGGAATAAGCACTCGTGTGCTTTTTTTTTTACATCCAGTCCCCATGTGTATGCGGTTTTGTAAATTTTGTAATCTGTTCCCACCGGTACACAATGGCCTACTCTTTCGAAAAGCGGAACAGGATTTAACATGTGCGCAAGATGTTCTGCATGCATTGACACATGGAGCCTCGGTTTATAGTCTCATCCGAAGGTAAGACCTTGCTACAAAACTGCCTTTCTACCAGTCAATCTCCCAAGCAGAAAAATTTGTTTTTAATGTGTTCAAGTTTTTTTGTTCATGGTAAAAGGGTTTGGGTCAGGGTTTGTTTTATTGATTTACGTCTGTCATTACTGTTGCTATAGAATCAATACCACGGAAAAAGTGGGAAAATGATGACAAAGGTGACCCTTTTTTTTTTCCAGTGCCTTGTATTAGTTCAAACCTTTTGACTTGTTCTGCCTGACAGTGGAATATGTTTATGTTGTTCACACTCTGGTGTGTGGTGTGTGTGTGCATGCAGTGCCAAGGGGGATGAATTGTTGCATGAGTTGTGTGAATAAACAAGCTTGTCTTTGAATTTGTAGACTCACAAGTTTGGCTGTTTTATGTTGCTGTCATGGTGTGGTGATGGACAAATTACTTGAAAATTAGTCCTTTTTTTTCTTCTTTTTGTTTTTAAATCGCTCTGTTTGATGGCAGTAGTGATCCATGTATCTCTTCTTCGCAGCCAACGGTGGGAAGAGCCAACAAAGTGTTTGTGCAAGGGGACAACAGCTACAAGCGGGCCATGGAGTTGTTTCAGCAGGTCAACCTGAACCACAAGGTCATCCAGGCACAGTGCAAAAGGATAGCTTTCTATTTCCACCATACTAGAGGCAAGTGAAGAGGAGAGAGCTCTCTGTCTGGCTTGTTGTGTGACAGAATGCGTGTGGTGAGATACTCGGTGAGTCAGTGTATATAGCAAAACGTTGGGTTTGGTTTTTTTTCTTGTAAAACTGTCTTTTTAGGTTCAAAAGTTTGGTTTTTGCGGGGATGGGGTGTGGGGAATGGTGGTTTGGTTTGGTATGATGGTGTTGCCCTCTTGAACCTGTACATTCTTTCTGTTTCACAGTTCTGTGTACATGAAAATTGGCAGTCCCTACCTAGATCTGAATTATGAATTAAGCCCTTCATTATTCTGTTTGTGCTGTATAGTCATCAGCTGTGCTGATCTCTGCTGTAACTGGAAGAGGAATTGAGCAATATTGTATGGAAGAATGAATGACTGTGTGATATAGAGTGCAAAAAAGTCTGTATGCCATAAGCCTTGATTGTGGTGCTGTGAAGACTTAAAAGAGGAGAGGATAGGAGGTAAGGTGGGAGCTGAGGTAGCAGCAACTAGCATATCACACTCACACACACACCCACGCATGAGTAACCTTTTGACTTACTCTAGCAAAAGTTGAGTGCAGACATGCTTAGACTATCTACAGTACTCATACCTAAGTATGGAGACAGCCAAATCCGATGATTAAGATATATATAATGATGTGGGCTTTCAGAGAAGGACGTCCCCGAGAAACACAACACTCTGCTGAGAATGTTCCTGGAGTGCCACCAGCCCTTGCAAGACATCCAGTCTTCTAAAGGGGCTGGCAGTTGGATGCAGATAGAGGGAGACACGAACCACGACCCCCTCAAAGTGCTGGAGTACTTGCTGAAGCCCGTGCTGACGGCCTGCCAACAGCTGCTGGCCCGAGCCACCAAGTAGTAAGCAGCGCTGCTGTATAGTGCAGGAGCCGCTCCAGTTTCCTCACTGGGAATACGGAGGCGTCTTTCAGTATCTTTCCTGCCCTCTGCCAAGCCTTTGCTCAAAGTGGTCTTTTTGCGTTTCAAAGCGCTGTTGGCTTTTTATCTCTTTTCTTTTCTACTGCAAGTGCCTGTGAATATCTGTCTTGTTCAAAGAATTTTGACTGATGCTCGGCTTCGTTATGAAAATATTGTAATGTTGCTGAAAATGTTTTATAATGTTATATTTTTGTATGGTAGTTGGCTTTGAGTTGGTTTTAATCTTGTTTTAATGAATTTATTTGTACGCAGTTTTAATCTAAGATTTAAACGTTAACAAAATGAAAACCCAGTTATGGCCTCTTTTGTGGTCAGTGGAACTATAAACAATGATTGGATTGAGTCTGTTTTATTCATGGATTTTAGGGGGTTTTTTTGCTTCAGTAAACATAATTTTGTTTTCATATCTGTTTGACTGGCATTGATAAGAAAAGAAAATGAACAAATCTGAAAAGTTGATGTTGGCTAAAACAGGAGGCCGGTAACTAACTCCCTTGCTGTGTCGTGTCCAGGGACAAGAACAGCAAGTCCCAGCAGCAGCTGAAGGACATGTACCGCCGAGGTCTGGAACTGCAGAACCAGCTGAAGGACGACAGCGTCACGCCACAGGCCATGCTGCAGAAGATGGCCGAGTTCTCCTCCTACCTCAAAGAACACTTCCAAGATGTGTGACTGACAAGATGTGTGACTGACAAGATGTGTGACTGACAAGATGTGTGACTTCCAAGATGTGTGACTGACTGACAAGATGTGTGACTGACAAGATGTGTGACTGACCCCTGTCAGTCACTGTTGCTGCTCGCTACTGTACAGATGCAGCGCTTCGTTCCTTCCTTCCTTCCCTCCCTTCCTGCCTCTCCAGTGTTTTATGTGCAGGCACACAAGCCATTTTACTACTCTCCGCTGATGGGGGCTAGAGCCGAGTGGTTCAGACCATTGAACTTCAATCCCATGGGTCCATGAAGTTTTATTTATTTGTTTATTTATATCAAGAATAATGGAATAAGCACTTTGGTGCTTTTTTACATCCAGTCTCCGAGGGTTGTGGGTTCGAGTCTGGTGAATTAAGGGTGGAAAGTTTTACCATCTCCCAGGTCAGCTTCAAGTGTATAGAACAATAATAATAATAATGATATATGGAATTTATATAGCGCTGAATCTCGTAAAACAAGCAAATCGAAGCGCTTATGCTTATATACACGCTTATATACACATGCAGAGGATCAAATATGCACATTAAAGATCCCGTAATTCATGTCAGTCTTCAGTGGGTTACGGACACACAAAATACCCTTCATACATCCCCAAAGATGGATTGCGGCTACCTTCATGGGGGAAAAAACAGTTGTACAAAAAAAATCTGACCATTGGTGAACTTCTGACCTCTAGTCAAGGAATGAAAAAATGAAAAGAAAGAAAAAAAGGATGCCGTCTGTGAGGACTATACTGGCTAGAATAAGCATGCCGCATCCTTGAAAAATGGAGAACATCGAAGGAAGAAATTGTAGGGGTATTTATTTGTTATTAGCCATGGCTGGCATCCTCAGCACAGTCTGGAATTATTTACCTCTAAGAGATTTACATGTTATGCTATATGTCACTCACAGTGTCCTTATGCCAGATAACCAAGTATTTGGAAGGGGGGGGGGTGTAGATTAGTAATAATGGCATTTGTTTTGGACAGAACTGGTGTGCTTGTTCAATTTTGGGTCATTTCGAATTTACCTGGTGAAAAGGATGACATGGCTTCAGCAGTTAGTAAGGGTACTACAAGGAATTGAAAACCTGTGTATATATAAATAAACAAGTCCAAAACAAAAATATAGGCAAAAGTTTGTTTGCTTGAATATAATACATACACAGTTTTCTGCTTTTTCTTCCATCTTTATCCTCAAAGAGATGGTCAGATAGGGAAAGACATAGGTATATTTATGTATTGTCTTCCAAATGAAAAAAATTGTAATACATCATTCACTGCAAAAGAGCACTTAAGTTCATGTATTTGAGATAACTGTGTGTGCCTCATTTTTTAAAAGAATGTGAATGTTAGTGTGCTCAAATGTGACTCCTTTTTTTTTTTTTTTTACAAGCTCTAGAAAAGATTTTTTTGTGATTTTTTTTTTAAAGGTTTGTGATGTGTTTTAGCAATGATGTGGAAAATCTGTGATAGAACATCACCCCCCCCCCCCCCCCCCCAATTAAAAAAAAACCCACCCTAGTCATATGTTGAGTCCATGACCAGATGATGAATGAAACTGAACACAGTTTAAAAAAAAAAAAAGGAATAAAAGAATAAGATGACTTAGAATGAACAATGTGAAAGAAAGAATGAATAAAATAATAGGAAAGATGACATGTGTGAAAAATGATGACAGTGTAATTGTGGATGAATAAATGAATAAGAAAGATGACTTGATGTGTGAAAATGATTGTGTTGTGTAACCGTGAAAGAGTGAATAAACAAATGATATGAAGTCAAGAATCAGCAAATGAATTTTAAGAAAGAATGAAAGTACTCACAAGTCCACCCAGGACAAGCAAGCAGGCAAGCAAGCAAACTGTCTTCTTCCCACTCAAAGATTGAATATTCTGGAGATGCTCACAAAAATGTGGACACACATAAAAGCATGGCACAATCTTCTGAGTTCAATCTTCTGAGTTTTCACTTTTTTGTATGTTTGTAGTCATAGTTTTTCTTAAACTAATAAGTGAATGGTTCTTTACTGACCATCCCAACCTACCTATTACCCATGTTCTACTGTCGGGGTTTCTTTTGAAAGGTAAACAAACTGACATGAATTCTTTTCAGCATCCAAAGACAAGGGATCACATGTGATTGTAACTATTCCAGTCAACCTGCCATTATGTCCACCCTAGTATGCATCTCCATCATATTTACACTACCAGTTTAGTAGGAAGAAGACACGTTTTCAAAAATCAAGATCTCTCATATACAGGACCTCCACAAAGGAATTTCTGGAATGAAATACAGTTGTATTTGAATTGCACACAACCACAAGTAGAATCAATTGCCAATCAATCAACAGAAAAACAAAACAAACAAACAAAACCCCAGAAAGAAATAACTTAATTCTAAATGGACAAGTAGGCAACTAACATCAGTTTGTCCGTAAAGGAGTCCAGCAGTCGAGTGATAGATCTACTTAAGCAAAGCTGTCATATGTCCCAAGTTAATGGTCTTTTAGGAATATAACAAAGCACCATTTTTTTCACTGAAATACATATTGCTGCCCCAATACATTAAGGTTTATGTCAGGAGCATATCTGCTTACATCTTGGGGTGTTTTGTGCATGTCTCCATTGCACGCATGCAAAAAGGGAAGAAAACTCTACAAATTTTCCATTTACCTGATCTCAAAATCAGATGCCTTGAAACATGCAAAGTAGATTAAATCTTTTTCCCATGAGGAAAACCTGAGTAGCTGCATCAACCACAAGGCTGAAGACAGGTTTTAACACGGGTTTTAAGTCTCCAGATGCCAGAGAGGATAAACATTCTCCACCCCTACCACTTTACATATTCACCTCTGGAGAAGATAACTCTGGACATCACCCAAGTAACTTTTTCATCAGTCAGGGGTTGCTTCCCCATGCAAAAACCTTGCCCTTGCCTTTCTGCGAGATTGTGTTGTCTACTGCCAGGCTTTTCATAACATTTGATTTCCTTTTTTTCCCAGTTGAGAACAAACTAAAAAAAATTCTAACCTTCATGTTCAACTGCTAAACTTGCACATATGGTAGTTAGAGGTAACACGCTGCCTAGAGAAAGTGAGAAGATGGGGGATCGATCCCTGTTTACTTCCCCCCATTCACCAGACCTTGAGAGGTGGTCTGGGTGCTAGACTGTCAGATGAGACGATAAACTGAGGTCCTGTGTTCATTATACATTCAGTGCATGTAAAAGAACCCTTAGTAACAAGAGGGTTATCCCCAACAAAATTCAGCAGAAAAAAGCCACTCTCAAAGGGAAAAGTCACTTGCAATTTTTTTTTTCTTAAAAGGAGAGCAGCCTGAAATTCACGGAGAAGTTTGCTGTGACTGAAAGAGGTATACAATGTAATACTATACCTTTCCTGGAAAAACAACAACAAACCCACCTTCAACAGAAACATGTCTATGGCTTCAGCTTTTACATACAGCTGCACAGCAAAGGAGATGGAAATGGTACTTGATTTCCTCCTTCCTGACAGAGGTCATACTCCAGCTTTAGGCTGGCTACAGTCCCAAGTTGAGGCATCGCAGTGAACATCAAATTGCAGGGGGCTGAACATTGTACTCCTCATCAGTCTCTATTCCAATCTCCTCCTGCAAACAAAGGAACACATTTCCAATGGAACTTCAAAAAGAATATCAAAAATAGCTCAGCTTTTATCTTGTTTATAAATGATTACTGTGATGCAGTTTCTTCATGGTGTACATTTAAAATGCTAAATAACCCAAATGTATAGTGTAAAGGACAGAAAATGACCATCAAGAAAACTGGTTGGCATTTCTGTGTGCAGTGTTCTGAAATGGACTGCTTCTGATATTAAAATGGGCAGTTTAAGAGCACTGAAAATAAAGAGCAGTAATTTCAAGGAAAAAAAGGTTATGACTAGTTTCTATCAGAAAATGAGAACAAATGAACATCATCATGTAGAATAAAGAATTAGACATACATATTCATGCACATAAAACTGAAATATGCACTTACCATAAGATGCTTCTTTGTTTTGGGGTAACCTTCCAAAATGGCACTGATGATATCGTTTGACTGAAAAGCAGCAGCACAAGAAGCAATATTTAATGGTTCAATTGTACAGAAATCTGAATCAGTATAACACAGTTACTTTGGCATATACTTATCTGCAAACGACACCCTTAGGCAAGGCTTAATACTAATTATTGTTTCCCATAAGCTTATGGTTAGAATAAATCAAAAGTACTGCATGATCATTATAAAAAGAAGAAAAAGTCAACTCTCTCAGACTGACACAACTAAGTTTTACAAACCAACTGTAATATGCATTCAAGTGTGATTGGTTCAGAAGTATGAACACACATTTTGTATTGTACAGTGACCACCAGAACATAACATAGCAATTCTGCCAACTGCAACTGAGAACATACAAAAATTATCAACACTGACTTGTTAGTTTGTGACAATAACCTTAGAGAATAACATCGTGACCCTTCAATGCTACTGAGTAAGAGATGATATTTTTGACCCATCATCACTGAGATGGGTTTTACATTTATATTTTATTTCTAACACATCATTATTACTCTTGCCCCATTTCTCCATGAAAAAAGTTAACCCTCCAAACCTGATAAGCATAAACATTTATCTTCTTGATTTTACATTTCAAGTAATTCTAAAGGTCACTTCTGAGTACAGTGAATTTCATGCAATATATGGGAAATTCTTGTATATTTTCAGCATACTCTTTTAACAAAATCATAAAATATTTTGTTTCCTTTAAAATCAGCTGAGAAACTGGTCTGTTGAGACGGATATTATTCATGCTTACCATTCTCCTTCTCTTCCTCCATTCCTTTACACACTTATTCCGTCTCTGCAGTACCTGACAGACAGACAGACAGACATAAAAACTTTCTTTCCCTTATCATAAATCTGCTTTATGTAGAAATAGCAACATGTAGCACAACATGTGCAGATCAACAGTAACTTTACAAAAAGTTTATTTTCCAAACTTACCTTGTGTGGTTGGGAATAATCACTACATGGCTTCTGATTTTCTTCACAGTACATGATTCATGTTAACAATAATCCTTTCACACCCTCCATTAAAGAGCTGCATGAAACATGAATAGTATTTGCCTAAAAGAAGAAAGGAAATCAGCATCTTGCTTTTGCCTTTATTTACTTAAAACTATGATAATGGGTCTCCCCCCCTCCTCCCCGTTACATTTTGTTTAGATATTCACTGTTTTTATGTACGGCTTGTAACCCGCATGAATTTTTCTGTCTGTGAGATAATGAAGTATTTTGAATTGAACATATATGTTGAAACCTTACATTGCTCTTATGACTAAATATATCATGCAATGGTTTTGCACATATATATGCCGCCAACTTCACACCTAATGACAAAATAAATGATGCAATGGAATGGATGACTAAAACCACAAAGTATTCTCTACTTCCCTATGTCGTCTTGACTTTGTTTCTCAATGCACCCTAATGAAGGCTTGGATGACACTAGGAAGTGATATGTTTCTAAGTATGTACAGCCATATGTAGAAATAAGAAAATTCAAACCTTGTCTCTGTCTTCCTTGGATACGAGTACACGTCCGCCTTTCAGTTTGGAGATCTTTGTTTTCAGGGAGTTGATCTGAAAGAATGATTAAAGCTTACTTTAGAAAGTATCAAGCATTAAAATCTGTTTGCATCTGCATAGGAACATGTACACATTTACAAGTGAAAAATGAAAAGATACTGAGAACAGAACAGAGTGATAGATATGTTTTAAAAAGAAGACTAACAAGGTACAATCACAGAAAAATAAAGACATAAAATACCAAGAAAACATGCAAGAGTATGTGATGTGTTACAACTCACTCATGCGCAAGCACACACACACATGCACACACACACACGTGTGAATACGTGCATGCATGCATGTGTGTGTGTAGGCGGTTGGTTGGTGTCTACATATATACATAACAAACAGTGTAGATGTATTCATCTTTTTTTTAACCTTAGAAAACAAACTACACCTAGATATAAAATTCACAGCAATTATCTTGGATTAAAGAAATCATCATGTTAAAAAAGGGAAAATAAAAACTAACGTAATAATCCAACATGCTTTTTAAACTAGTCTGTGAGAAACGCACTTTGTCCCTGCACACATGCACTATTTTTCTTCAAACAACTTCTTGTAAGCCTCATACAGCACTCACCTGCTCTTGTGTTCTTTCACATTCTGCCTTGGCCTGCTCTGTGGTCAAAGCACTTGCAAAACCCCTCAGTTCTAAAACAAACAGTTTAGTAGCTAGTCATGGAAGAAGAACGGGAACAAAGAACAAACAGGAAGAAGATCAATACTACTGAAGAGATAGGAATTGCCAACTGTTTTTAATGCCCAAAACACCAATTATTTAAAAGAAGAAAAAAAGACTGGAAATTTTGGAAAGCAGGAAGGGGGTGGGGGGTGAAAAGAAAGAAAAGCAAGCAAGCAAAAAGAAAATAATAATACAAATCAGTTGTTGGACAGGTTATAATAATAATAATCATAATAATAAATGGAATTTATATAGCACTATATCTTGCAAATGCAAATCAGAGCGCTTGCATTCAATCCACTCCTACACATGCAACCAACAATAATTAACAATATTTTAATGAGGTTATGGCAAAATATCAAATGTGTACACGTGCATGTGTGAGAGAGGCCATGGGTGCTTATATCCTCATGTTTCACAAATGACAAAATTTACAAAACTACATGCACATGGAGATTGGATGTAAAAACAGCACATGTGTGCTTATTGTATCATCCTCAAAATACAAGAATATAAAAATTTAAAATTTAAAAAAAAAGAAATCTATACCCATGCATGCTTGTGTATAATCATACATGATGAAAAGTATTCAGCTCAAAGCATACTAATGCATAACAATATTGAAGCACAGATTGAAGATTATTTCCTTGTTACTCTCAGTCCCGTTTTACCTGCTTCCAGTTTTCTTATTAAGTCTTGCTCAGTCTGGATCTGCTGGGTGAGGTTGCTGATCTGCTGATCCATGGACTTGATTTCCTCCTCATTCACTTCTGGAAACTGAGACTGAAAGCAAAAACACAATTTTAGTTCAAACCACCGGCAAAGTGACCGCAATAAAAAACCTTGAAAACTGGATATATATTCTTGAGGCTTACCTGACCATGCACGACCCCATCACAGCTAAAATCAAAATGGAAAGCAGGCAGTGAAAATTACTTTTAAATTGGTAACTAAATTATGCACAATGACTCATACATTCAAACCAGCAAATCTAATATATATATATATATATAAATTATATTATATAAATTAATAATATATATATATATATATATATAATATATATATATATATATAATATATATATATATATATATATAATATATATACAATATATGTCCCTGGTGACTGGTGTGTGTTACACAATACCACCTTTTGCTGTCATTCATCAAAAGCATTCATTACTTTTTATTTATGTGGTTTTGTTTGGTTTTGGGTTGTTGGTTGTTTTTTTGTTTTCAGGGGGGAGGGGGGAAGGGTTCTTTTTTTGGTTGTATTTAAATGTTATAAATATATATATATATATATTATATAATATATTTATATGCATACATAATATATCCCTAACCAATCTATATGCAGAGCTTGACAGAAGCCCATCAAAAGAATTATGTCTGTTACGTAAGCAACTGATGGTTTCTACAATAAATGCTTAATAACCAGAACTGTAAACTGAAAAGACTAAAGTAAACTTATGTAAGGAAAACATCCAAGTGAAGAACAAACCTTATCCTTTCCCTGGTTTCATTCCCTTATTTCCTGCAAAATGTAAACAAGACCATCATCATGGAATTAAAGAATATAATTATCTATAATTGAGAATACCAGCAGACTGTCTGAGAAGCTAATACTGTAAACTAATAAACTACCTAATTGTCTTTAGTTTAAATTACCATGAAAGATTTTTCAAGTGAGATACCCACAAGTCAAAACACATAAGTGTTTTTAATTACATATCATAAAGACTAGGTTTACATCTTTCAAGAGTGCAAAAATAGTGTCCAGTAAAACATCACACAACCAGCACAACAACAGGCTTACAATTTATATTCCCCACCAAAACATTTTATCTTGAGGCACTCGCAAAACTTCCATACTCTTACAAAGGGCTTGATTATCAATGATGTGCTACAAATTGTCATATTTACCTGATCTGCAACATAAACTTTTTGTTTGCCATAGACCTTTTCCTTGATTTTCTTGCTTTGGGTCAGCTCCTCAAGTGCCTTGACCACAGCCTGCACACAAGTGTATTGACTATTGTCAAAGCAACAGATTATGACAGATGAGATAATCAAAGACAATTTTATCCATGGTATACTTTTATAATGTTACCAACTGCAAAATAAGTATTCTAAGATTTCAGTAAGAAGCAGTTCAGGGTATTTCATTTATCTTATATATATATGTAATCTATCATTGATCCCTATATATATGTACACCTTTCTTTGCTTTTCTCGGTTTTCTGGTACAACATACAATATATATCATTCTTTTGTTAATATGCAAAGTAAAATTTAACATACTCTTCTTTCTTGTGTGCTTTACTTTAATTTGATATAGTTCTTGCTATTTGAAAATCAAGAAAAAGACAATGTTCCTTGATAATAAACTCTTTCAATATCTGTTCCAAATCAAATCTAACTCTAAGAATATTAAGAAAATCAATAATTACTCTGCAAGAAAACAAAACACAATATAAAATATGGCATTAGCACTGATTTACATAAACTTGATAAAGACAGTGGAACTGGTAGCAAACTTACTAAAGTTATGTAAGACATATTATCATATATAAAAGTATATACAAGAAAAAGTAACAAATTAAATATATTGAAATAATAAATATATTCATAAGAAAGAGACTCAGCATGTAACAGAGACTCAGCATGTAACAGTCATACTGATATGATAATAAATTGTGATAATATGAAAAATGTAGTGTCAAAAAGTGACATGGAATGTCAGTCTTAAAACATGTTTAAAAAAATAAAGCGCCTGGGCTTTATCACAGTTCTTGAATAAACCATTGACGCTGGGGGCAACAACAAAGTGAGAGGCTATATGATCAGTGGCTTTCCCATTCATGGAATTCCACTTTGCAGCTTAGTCTTTAGTGATCGACTATGACTCTCCGACTAGGAGGCTTGACTCGCACAGTCCTTATGTGCTGCAGCCCTGGGGGCTGGTTGGCCTTTGGAGAACATCTCCAATGCTGACTGTCCTTATGCCCACTTGGCCGAGAGAGTGGGGATGTACTGTGGGCAAGGCATCTCCACTATAATCAAATTTCTGCCCAGTTTCCAAAACAGCAGCTGCCTCCTCTGCTGTTTTGGAGGTCATCGTCGGACACGACGCACAAACATACACAATACAATGAATATGATCTTACTGTTTTTCCAAACTCCTTCCCCATGTTCTGGAAGACATCTTGAGCACTGTAGGGTCTGTTCTGTCGAATCAGGTAGTCCAGGACTTCTTTTGGCGCTGTCAAACACATCACAATGATTACATTTACACGATTTAAACAATCTTTGCATTGCAGCTTTTTAAAAAATAATTTGTCACTTTTGTGTCAGGCTGTACAATGTAGTCACTGTACTATAATCAGATGATAATAATAACATCAACACTGTGTCAACATTACAATGAAAATTATTATCAGTCCAAAATGTAAGTTCTCAAGAGTCTAAACTGAACTGGATTAGTTGTATCACTTGTTTCAGTTCGTGCTACACAATTTGTTGACGTTGACTGTTTATAAAATGGGAGACAGGAAGAAAATCACACACACACACACACATTAAAATAACTACGCAAATTGTAAACGTCTTATGAAAGAACTTTCAACCTCGATAGAAAACCCGCTGTTAATTTCATGCAAAAATATTGAGTTCTTAATGATATTGTGGAAATAAAAATACCATTTGCTTTACTCATGGTTACTCCTTTCTTGTTCGCTTGTTTACTTGTAGCGAACTGCTCACAGGAAGCGGTTCTTGTTGACAAATCAAAAATGGCGGGGATTTGTGGCCAAACCCCAAAGTTAAGGTTTCTGGGAAACACTGTGATGGAGAGATGTGTTATTGTCAAAAATAACTTAAACAAAAGCTGTTTCTGTGTTTCTGCGTATATTTTCACGCTTGTTCAACAACCATTGAATCGTGCATTGTAACAAACGTTTCCAGCCAAGACCTTAATTTATTTTGTCGGAAAAGAAAGACTGAATTAAATTAAGTTAAGATGCCTCAGGATGGAATTTAGAAAAAGAAGAGCCAGACAAAACGTGGGACCGAAAAAGGCTCGGTTTGGATTTTTCTTCCATAGTACATCTTTCTTTCAACCGAAGTTTCCTGCTGATTATTGCACAGAAAAATAAAAATGTGCAGTAGGAGATTCAAAAGCAAACTTTAGCTCCCCACCTCTGTAGAAGAAGAAGAAGACAATGACAAATTCTTTTGACAAATTCTTTTATTTCGAGGATAATGAATAAGCACCCATGTGCTTTTTTACATCCAGTCCCCGCCCTTAGGGATATATATGATAATAAAATAAAATAAAGCCCATAGCAATACACTCACACAGTATACGGAAAAAATACCTACACAAAAATCCCCCAAAAAATCACCGAAGAGGGAGAAAAAAACTAACAAGTAAGAAAGAAAGCAAACAGAAAACACAGAAACAACCGAAAAAATAGCAAAGAAACCAAGAGCAAAACAAAAGCGGCAACAACAACAACAACAACAACAACAACAACAACAAGGGAAGAAGAAGAAGGAAGAGGAGGAGGAGTAGGATTCAAAGAAGAATGGAATGGAATGGAATGAAAGAGCTGTCATGAACAGATTGCATCCTCATTCTGTGACTGCCATACGGCTGTACTGACAAGAAAAGAAAAAATCTATGCTTTCTGACAT
>CM054139.1:27864042-27881542 GCA_028751875.1 Rapana venosa
ATAACAGTTTCTCTAGTCCGTCAGCCCTGATTATAAACCCGTTAAGAAGAGGTTTATGTCAGGCCAGCGTTTATATATCAATGTCCGTTCAACTGTCTTGGCAGTAACAAAGTCAGGCTGTAGGTTTGTGCCTAGTGTGTTTTGTTGGGGTTGTTTCCCCCTGTCAGTAAGTCAGCACTGTTGATAGCGCAGAGCCGTGGTAAGTTTTCTGGCATAGTCAGGGAGTTATCATCCTGTGCTCGATAGCCCCTAGATCCAAATCCAGGTTCTCTCTCTCTCATCAGTCGCTGGGTCACTACTTCTTCAGGGTCTATACTGCCGTTACAGACAGAAATGCATGTGTGTGCATGTGCAGTTTTTCCATTTTTTAAGGACCTTGCTGTGTGTGAGTTGGTGAGTACACATACTGACACGAACATTCCAACAGACACAACATAGGCCTACACCAGCGTGTAGTAGCCTACAGATTGGTTATGTCACAGTCTGCCAGTGAGACTATATAATTATTGTTGTTGTTTTTGTGTTTTCAGGACTGAAGAGTTAAGCACAGACAACTCCTCAAGTGCTTGCTGACAGCAGGGTACCTCTTTGACGCATGCAGAGTCGGCAGTTTTCTTCATCGAACAGATCCACGGAGTGACAGACCGCCACCCTGATGATTGTGATGCCAAGAAACGGACATTTACACCAGAATTAATTTTTTTAAACCCAGCCTGGACCCCACCAGTGACATGTGTCGCTTTAAACCCAAACTCCTGCCTTTCTGTTGAGAACCTGTAAGAGACTGGGCTGAAATGAAGATTCAAGTCAGAATTGTGTCTTGTCTTACGGACTTCGATTCTTAGCATCCTGATATTTTGACTTTGGGGGGGGACTCTACAATGAAAACCTCTCGGAGACGCAGAGACTGAATGTGATGTGATTTGTAGAACTGGTTGTTTTCTGTATGACATTACCATTAGAAAAGAACTTGCAACATAAACACTACACTCTTGTTGGCATTTTATTGGTCAGAAGAGTTTGATTAGTGTATATATACCTTTCTTGTTGACGAAATCCAAAGAAACTCGGAGGGAAGAAAAAAACACCACACAGACAGTAATAATCCAAAGAGTCTGTTTGAGGAAGAGCAGTTATGATGGCGGGGATCCAGGCTCATCTGTCGGCACCCCATCAGTTGCCTCCCCTGGCCCTAGACCAGCAGGAGAAGTTGGAGGAGAACTTCCGGGTGAACCGGAACCCCTCAGACCTGGACGTCATCCTCATCGCTGCCGAGGTGGGGCTTCCTGAGGAGGTAGTGAAGGTGAGTGCAGTCAGACTTCACTTGCAGGGAAGTCAGACTTCAAGTGCAGTCAGACTTCAAGTGCAGTCAGACCTCAAGTGCAGTCAGACTTCAAGTGCAATCAGACTTCAAGTGCAGTCAGACTTAAAGTGCAGCAAGTGCAGTCAGACTTCAAGTGCAGTCAGACTTCAAGTGCAGGCAGACGTCTGGATTTGTTTTCTGTGGCTCATCACGGTCATCACAACACACACACACCACACACACACACACACACACACACACACACACACACCCACACACACACACACACACACACACTTAGAGAGAAAAAGAGGCAGAGAAGAAACAAGACCCTATTCTCTCTTGACCTGCATCCCATATTTATTCCTGATCAAATTCAAGTATCGGCACTTCTTTCTGCATGCCCCTTGCAAGTGTCCATACCACTTTGGAAACTTGCATAAAAAACCTCCTTGAATTTAAAAAAAAAAGGGGGGTGGGGGTGACCCCAGGGTGGGGGTGGTGGTGACCCCGGGGTGGGGGTGGGGGGACCCTGCAACTGATCTCTCCCTACTATCTCCGTTTTGCGGCCACTTCCACCCAATTAAAATTAACTGCTTCCCTTAAACTCACAAGAGCGAGACTAAAAACCTTCACTGTCACTAACCTTTCCTCTTTTAAATTAAAACCGTCTTGAATTTTAAAAAACAACAACAACAACAAAACCTTCTTTAACTGGAACACATGGTCACTCTCTCTCTCTCTCTCTCTCTCTCTCTCTCTTCACTTGCTAGCCAGGCTGGACCTGGGCCTAACATCTTAACACCATTGTCCATGCCAGTGGCGGAAATAATAACAGGGGTAACAGGTGGCAGTGGTAGGCTAACCTGCCTGAGACTTTCAAGATTGTGGAAAGCAGCTGCGCGCAAGGCGTAAACGTGGGCCAGCCTCTTTAGTCCTCATCTTTACGGTCATTGCCTAGAGGTAGTATAGCTAGGCTATAGCCCTTGCCTGCCTGTGCAGAGTAGACCCCGCTTTTTTTTTGGGGGGGGGGGGGGGGGACTTTGTACACTGTGAAATCCAAACCGCCTCTTTTCTTCTCTTACTGGGGCATCTGTGTGAGCGTTGGGTTTGAAGTGTCTTTGTGTTGTTTCTTTCGTCTAATGTCTTCTTGCGGTTTCATTACTTTCTTTTTCTTCTTTTTTTAAATCGACTTGAGTTTGGTTTGGGATGTGAATGCAATTCCTTCCAAGGTTTAGTGCAACACTGATGCGTGCGTTGGCCACTTTTACAAGGTTGCCATGTGTGTGTGTGTGCTTGCGTGCGTGTGGGGGCGCGCGTGCTTGCGAGTGGGTGTGCATGTATACACGCATGGTTTTGTGTGCGTGTACGTGTGAGTGTACGCACGCGCGCGTAGTGTCGTGTGTGTGTGTGTGTGTGTGTGTGTGTGTGTGTAAAATACGCAAAATGAGGGCCTGAAGTTATATTAACAAGGACAGCAAAAGAAACATAATCATGAGGAAAATAACGAGACAGAGATGGGTTTGTCCCCTTGTGCTTTCAATCATGTATTTGTTAAAACTTTGGGGAGCTTTTGATGCTTTTTGTTTTTTTTTAAAACTTGATGTGTCTCGAATTCTAGCATGATCCAATTAACTGATTGGCATATACTGATATCAGCTTCACTTGCAAACTACTTAAAGTGGAGCATTTACAGTGTGGACATTTTGGCGTGTACAGTGCCGTAACTTGATCAAAGGCTGTGACCAATACCCGAGTTGAACATCTTTACATGGACCAAACATAAAGGCCAGAAAGAAAGGTCTGTTAGACACTGCAAACTCAAAGAAGGATTAGGAAACACCTTAGAAGCGCAGGCACAGGGCTTTTATGTAATTTTTGTATAGTTTGGAGGATGTAGAGTCTTTTGAAGCTTTGTAAAAGATGAGACTATAAACCGAGGCCCCCGTGTTCGAACGCATGCAGAACATCTTGCGCACACGTTAAATCCTGTTCCGCTTTTCGGAAGAGTAGGCCATTGTGTGCCGGTGGAAACATGACAAAATCGCATACACACGGGGACTGGATGTAAAAAAGCACATGAGTGCTTATTCCATTATCCTCGATATAAAAGAATAAATAAATAAATAAATTGCAAAATTAGAAGAGGTGATCATGGGGGTTTAATAGTGTGTGCCGATCGACGAGATGACACGTTTTCTGTGTATGTCACTTTATCGTCAGCTGTCTGTATATTTATTTATGTATTTTACTCTTTTATTTCGAGGGTGATGGAATAAGCTCTCATGTGCTTTTTTCATCCAGTCCCCGTGTGTATGCAGTTTTGTCAATGTTGTCATCCGTTCCTGTATATCGCTGACAAGAAGCCAGTAATGTAACTGATGCACAAATGACTTGTTCTCCTTTCATCACCACACAAATAATGCCTCACAGTCCGTCTATGTGCATGTGTAAACCACATTCCTGTGTAACCTACTACCCTCAGTCTGGATAGCAGTCTTATTTTTGAAACAAATTTTACACCCCGATTTTAAGAAATTCAATAACCAAATTACGATGTTCCTGTAAAAGGACTAGTAACGGATGGTATCCATGTAACCCAGTACAACCTGTCTCATGTGGGGGAGGAAACCCCAATAGAAAAAAACCCCAAAACATATGGAGACTTGGAGAGGAGATTGGCGCCACCAAGGAATATCCTAAGCCCACAGAAAAAACATGAAAGAAATGCAAAGCCAATATGATACCGGATCGGTCGAGGCCCGGGTTACCAACGACCGCGCTTTCCATTGATCAACACCAGGGTGGAAGTGACAAGTCAGCTACTGGAGTTAAAACATTACTTAAGCTCCCTAGAGAACAGATTACCATTGGTGCATGGAACGCCCGTACACTCTACCAGTGCGGAAAAATCAAAGAACTAGAGTATGAGCTTAGCCGCTATAAATGGGACATTACTGGACTAGGAGAAGTGAGATGGACAGGGTTTGGTGAGACATTGACTGAAGAAGGCAACAAGATCTGGTACAGTGGCCAAGAGAAACATCACCAACATGGAGTGGCATTTATTGTCAGAAAGGAAGTAGTGGGGTGCATTATCAGCTGTACACCAGCTTCCAGCAGGATTATCAGCATCCTGGTGTCGGCCAAGCCCAAGAACATCATCATACAAATCTATGCACCATCATCTGACCATGCAGATGAAGAAGTAGAAGAATTTTACGAAGATCTTGAAGAGACCATTATGAAAATACCCAAGGACATCATCATCATCCAAGGGGATTTTAACGCCAAAGTAGGTCCTGACTCTTACAACCAATGGGCCGGAACAGTTGGTCAGTTTGGAACTGGAGAGACCAACGACAGGGGACTACGTCTGCTGGAGTTTGCCTGCACCCACAGACTTACCATTGCCAATACCCTCTATCCTTCGGATGAGACTATAAACCGAGGCCCCGTGTGCGAACGCATGCAGAACATCTTGCGCACACGTTAAATCCTGTTCCGCTGTTCGGAAGAGTAGGTCATTGTGTGCCGGTGGGAACAGATGACAAAATTAAAAAAACCGCATACACACGCCCCCCAAAAAAAATCAACTGAGCGCTTTGATTTGTTGCTTTACAAGATTCAGCGCTATATAAATTCCATACATTATTATTATTATTATTATTATTATCCCCACAAGCAGTCAAGGAGGACAACCTGGCATGCGCCAAACGGCAAGATCCATAACCAAATAGATTTTATCTTAACACCACGGCGCTTCAAATCCAGCATCAACAGAGCCAGAACAAGAACCTACCCTGGAGCTGACATAGGCAGCGACCACGACCTTGTGGTGCTGGTATTCAAAATGAAGCTGAAGAAAAACAAACAGCCTGCAAACCCACGTATCAAATTTGACTTGGACAAACTGAAAGATCCAGATGTCGAGGAGATCTTCCAAGCTAAGCTTGGCGGACGCTTTGCGGCATTAACCCTCCTGGACAATGACATCAATGACCTCACCAACAACTTTAATGAGGCAGTCAAAGAAACAGCAGAGGAGGTACTCGGTCGTCAGAGGAATAAACACCAGCCATGGACTACCAATGACATCTTGGACCTCTGCGATACAAGAAGAGCACTGAAACCAACCAGGTCTTCCAACCCTAAAGAATACCGGAGGCCAACAATCTTGTGAAGAAGTCAATGTTAAAGGCCAGAGAGAAGTGGATCAGTGATCAATGTGATGAGATCGAAAAAAGCATGAAAGTGGGCAACAGTAAAACGGCATACGACACCCTGAAGAAATTCACAAAACCACTTCAAACCAAATCATCAGTCATTGAAGACAGCTCCGGAAACCTCCTCACAGAAAGGTCAGCTGCATTGAACAGGTGGTCTGAGTATTGTCAAGAACTGTACAACTACCCAATACAACCTGACAAGAGCATAATAGAAGAGAAAGCAGCAACATCAAGAGCACCCTCGCCATTACCTATACTGAGGGATGAAGTGGAAGAAGCCATCCGCAGCTTACCAGTAGGAAAGTCCCCAGGTGCAGACAACATACCAGCAGAGCTGCTCAAGCATGGTGGCGAAACAGTCATCACACATGTTACAGCTATCTGTCAGAAGATTTGGGAGACAAAACAGTGGCCAACAGAATGGACACAATCATTCATCATACCCCTGCCCAAGAAGGGGAATTTACGCCAATGCCAAAACTATAGAACAATCAGCCTCATCAGCCACACCAGCAAGATCATGCTCAAAGTTATTTTGAATCGACTAAAGAAGGAGGCAGAAGAACACCTTGCAGAGGAACAAGCTGGGTTCAGGGCAGGCAGGAGCACAATCGAACAGATTTTTAACTGCCACATCCTGATGGGAAAACATCTTCAACATCAGAGAGACCTGTTCCACAACTTCATCGACTTCAAGAAGGCTTTCGACAGAGTATGGCACGAAGGCCTGTGGAAGGTCCTCAGAATGTTTGGCATTGAAGAAGGACTAAAGCAAACCATTCAAGCACTATACAACACCGCAAGCAGTGCAGTCCTTCTGAACAATCAGGTCGGAGACTACTTCAAAACCACAGTTGGGGTCCGACAAGGATGCCTGTTATCTCCAGTCCTGTTTAATCTGTTCTTGGAAAACATTATGAGGGAGACCATCCATGACTTCCACTCTACCATCTCCATTGGCGGCAGACCCCTCAACAACTTGTGGTTTGCCGATGACATTGACCTCATGGGCGGAAGTAACACAGAGCTGCAAGATCTTACGACCAGACTTGAGAACAGAGCTGGAGCATATGGGATGGAGGTGAGCTCGGAGAAAAGTAAAGTACTTGTGAACAGCACGAGCAACGCCACTGCTAAAATTTACATGAACGGCCAACAACTGGAGGAGGTAGACGCTTTTAAATACCTTGGCGCTACACTCACAAAGGACGGGCGATCGACGACAGAAATCAAGGTCAGAATAGCCATGGCAACATCTTCCATGACAAAACTCACCACCATATGGAAAAGTAAAGAGATCAGTTTCCCATTCAAACTAAAGCTCTACAAAGCCCTAATTCAGACTATCCTGCTGTACGGGAGTGAAACCTGGACATTGACTGCTGAAACAGCAAAGCGAATCCAGTCATTTGAAACAAAATGCCATAGAAAACTACTGGGCATATCCTGGAGAGAACGAAAGACCAATGAATTTGTCGAGTCAAATAATACGGCTGGCAGGTCCACAGGAACCCCTTCTCACCATCGTCAAGAAGAAAAAGCTGACATGGTTCGGCCACGTCACCCGCCACAACACTCTGCCAAAAACAGTACTGCAGGGAACACTCGAAGGTGGCAGAAAGAGGGGAAGACAGAACAAGTCATGGATGGACAACATCAGAAAATGGACCAGGATGAATGACTCGGCACTACTGCGCAGAGCCGAGGACCGAGATGGATGGAGGAGGCTTACCACGGCATCGTCTTTCGTGTCTCCCCCACGACCGCCAAGGTCACGGGTCTGATGATGATGAACGGATTTCTTTTCATGAAGTGTTAGCTTGGAAAGAACATAAAAGTTGCTTTGAAAAAAAAGACCCCCCCCAAAAAAAAAAAAAAAAAAAGTGAGAAACCTCCTACCGACAACAAACCAATCGCTCTCGATTGTTTAGATTTTCCCCGTTGTTTGAAAAGTCGGTACATAAGGGAATACGCAGAGAATGGTACGGGACTTGTTTGAACTGGTTACTTACCGGTTTTTTTTTTGGTCACACATTGATGATAGATTGAATGGTAATTGATTTCAGGCTGACAATAATTATTTTTGAATATGCAACATACATTTTTTTGGGTCACACATTGATGATATTACTTACTTACTTAGGCCCATCACTCCCCTTGGAGCATAGGCCGCCGACAACAGTCCTCTGTCCTGGGCTATTCTCTCCAGCTGTCTCCATGTATATTCCATCTTCTTGGTATTGATGATATAGGGAATAATAACTGATTGCAGGCTGACAATAATCATTCTGTTTCAGAAATGGTTCCAACACAGACTGGCCTGCTGGAGGCAGAACCAGGGCCTTCCAGCCAATCAGAGCTCAGTCAACGAGTGACGTCAGACACTCACTACACCACTCGCTACCAGCCAGTGATGGAGGAACTATTGGCATATTCACACCTGAGGGAGGTGTACAGTGGGGACATGACAATACAATACAACATGGGCGACATGACTGTCAGATTCGAGACATTACATCAGCACGATTACACTTAAACATGCCGAAAGGAGAGACTTTCTTCCTAGCTTTTTTTTTTTGTCCTGCAAGTTCTGCCAGCCAACCCTACTCCCTCTCTCAAGCAACTTACAAAGCTAGAAAGGCATGAACATAGCTAGATGCTTAGGTTTGAGTTATTTCTGAATCTTGGTTGATGCGTCACTCAATTCTGCAGGTTCATAACCAGAACGCGTGTTGGGCAGGCCATAGTATGCAGAGCCTTTCGTTATACCATCACCTCTCGCAAGGATTTGCTACAAGACTTAAGCGTATTGAGAATGGGGGAGAGCAGCCCAATGGAAGGAAGAGTGAACGTTTCCTTATGAAATCTTGATTGTGTGTGTGTGTGTGTGTTTTCGCTGGTTTTTTGTTGGTGGGTTTTTTGTGTGTTGGGTTGTTGTTGTTGGTTTTTTTTTTTTTATATATTTTTTTTTTATTGGGCAGGGGGGGGGGGGGTGTTGTGTTAGAGAGTATCTCAATGGAAGAATGAATGTTTCATTATGAAATCTTTTGTGTTTTTTGTTTTGTATCTCTGTGGAAGAATGAATGTTTCAGATTGAAATCGTGCGTGTGTGTGTGTGTGTGATTTTTGTTTTGCCAGTAAAATGGAAAGCAGCCAAATGGAAGAGTGAAAGTTTCTTTATGAAGTGTGGTTGTTGTTTTGTGTGTGTGCCAGAAATCCCCCTTTTTTCATGCCAAATGTACCGACACTCATCAAAACTATCGTTTTAAAAATTGGCTCATTTCTCAACAATTCGTGAACAATACACTACAGGACTGTACACAGAAACAACACTGTCCTTGATCACAATTTGATTTTCGTTCTTTTTACAAACTTAACATCGTGTGAGTGATCCAGTGAACTATGTAAAGAAAGTACACACACACACACACACGCACGCACGCGCGCGCACACACACATACCGGGAACGGAAGACAGGGTTTACAAAGCTGCATACACACGGGGACTGGATGGGAAAAAAGCACATTAGTGCTTATTCCATTATCCTCGAAATAAAAGAATAAATAAATAAAACAATTAAATAAATAAATAACACACAAAGGGAGGTAATACCTTCATCTCGTTGGATTGTCATATTCGCATTTATTGTTCTTTACTTCCAAGTTTGACCAATCGATGATTCACGACACAAGCCTAAACAAGGAGAGCGAGAGACGAATCAATCAGTGTATTTGATCAGTTTGTTCACGTATCGCATACATTTTTCTGATTGGCAATGGCATTAATCAGTCGGGTATTCTGATGCATTACATTGTAAAGAATTGTCATGCGAGTATTGTTTCCAAAGCAGAAAATAAAATGTTATAGTGTATGTGTGTGTATGTATGTGTGCGAGAGAGAGAGGTTGTGTGTGTATGTGTGTGTGTGTGTGCGAGCGTGTGTGTGTGTGTGTGTGTGTGGTGTGTGTGTGTTTGTGAGTGCGCACGTCTGTGTGTATGTGTTTGTGAGTGCGCACGTCTGTGTGTATGTGGGGTGGAGAAAAAGGAGTGTTAAGTTCAGACTTGGTGTCCATGGATTTTAAAAATCAATTACGAAGATCACACACACTCACACACACACACACACACACACACACACACACACACACACACACACACACACACGTACGTGCACGTCTTTCGCATGAGACTATAAACTGAGGCCCCGTATACGGAACGCACGCAGAACATCTTGTGCACACGTTAAATCCTGTTCCGCTTTTCGTAAGAGTAGGCCATTGTGTGCAGGTGGGAAACACATGACAGAATTTACACACGGGGACTGGATGTAAAAGAGCACATAAGTGCTTGTTCCATTATCCTCGATATTAATAAAATAAAATAAAATAAAATAAAATAAACACACACACACACTTACACACACGAGTTTACCTCGTCAAAGCAAAACCATACACCATCATAATTGATCTCATTGATCATAAACTTTAATATCGCCAGACTTATTTAGGATCAGAGTCAATGCAGTCTGGCACACTGATGATGAAGAAGATGTGCAGCATACAATGGCACAATCTGTCTGCAGAAAGTGACCAGCAGCAAAGGAAGGCACTGAAATGTACATATAAAGGTGAACAAAGGTAAAGGTGTCCCATAACCTATGCGGTCGTTGGGGAGCGAGGCGTCAGTGACCTCAGCTTCTCCAGGTGCCAGCATTTTGAGGATGGTGGCGCCCATCTCCTCTCCCTCGCTGCTTTACCTTCCCTGATCCTAAAGAGGGCAGGTACCCATTTACAGCTGGGGGAACTGTACTCATCAAGCCAAGGCGCGCAAACGGTCACCCATCCACTTGGTAACCACACTCGATAATGCTTAACCTTGGCTTGGGGGAAAGCGAGAGCTCTGACCACTGACCTATCCCGTCCCCTAAATGTACATAGTTATAATACACACACTTAACTCATCACAGGAGCATTATTAGCAAAGCCAATGGACTCAAATGATCAACAACACAATGATAAGGTATCTTCACAAAACTTCTGGTGAAGTTACAGGGAAGGGGGGAGGTGGGAAGAGAGGAGAGGAGAGGAGAGGAGAGGAGAGGAGAGAGAGAGAGAGAGAGAGAGAGAGAGAGAGAGAGAGAGGAGAAGAGAAGAGAAAGGGATAGAGAGAGAGGAAGGAGATAGAGAGAGAAGAAGAGAAGAGAAGAGAGAGAAAAGAGCGAGAGAGGGAAGGAGAGAGGAGAGGAGAAGAGAAGAGAGAGAAAGAGGGAGAGGAGAGGAGAGAGAGAGAGAGAGAGAGAGAGAGAGAGAGAGAGAGAGAGAGGAGAGGAGAGGAGAGGAGAGAGGAGAGGAGAGAAGAGGAGAGAAGAGAACACGAATAATTTATTTCCAAAAAGGCCATTGGCCCATACATGAAGGAGGTTGCCGAACTGCTTAGCATTTTGGTGGGGGTAAAAGCAATAGTAACGACAAAATGTTACTGTATAACAAAAGTCAGCTACAAAAATATGACTTAGGATAACAATGTCTCTCTTATTCTGAAAGCTTTACACAAATATAAAGTGAGGCTGCGCACAACCTCAGGATGACTTGATGCCAGGAGTAAACAGAATCTAAATAAATTAGGCTGCCTACTACATTTAACAGGGATGTAATTCTGACTAACATCCTCTAATACTGGACAGCACAACACAAAATGTACTTCATCCTCCGGTGCTTGCTTACATAATGGGCATAGCAGCCTGAGGTCGTCAATATTATGTTCTCTGTATCTGACTTTATGAACATTTATATCTGATACACCAAGTCTAAACTTAGACATAATTCTTTTCAAATGTATATCCATATCAAGTTTTAGATAAGGTTTGACATCATGTGAACTTATAAATTGTCTGCACATTTGAAATCTTTCACTGCTTTGTATATGATCACTCAATTGTTGCCATCGGCAGTCAATCAATCTTTGCCTGAAAGGGTTAATAAACTCTTTACAATTTCCGACTCCTTGATTGAGCCAAACAAATCCAAACCCGAGTTCACACAAACAGGTACGTATAAGAGAAGAGAAGAAGAAGAGAAAGAAGAGAGAGAGAGAGAGAGAGAGAAGAGAGAGAGAGAGAGAGAGAGAGAGAGAGAGAGAGAGAAAGAGGAAAGAAGAGAAGGAAGAGAGAGAGGAGAGAGAGAGGGAAGGAGAGAGAGAGAGAGAAGAAGAGAGGAGAGAAGAGAGAGGAAGGAGAGAGAGAGAGAGAAGAGAAGAGAAGAGAGAGAGAGGAGAGAGAGGAGGAAGAGGAGAGAGAGAAGGAGAGAGAGAGAAGAGAAGAGAGAGAGAGGAAGAGAAGAGAGAAGAAGAGAGGAGAAAGAGAAGAGAAGAGAGAAAGAGAGAGAGAAAGAGGAGAGAGAGAGAGAGAGAGAGAGAGAGAGAGAGAGAGAGAGAGAGAGAGAGAGAGAGAGAGAGAGAGAGAGAGAGAGAGAGAATCATATTGAGCAACGGCATTCTCTACTACAGTAAACTCGATGCGCCAAAATAACCATCTTCCTATCAGGCACTCTCTGGCCAAAATGAATTTCTTCCACATTCCTTGACTCCTCACCATCGCCTCAACGTCTAAACACACACAAAATGTATCCCAAAAAACACACACAAAGCATGATCATGTATACAATACCATTTTTTTTAAACGAAAAAAGAAAAAGAAAATCCCCTATTTTGGGGAGGTGGTGCTGAATGAACTTATACACTCACATGACTCAAGGAAAACGGTCAACTCTAATAATCCATCCGTAAAAACGCACGCACTGTCAACTGGAGTGCAGAACAGAGGAAAAGTAACATGAATTCATAATGTACGGAACAATCGTGTGCAAAGACAAATGAAGTATTATCTATCACAAACGTTCAAAGAACACCGTGTTTCCTACACGATGCAGTTCAACAAGACCCCCCCAAAATAGACTGCCAGTGTTCTGTTCCACTGACTGCTTTGACATTTTTACGATGTGCGTATGTTTTTACACACGCACATAAGCACGCACGCATGCACACGCGCGCGCGCGTACACACACACGTGTGTGTGTGTGTGTGTGTGCACACCAGCGCGCGTGCATATGCGCGCACGCAACAACTCACACAGCCCACTTTAGAAGGATGGTGAGCAAAATGACAGTACAAATCGGAAGAGGAAGAAACAGGAGAACATTTTTTTAAAAAAAAGCTAACTTGAAAAGTCAAGCTGTAGCTCGATGCCTTTCCCCTGCTATATCGTCATCTACTTACGATATATGTGTATTGAATAAATAATGTTGAAGTCAAATTGCCCATCAAACACTTCAGCAACACATCGCAAACTGTCTGAAAACGCGAAAAAAAGCTACAAGAAAAGAAAAAAATAGCACAGCCATAAAAAAAAGCACTAAGCAGAGGAATGAATCTACATCTAAACTGCATCTAGTGTCAGCTAACCCTACATCTATACTGCATCTAGTGTCAGCTAACCCTACATCTATACTGCATATAGTGTCAGCTAACCCTACATCTATACTGCATCTAGTGTCAGCTAACCCTATACTGCATGTAGTGTCAGCTAACCCTACATCTATACTGCATCTAGTGTCAGCTAACCCTGCATCTATACTGCATCTAGTGTCAGCTAACCCTGCATCTATACTGCATCTAGTGTCAGCTAACCCTACATCTATACTGCATCTAGTGTCAGCTAACTCTGCATCTATACTGCATCTAGTGTCGGCTAACCCTACATCTATACTGCATGTAGTGTCAGCTAACCCTATACTGCATGTAGTGTCAGCTAACCCTACATCTATACTGCATCTAGTGTCAGCTAACCCTGCATCTATACTGCATCTAGTGTCAGCTAACCCTGCATATATACTGCATCTAGTGTCAGCTAACCCTACATCTATACTGCATCTAGTGTCAGCTAACCCTGCATCTATACTGCATCTAGTGTCGGCTAACCCTACATCTATACTGCATCTTCGATTTGTTTTTTGTTTTTACAAGATTCAGCGCTATATAAATTCCATATATTATTATTATTATTATCCTGTGTATACTGCATCTAGTGTCAGCTAACATACATGTAATTGAGTCACCCTCAAGCAGCATTCAAAAACAAACTCTTTTACTACAACCAACAGTAAATAAATGCGCAAAATTACGCAAAACGATACACACACACACACAGAGAAAAAAAAGGATATTACGTATATATCCCATAAGAAAGGGGAAAAAAAAAGTTAAAATACGCTAATATTTCAAGTCCGTATGGACTATTTTCTTCTTTTTCTTTCTTTTTCAAAATACAAATGAAACTGGTTAAAAAGGAAAAAAAAAGAAAGAAAGCAAAAAACAAGCAAGAAAAATCACACACACATACACACACACACACACACACACAACCCTCCTGGTCCTGGTTCCACTAAGAGAAAAGCAGACAAAGAGAAAATGTCCAGAACAGAAAAATTTCCAGTGCATGGGGCGAAGCTTCTTAGGTGTGGAGAGAGAGAGATGAGAGAGAGAGAGAGAGAGAGAGAGGAGAGAGAGAGAGCGGAGATAGAGAGAGAGAGAGAGAGAGAGAGAGGAGGGAGAGGGAGGGAAAAGGAAAGAGAGGGTAGGAGAGAGAGAGGGAGGGAAAGGGAGAGAGAGAGAGAGGAGGGAAGGGAGAGAGAGGGAAGAGAGAGAGAGAGAGAGAGAGAGAGGAGAGAGAGAGAGAGAGGGAGGGAGAGGGAGGGGAAAAGGGAAAGAGAGGGGTAGGAGAGAGAGAGGGAGGAAAGGGAGAGAGAGAGGAGGGGAGGGGAAAGGGAGAGAGAGGGAGAGAGAGAGGGGGGAGGGAGAGAGAGGGAGGGAGAGAGGGAGAGAGAGAGAGAGGGAGGAGAGAGAGAGGGATGGGAGGGAGAGAGAGAGAGGGAGGGAGAGAGAGAGGGGGAGGGAGAGAGAGAGGGGGAGGGAGAGAGAGGGGGAGGGAGAGAGAGGGGGGGAGAGAGAGGGAGGGAGGGAGAGAGAGAGGGAGGGAGGGAGGGGGAGGGAGAGAGAGAGATAGAGAGAGAGAGAAGAGAGAGAGAGAGAGAGGGGGGGGGGAGAGGGAGTAGCTGACTACACACCCACACAGACAAGACAAACACACCACACACACACAAGTGCAGACAGATTTTAAGAAGAACAGACAGATTTTCAAAGAAAGACTAAACCCCAGACAGCCCTCCTTCCAAGAATAACTTTCACGGAAACACCGAGCGTGGAAAACATTCAAATTCCAAGTCAACCCGATTCCTGAAGGTGAGGGGAAGAGGAGTGAGGGGAGGGTGGGGGGGGGGGGGAGGGAGCAGAGGGGTGAAGAAACTTCAGAGAATCTAAATTTCCATCCGTATGCTTTCTGGAAGTGAGGGACTGGGGGGGGGGGGGGGGGGGGGGGGGGGTGGAGGGAAGGAAGGAGCGAGATTGTGACCGATGTCTTTTTCTGGAATCTTTCAAAATTTCTACCCACCTTCAATTCTCGAAGTGAGGATGTGTGAGTGGAGAAAGTGATATTATTGTAACAAAGTGATATTATTGTAACAAAGCGATATTATTGTAACAACGTCCTCTTCTGAAGAATCCTCGGTTTATAGTCTCATCCGAAAGACTTTTAGGGAGAGTGGAGTCTGCACTGATGTTAACTCCAGAACTCCAGGGGAAAATATCCCCTTGAACGGGAATCGAACCCGGATCGTCAGTTTGCGAGCGCAATGTTCTGACCACTAGGCTATCCCGTCCCCTGTGTGTGTGTGTGTGTGTGTGTGTGTGTGTGTGACTCTGTGTGTGTGTGTGTGTGTGTGTGTGACAAACACTGTGTGTGTGTGACTGTGTGTGTGTGTGACTCTGTTGTGTGTGTAGACACTGTGTGTGTGTCACTGTGTGTGTGACTGTGTGTGTGTGAGACACTGTGTGTGTCACTGTGTGTGTGTCACTGTGTGTGTGACACTCTGTGTGTGTGAGACACTGTGTGTGTGTCACTGTGTGTGTGTGATCACTGTGTGTGTGAGACACTGTGTGTGTGAGACACTGTGTGTGTGACTGTGTGTGTGTGACTGTGTGTGTGTGACACTGTGTGTGTGTGAGATACTGTGTGTGTGTGACACTGTGTATGTGTGACTGTGTGTGTGTGACACTGTGTGTGTGTGAGACACTGTGTGTGTGTGAGAGACACTGTGTGTGTGTGTGTCACTGTGTGTGTGAGGGTGGTGGAGAAAGAAGTAATGTAACGATGTCCTCTGCTTCTTACAGAAACGACAGTAGATCCCCCAAAAAACATATAATGTCCAGCGCACCTCGCCGCGCTGTGGGCTGGAAGAACAGACACACCGAGAGCAGAAGAGGTGGTGCCGGCGAGAAGAAGAAGAAGAAGGAGGAGGAGGAGGAGGAGGAGAGGAGGAGGAGAAGGAGGAGGAGGAGGAGGAGGAGGAGAAGAAGAAGACGAAGAAGAAGAAGAAGGAGAAGAAGATAAGACCCTGTGGAAAGAGGAGGTGTGATGACTGCTGTGACGTTCCGCCTCCTCAGGAGGAACTTAAGTCACCCAGACAGGGACAACTTGTGTCCACCTAGGCTAATGCACTGGAGGCCACGTGGCCTCTCCCGACTTCTTCTGGTGACTGAGGACGTGTGTGACAGTCGTGGACACCTCCGCTGACAACCACCGGCAGGTAGACAGACAAGTAGACAGATAGATAGATAGATAGAAAGACACTGATAGAGACACACGCAAACACACAGACACACGCCACCACCATTACCACGCTGTCACTTCTCTTACTTAACCATCCCCACACTCACCCAGCTACATCTACACACTGTACCCTACCTTACCCATCTACATCCTATAAACCCTATCACACACTCTACACGCATGTACACACACACACACACACACACACACACACACACACACACGCATGTACGCACCCACACACACGAACACAGAGTCTCTCTCTCTCTCTCTCTCTCTCTCTCTCACACACACACACACACACACGCGCGGCACCTGCCTGTCCTCTGTCACTTCAGTGCAGCGGGCTCAGCAGGGGAGCAGCAATAATAACTGCACAGTGACTCCAGCTGACTGTGGGCAAACTCCTCTCTGGCGTATTATTTATACCACCGCTGTTTGCCGCTCACGTGAGCACGCACGCACGCACGTGCACACACACACACATAAACAACACACACATACACACACACGCGCGCACGCACACCACACACACTTACACACAAAAGAGCATAACACACGCATGAACTCTTTCCCCCGCCCCTTTACTATCACACAAACATAATATTCACCCACCAACACATCCACCTGCAAAACCTCACAACCCCAGAACAACAACAACAAAACCCAACCAATACTGACCCCCCCCCCCCCCCCCCCCCTCCCCAAACCTCCCAAAACAACACAAACAAACACACACAGAGATAATTATGATACAGGCACACACACACACAAGAGCAGAAAACGTCCTCAGTCACCTCAAACACAGTCGAGCCAGTGCGGGGGGAGGGGGTGGAAGGGGGGGGGGGGGGGGGGTGGAGGGGATGGCCTCCATGTATCATAATGGGGGGAAAAAGCTCCCAACCATTCAACATAACATCTCATCTCACTGTCTCCGCACACACACACACACACACTCCTCAGGTCTCTTTCTCCGCCACTCAGCTTTCTCTACTCGGTATGTTCGCTCTCTCAGGTAGTAGTTGTCCCTCCAGTCTGCAAATCCAAGATTTTATTTCTCTCCTTCCGTCCTTCCTTCTTTCTTTCTTTCCTTCCTTCCATTTTTCTTCTGCTGTAATACTCTTGTCGTTTCACTGAGAAGGGATGGAGAGAGAAGGACGGAGTCTGTCTGGTGGTTTTGGAGTGGTGGTGGTGGTGGGGGATGGGAGGGATGGAGAGGGATGGAGAGGGGGGAGAGGGAGGGATGGGG
>CM054139.1:27884042-27916542 GCA_028751875.1 Rapana venosa
TATTGCACTGAAGAGCTTTTCACCACATTTCTCCATTTATTTCATCCGTCTGCTTAAAGCACTGGGTCTCACGTCAAATATTGCAAAAGAGCTAGTCTCCCTCTCCCTGTACGGTGTTAAGCGTTAGTATCCAACATCGAATACATTCAGCATTCTCTAATACGAAGCAACATCAACACTTACCATGAACGCGTAAGGCAGAGCAAAGCCCTCCATTTTCTCGGACAAATATACTTTCAGAGTTGTGTGAACATTTTTCGTAGATCTTCTCCTCCCAAATGCGCAAATGAATTTTGATTTGAAATTCTAAAACAGCCATCGACCCAGCACGCGCACACAAGAGCTTTAAGTTTACAGAAAAAACCGTTAAACTTTACGCAACAGTCATTTCCATTTCCTTCCTTCCTCCTCCTCCCCCCCCCCCCCCCCCCCCCCCCCCCCCCCCCCTCTCTTTCTCTCTCTCAAGTGGTAGGATAGGAGACGATTCGAATTCAGAAACGCAAGATTTTGATGGCATCCATGATGATGATGATGATGAGAAGGTTGCTCCCTATTCCAAATTCCTCAGAGCTACAAGAAGGTGCCAGTGAAACCTGTTTACTGATCGCTGAAATATTGACGAAGCGATAATCTCCATTCCATCCTTGTACTTTTCCAAGAAAATCACGTTTCATTTCTGCTGTATCAAGTCTGCATCAACCGCTGTTAGTTTTAAGGATTTTTTAACTATTTTCGACAGAGTGTAAAGAATCTGTTTGTATGGTTCAGATCGAATACGATCAAATACAGGCCCAAGGCTCAAGAGGTTTATTTACGCCACGGAGTGGATGTTTAAGATGGCTGTGGGCTAAAGCTCTGTACTGCAAGGCTTTCTTATCTAATGCTGTTTGGATTGCAAGTAAACGTCTTTAATCAACGATCAACAATCTTCACGATCAATCATTCCTCGGAAATTTTTATGATTCTATTATGAATTCCATGATCAATGAGTTTCCATGATCAACGATTCGAAACGAGATTTCATGGTGAATATACACATTTCCATGTTAATGACTCCATACAGATTTCCACGATCGGTTGTTTAAAAAAAACACCTGAATCGTGACCAATGATTCCAAAACGACTTTCCATGAAGAATGATTCCGTTAAGATCTGCATAACCAACGCTTCCACACGAATATACATGATCAGTGCTTCTGCATGGATCTCCATAATCAATGATTTCAAACATATTTCCAAGATCAATGATTCATTTTCTGACATCTCATGATTTCCTTCCATTCCAAAACACCCCCCCCCCTCCGCCCCCAACCAACATACAACAACAACTCCCCCTTGTTTGGCCAAAAATGCCATCTAAGATATTCACTGTTATCCTTAAACTGAATTTATACCCAAGTGCAGACACGTTTCTACCCTCTCCTTTCTCTTGGAAACAGGTAGCTCAAAAGAATTCATTATTCTACACTCTACACCAATCTTTAGACTTGATTTCACTTTCTGATTGTTGGAAAAAGGTAACTCAAAAGAATTAATTATTCTACACTCTACACCTCTACACCAATCTTTAGACTTGATTTCACTTTCTGATTGTGCTTTGTCATCATTCTAGTCTCATCTCTTTATCCGGTGCCTAAGAAGTTATCATTACAAGAAAAAAATCAAATTTGTGCAGTAGCAATCTTCAGGCTTGGAGTTCTTTTATGATCTTATGTCCAAGACTGGCATACAGGGAACGGTACAAGAACGGAGACGAAGAGGCAACAAGAGAAAACGACGGGAAGACAACATCAGAGAGTGGACAGATCTTGTGTAGAACGACGTTCTACGGAAAGATGAGAACCGCAAAGAGTGGAGTACGCTGGCGGTAGCAAAATCTTCAGTGTTGCCCCAACGGTCTACCAGACTACAGGCAGGATAGGTGAAGGTGAATGATGTAATATACCGTCTGGATATAAAGGTTTGACTTTGAGCTGAGTTCTTTTCTCTCTCTCTCTCTCTCTCTCTCTCTCTCTCTCTCTCTCTCTCTCTCTCTCTCTCCCATCATGATTTTTAGAATGGGTGGACATTTATCAGTGCGTGAAAAATGGTTTGATGGAAATGCTGAAGTGAAAGTCGTGAATTCTTATAAGTACCTAGGGATGACATTTTCAACGAAGCTAAGTTTCAATGTTGCATGGCGTGAATATTGCAGGAAAGGGAAAAAAGGTGTAATCGAAATCTTAAAAACGTTACGAAAGCTCAATTCAGTAGATTGTTCTTTATTTTGGAAATTGTTTGATGTTCAAATACAACCTTTACTTACATATGCATCGGAAATATGGGGACTTACTGTTAATCCACAAATAGAAAAAATACATACATATGCTATCAAACGTTTCTTAAATGTCCCAATTCATTCGTCAAATACTGTACTATATGGAGAAACGGGAAGATATCCTTTAAACATCAGAACGTCTGTTAAGTGTATTAAGTACTGGCTAAAACTACTGAAACTTCCAGGGTCACGTTTATGTAGGCAGTCTTATGACATGATGGTTATACAAATGGAGCTGGGTAAGAAGAATTGGGCATATCAAGTTAAAAAGTTTTATCAGAACATGGTTTTGGAATCGTGTGGTTGTCTCAGGAAATAGGTAGCGAGCATGGGTTTATTTCTGAATTGAAAGACAGACTCATTTGTTCATTTAAACAAAATTGGCACTCGGACATGGAAAGTAAAGATAAATACTGCTGGTTTTTTCGTTTAAGTGTGCTTTTCAAGCTGAAAAGTATCTTCGAATAGTCACTGACAAATGGCATCGACTAATTTATGCAAGATTTCGACTAAGAACACTCGGCTTCAATGCAAACAAAAGATGGTTTCAACCTGAGACGTCCACACAGTTCCCATGCCCTATGTGTGGTCATATTCTTGATGATGAAGTGCATTTCCTGTTTCATTGTCAATCATAATTATGTTTCCATACGTGAAAACTGTGGTGTTCTCAGTCTAGAAGCTTTCCGAAGGCAAGATATTTTTTCTATCTTATCGTCCGATGATGATATTGTGATCAAATCGGTTGCAAAGTTTACTGCTGAAGCACTGAAATTAAGACAATTACAGCTAAGTTCCAATTAGCTTAACATTTGTGACTAAACAAAAGTAACATTTATATTATGTAAACTCCAGCATTTTGTGAAACACATAAAGAAACATTTATAATTACGCTGTAGTCTCCAGCAAGAATATTTTTTGAAAATTTCACATACAATGTCAATGGATGGTCTAATATAACATTCTAGAATGTTCTTTTCATTATTTTAGCTATTGCTTATTGGTTCCTATTGTTCATCCTTGTTATTACTTTGTGTTCATTTTGAAACTGAGTTTACGTCAGAGCTTAAAGTCGTATCCGTTCATAAGAGCTCATTTTTAGTTTTTTGGTTTTCATTACGTTAAATGCATCATGTGATTTTTCTTGTATTTATTTGTATTTACAAAAGAAAGTCGTGTATAACCCCCCTTGTCAATAGGCCACTTTGGGCAATGACAATAAATTGGTCAAAGCGTCAAAGCGTCTCTGCCTCCCTCCCTCCCTCCTGCCCCCTGTATGATCTGCCTATCTTTGACAGAGTGCTAAGAAGCTACATAAAAAAGAATCAGACGGTAACAGTCTGATCCAGTTAATAACTACCCATACACAAGCTAATCAGGGCAGAAAAATCAACTAGCTGACCGCTGCCAAAAAACAGAAGAAAAGTATGTTTCCAATCACCCACC
Source organism: Rapana venosa (assembly GCA_028751875.1). Taxonomy (NCBI): domain Eukaryota; kingdom Metazoa; phylum Mollusca; class Gastropoda; order Neogastropoda; family Muricidae; genus Rapana; species Rapana venosa. The sequence continues at coordinate 27,887,806 of CM054139.1, forward strand.
AAAGTAATTTTGACCCTCTTTTTTGTGGCTCCAAAACAAAACAAAAAACCGTTTTTCATTTACCATTAAAAAAAAAAAAGAAGTGAACTCTGTGACCAAAGGGACAATGAAAGGATCAGTAACGGCTATCCATATACATACCTGACTTTCGGCAGCTCTGATAAATCCTGAATTGGCTGTGATGGTGACTGCCTGCATCTGGTCTCCTGTGCCGAACACCATCTGCACAGATGTGGCAGATCTATAGGTATCATAATTATGATCATGGTCCACTTTCAGTCCAGGGATGGTAGATCTATATGCAGCATAACGATGTAGTTTTTCATGAAGACCTTGCTCACAGAGCGCGCACACACACACACACACACACACACACACTCACTTTAGATCTGTCTTTCACTTTGCCTCGCAGTTTGAGGTTGGAGGCACGTTCAGAGGGGTTGTCGTCCACGATGCGCAGCCTGTTCAACAGCTCCGCCGCCCGCTTCCGCTCACTAGGCCCGCCCAGTAACTGCACGATGCTGTTGAAGTCGTCCCAAGCCGTGCGGCATGCTATCCAGTCTTTATCTGCACGCAGCCAGAATATATATATAAAAAAGAGAGGAAAAATCATCTTTAAGGTATGGAAATATATTCTGATTTATGTATGTATATGCAGGAGGAGGATGGGTGGTCGTGGTGGGTGAGTGAGGGTGGAAATAAAACGATAACACGAAAATTGAAGGAAAAAACAAAACAAACAAACAAACAAAAAAGGTGGCATAAGGAATCAAAATATGTTTTACATTCGCACAATGGTTTTTCTTCTCTGACCCATTTTTTTTGCCCTTAAGTTTCAATTCCACTTCATTCTTTTTAAAAGTTTGGTAACAGCTAGCCCACAAGCGAAAAAAACAAAACAAAAAAGCAAAACGAAAATTGAAGGAAAAAATGCAGTGGCATAAGGAATCAAAATATATTTTACATATATATGCACACTGCTTTTTCTTTTTCCCTTTGTTTTCCTTTATGTTTCGATTCAACTTTATTTTTTTTCTTTTTTTCTTTTTAGCTAACAAGGGAAAGAAAACGCCATGCGACATAAAATAAAAACAGCACATAACCACACTGTCTTTTCCTTCATTATAAGGCACTTTTGTGTATCCCCAAACATGCATACTCATCACGTTATAGAGAATATACCCTCTTTCTCTGTCTCTCTTTCTGTTTTTTACTGTCTCTTGTCTGTGTGTGTGTATGTATGTGTGTGTGTGTGTGTGTGTGTGTGTGTGGGTTTGTTTGTTGTGTGTTGTGATGTGACGTGAGTGTTGGTGTGTGTGTGTTTTGTGTGTGTGTGGGTGTGTGTGTGTGTGTGTGTTGTGTGTGTGTGTGTGTGGTGTGTGGTGTGTGTTATGTGTGCGTTTCTATCTCTCAGTCTCTGTCTCTGCCTCTGTTGCTCTCTCTTCGTCGAATGTCACAGCTGAATAAAATATGTTTAATGACAGTTCTTAAATACACGTAGTGCACTTAAGAATGGGTTGCCCTTTAAAAAACAGACAATTCTATCAGACGACCTAGCTGTGAATAATAATGATAAAAATATCGGGGGGGGGGGGGGGGGGGGGGGGGGGCGCGAAGGGGGAGGGGATCTGAGAGGGGGGGGGGGGGGGGGGGGGGGGGAGGAGGAGGAATCTATCAGACCCAGTCAACAGAGTTTGATTTCTAAACTCCGTCATTCTAGGATGCCCGAAAAGCTAGCTCTAATAGTTCATCGGCTTGATCGTAGTCATCAACAATCAGTTCATAAGTTTTGTGACTGTAAGACAACATAGTAAGAATTCCAAAGTTTCGTGACTGTAGGAAAACATTATCAAGAATTGAAAAGATTTTTGACTGCAGGAAAAACATAGTCAAGAATTCCAAAGATTTGTGACTGCAGGAAAACATAATCAAGAATTCCAAAGATTTTTGAAAGCAGGAAAAACATAGTCAAGAATTCCAAAATTTTGTTACTGTAGGACGACATAGTCAAGAATTCCTAAATTTTGTGACTGTAGGAAAACATAATCAAGAATTCCAAAGATTTGTGACTGCAGGAAAAACATAGTCAAGAACTCCTAAATTTTGTGACTGTAGGAAAACATAGTCAAGAATTCCTAAGTTTTGTGACTACAGGACAACATAGTCAAGAATTCCTAAGTTTTGTGACTGTAGGAAAACATAGTCAAGAATTCCTAAGTTTTGTGACTGTAGGACAACATAGTCAAGAATTCCAAAGATTTGTGACTGCAGGACAACATAGTCAAGAATTCCTAAATTTTGTGACTGTAGGAAAACGTAGTCAAGAATTCCTAAGTTTTGTGACTTCAGGACAACATAGTCAAGAAGACTTTACTGTATTTAAAAAAAGAACCAGTAGGAAGAAAGGGAGGAGGGGGGTGGGGTGGGGAATGGAAGCGCACAAAGGAGAAGATTACGGCATTTGGAAAAGGAACTAAGCAATGACATTTATTTTATTTTATTTTATTTTATTATATCGAGGTTAATGGAATAAGCACTTATGTGTTTTTTTGTTTTTTTTTTCTTACATCTGGTAAAGGACTACAAAGAAACCGTGTGATGGTGAACAATGAGAAAGGAAGGTGGGCTACCCTCCCCCCTCATCCCCCCCCCCCCCCCCCCCCCCCCACAAAAAAAAAAAAAAAAAAAAAATCAAAAAAAATTTTAAACAGAGAAAATGATAGCATAAATGTGACACGAAGAAGATTAAGAAGCCGAAGAAAAAAAGAAAGAAAAGAGAAGAAGGGAGGACAGGCGGAAGAGAAAAAAAAAAAGTGTAGATATCTATATAAAGAAAGAAAAAAACAAAAACACAAAAAGAGAAAGAAACACACACGAAAAAAAAAGAGAGAAGAAACATATACACGGAGGCAAAGAAGATCAAGACATTAAAGAAAAGAAAAAAGGAAAAGAAAAGACAACAGGAAGAAGAAGAAAAAAGTCAAGGGAAGGGGGAAGAAAAGGAGGAGGGGTGGGGGGGGGGGGTGAACTGCAGGGATGGAAGGAAGAGAAAGAAAGATGGAAAGGTGAAGAAACAGGAGGAGGAAAACAGCACAGACACTGAGACAGGAAGACGACAGCAGTCCAGAAAAGTAGACCTACTACATACCAGGAAAGGCAAAGTAAAGTGATCCATCCGAGAAACAAAGCAAAGATAACAGAAAAAAAACACTGTGGCAAAAACATAAAACCAAAGAAATACCTTGAGACGAGTAAAAGGTTTGGTTTGAATAAGACTTATTCATTAATAAGCATGAAACAAGTGTACCATGATGAACGTAATCAGCACAGCAGCAACAAGCAAGAAGCTTAGGTTGTGCTCAAGTACAACATCAACATTCTTATGGGTTTAGGCCCCAAACACACAGATGTATACATACTTAGAATGATAGAATATATCAAAAAACTATCTACATCTACTATCTAGCTATATTTATATATATAATTTTAATATATTTAAATTATAAATCCCCCCCCTCTCTCCCCCCTCTCTCTCCCTCTCCTCCTATATATATATATAATTTTATATATATAATATATATATATATATATATTTTATATAAATATAAAATATATCCAATGTTTAACGAAACTTTTTTTAAAAAAAAAAGGGATTTAATATAAACAATTTTTGGACAACGGGGAACACCAACACACCCTCCCCTCCAAAACACATCCCAAAACACTCCTCTCTACTCCCCCCCCCCCCCCCCCCAATACACCCCAAAACAAACCCCCCCCCCTTTTCCACACACACACACACCCCACACTTAAAAAAACGCGTGTTGTATTTGCCAATAAGAAAATGAGGGTATTTTATTTTATCCCCTCCTCCCGGTGTGAGAATATGCCGACACCCCTTAAACCACACCAAACGACACACAGGGGTTTTGGGCTGAAAAAAACCCCCTTTTACAGCAACGGCCTGCTGCTGATTTTGCCCTTTCACACTAAAAAACCAAATGGAACCCATCGAACACAGGGGCGCGAATATCTATCTATCGTCTGTCTGTCTGTCTTCCCCTCTCTAATACATAATGCCCCCACAGCCGCGAGGTCCCCCCCCCCCCCCCCCAAAAAAAAAAAAAAAAAAAAAAAAAAAAAAGAGAGAATTTTGGGGGGTGTTTTAAGCGAAAAGGGGAGGGCGGTCCCGCGCGCGCGGCGTGCGCGTGTGGGGAAAGGTGTGCGTACGTTTTCCAAGGGGTGGTGGGGTTGTGTGTGTGTGTGTGGTGGGGTTTTTGTAGTGTGTATGGTTGTGTGTGTGTATTTTTAAATTGGGGCTTTTTTGGTCTTTCTTTTTTTTTCTTTTCTTTTTCCTCGCTTTGACCAGCCAAACAAAAACCCTTGGGGTCACTGGGTTTTGGGCAACAAAAAAACCCCAAACCCCCGGGAAAAAAAAAACTAAACAAGCGCACACCAACCCCTCATCTGAAATTTTTGAGGGTTTTGTATGGAGGGTTTCCCAGCGTCCTACCGCCTGCAGCCCGCTACGCCCTTGCTAACAAAGCTACCCAAATGGGTTTTTAGAATGACCCTCCCCTAAGCTGGGGGGAAAAGAGGGAGAGAAAAGAGAGAAAAGAGAGAGAAAAGAAGAGGAGAGAGAGAGAGAGAAGAGAGAAAAGAAAAGACAGACGACAGACAGCCCAGACAAGGCGAGAGAGAGGGGAGAAATAGGGTCAAGGGGGAAGAGAGAGAAAAGAGAGAGGAGAAAAGAGAGAGGGGAGAAGAGAGAAAAGAGAGAGGGGAGAGCCCAAACAGACAGACAAGAGCGAAGAGAAGGGGGTTTGACGGTGCTAAAGAGAGAGAGAAAAGAGAAAAGAGAAAAGAGAGAGAAGAGAGGGGAAAAGAGAGAGAGAAGAAAAAGAGAGCGAGAGACGACCAGCCCAAGAGCGAGAGAGAGGGGGAAAAATGACGGTGCTAAGAGGGAAGAGAGAGAGAGAGGGGAAAAGAGAGAGAAGAGAGGAGAGAGAGAGAGAGAGGAGAGAGAGCCAAGAGACGAGAGACAGACAAAACAGAAGGGGGCGTAAAAGGGGGGAAAAAGGGAGACAGAGAAAGAAACAAAAATGGGGCGTGTAAAAAGGGGAGAGGGGAGAGAAAGAGAGAGAGAGAGAAAGAGAGAGAGAGAAAAGGAGAGAAAAGAGAGAGAGAGAGAAAGAGAAACAATGGGGCATGTAGGGGGGACGGGGGGGAGGAGGGGGGGGGAAGTGGAGGGATGTGGAGGGTGGGGGGGGATTTCCTTTCATCTCAGAGACTATAATACTCCCGATCCACCCCCCCTTTAAACGCGAAATTTATTCGCCTCGTTCGTTATAAACCCTTGTCCTTCCCACCTCCGTCTTCACATTGGCTCCCCTTTTGTGTTGCTAGGGGTTTCTTCTGTAAATCCCCTATCCAAAAACTCTCTCGGGTGGTGCTTTCTTCCCCTTTCCCAATAAACCCAAATCCTTTCCCTTTCCCTCTCCGTTTTGGAAAGAACCCATACGCGTGATAAAGGGAGAAATGGTCCCTCTCTTCTTCTGTCTGTCTGTCTGTCCTTCCATGCCCTCCCCTTTTCCCCCAACCCTGCCTCCCCTTCTGTTTTAACGAATTCTTATGTCGTAAAGGGGTTTTTTTGGTCGAAAAGTGGATAGACTCAAGGGAGAAGCCCCTAACTTGCCCCAGAGCCCGGGAAACTTCATGCGGGGGAAAAAACATTTCTTTTTTCCCCTTCAACAGGTGGGCTCCCAAATGCACAGGCAGGGGAGTCGCAAGATAAACGAAAAAGCGAGTTTGAAAATCCCAATTTTTTTTCGTGAGCAAGCTGTTGGGTAAAACAAAAATTTTTTCCCTAGGCAAGTTAGGGAAAAATTCTTTTCTAAATTTCAAAAGACTGAGTTTTCATTTTTTACAATTTTTTTTTTGTTGTCATTATTTTGGGGTCGTTTTTTTCGATTTGGGTTGGCAAAAACGAGCCTTAGCATTTTAAAAAAAAAATTTCCCGATGTTTTTTGACCGGTTTTTCCGCATTTGAACGTCTTAATCCAGTTAGTGACAAGGAATCCAGTTAACGCACCAAAGACTATCTTTTGGGGCCCTTCTCTGACTTTAAACCCAGGGCCCCCTCTTCTCTCCTCTCCCTCACACACCCAAAACCATACACACACACACATACACACACATACACACACACCCCAACACACACACACCAACGCCCCTGAACGTACAGTCTTTTTTTCCCAACTCCCATCAGGGCCCCCGGCAGCCCGTAACTTCATAGCCCAGGGCCCGCATACATCAACTTTAACAAGAAAAATATGCAATCTTCCCAAAAATAACTATCTTTCAAATTTTTGGGGTTTTTTCCCTAAAAAGGCAATATTTCATAAGCCCCTTTCCCTTTTTCCCTGACTTCTGTGTGAAAAAAACGCCTTCAACGCACATAAAAGCACCCAAAAGCAACAGGACAGTCGCCCTTTGGGGCAAAATTCTAAAAAAAAAGGAAAAAAAAAAAAGGCCCACCTGGTTAATTTGGGAAACGAAAATTTTTAAAAAAAACCAAAGGAAAAAATTTTAAAAAAATTTTTTATGTTTTCCCCCCCCCCCTTCCCGGGTGGAAAAAACCCCCCCCCCCCCGGGGGAAAAACCCCCAAAATTTCCATACAAAAAAAACCTTGTGGCTTAAAAAGGGTTTTTACAAACAATAAAAATTTTAAAAAAAAAACCCCTAAAATTAAAGTTCCTAAATCCTTTTTCTTTCTTGTCCCCCAAGCCCCAAAAAAAATTTTAAATAAACCCCTTCCTAAACGGGGTTACCAAAACAAAATCAAAAAAAATTTTTGACTTTAAAAAACCCAACACCCCTTCATTAAACCCCCTCTTTCCCTTTCCCTACCAAAAAACCCCCTTTAATTTTTTTTGTTTTGGGTTAAAAGGTATTTTTAAATTTTTTAATTACCCCCTAAAAAGGGGGTTCCCCCTTTTATTTAAAACCCACCCCCTTCCCCCAAAAAACTTTTTAAACATTTTTTTCCTAACAAACCAATTTTTTTTTATCCCCCTTTAAAAAAACCCAAATAACCCCCCTAAATCCTCCCCCCTCCTCCCTCCCTTTTCTCTCCAAACATCTTTTTTCTCCCCCAAACTACTACATTGCGCTGCTGCGGGTTTGCTGCTGCTGCTACAACAAACTACTTTGGGCGACGACAATAACGACGATTTATCCCTTACTTTCTTGTTTTTAAATTTATTTTTTTTATTTTTTTGGTACATTTTCCTTCTTTTTTTCTTTTTTTTTTTCTTTCTTTTTTTCTTTTAAAAAAAAACCCAAACTCTTTTTTTTTTCCTTTTTTTTTAAAAAAAACATTTTCCCTTGTGTTTTGGGTTTTATACTCCTTCCTCCCCGTTTGGGGGCGGGATAAAAAAAAGTAAATTATATTTAAAAATCAACCCCCTCAAAACCAAAAAATTTCTATTTTTTCTATTTCTCCTCGTAGTTGTCTTTTAAGTTGTCGTGGGACACTTTTTAGTGCGACGAACAAGTTCACCTATCTGTTTAATTTACAAAAAAAATTACTTTGTCTGTCGGGGTTTCTGCCCTGTGTGCCTGTCGGGGTTTTTGTCTGTTTTTGCTGGGCACATTTTTAATTTTTACCGAGAAACGAAAGGGAGCTGCCCGCATCTAATTTTATTTACAGATAGTAAAAAACAACAACAAGAACAAAAAAAAGAAAAAAAACAAAACAATATCGTAGTTATTACAGTGCTCAAAGGGTTTTGAAATTAATTTGCACCCACACACACACACACACACACACACCCCACACACCACACCCCACACAACCCCCACACACACACACAACATTTCATCCTTTCTCTCTGTCTTCTTCCTTCACTGCTGATTTTTACTTTTTTTCATATGTTTTTTTTTGGATTTTTTGTGCAGGTGTTGTTGCAAAAGTGGGTGTGTTTTGTGTGGTTGTGTTTTGTTGTGTGTGTGTGTGTGTGTTGTCTTTTGTTTGTTGTTGGCTTTGTTTTTTGGGTTTTTTGTTTTTTTTAGTGTTTGGGGTTTTTGGGGTTTTTGGGTGTGTGTGTGTGTTTCTTTTTATTTTTTTTGTCTATTTTTTTTTGGTTTTTTTTTGCAACAGGTGTAAAAAGCCCCGTTTAAACCTTTACTCTCATTGAAACACTCGAGTTATCTTCTTTTGGTTTTTTGACACCGAATTTTTAATCCCTAATAGGGGGGGGGACGGAAAGAAAAAAAAAAGTACACACAAGTGCTCATCATTTTCCTCGACAAAAAAAGTTTGCCTTTCCCTTTCCTTGCTTTTCAAACTATTTTAAATGGTTTTCCCCCCCCCCCCCCCCTCCCCAAAGGGGGACACATCTCTCTTCTCCTCTCTCTCTCTCTCTCTCTCTTCTCTCAACTCCACCCCTCCTCTCCTCATCTCTCATTTTCCCCTCCCCTCTCCCCTCTCCCCCTTTCGAAAAAGAGGCCATTTTGTGCCCGGTGGGAACAGATTACATAATTTTTCAAAACCGCAAACAAAACGGGACTGGAAAGTTAAAAAAAAAAACAAAATTTGGTGCTTATTCCCTTATCCTCATATAAAAAACAAAAAACCCCCCCCCCCCCCCCCCCCCCCCCCAATTGTCCCCCTACTTTTCCCCTTTTTCATTTTTCAGTAAGAGAACATCCCCATCTTTACTCCTTATTTAAAAAGGGTCCAAAACACAAAACAAAAACACACTCAACCACAACAAAACACAAAACACACAACACACACACACACACAAAACCCCCACACCTACTCTCCCCTCTCTCTCTCCCTCTATTTCCTTTTCCCCCCTTTTTTTTTCCCCTCCCCACCCCCCCCCCTCACCCTTCGTCTGCTGTCTGTTCCCTTTTTCCCCTTCTTTTCCCCCCAAACGTTTTAAAACATAAACCCCCCGCATTTCAGCTCTTCCTTCAACCTCTCAAAATAAAAACCCTATTTTGGGAAAAACCTTTCTCGCTCCTCTCTCCCCCCCCTCCCCCTAGTCCCTTTTTCACAACCCACTTTTCTTTTTCATTTCCCCTTTTTTTGAGGAGGAGGGGGTTTAATCTATTCACCGCGCGCACAAAAAGGGGAACCCCGCCGCGCGCGCGCGCGTGTGTTTTGTGTAGTGGTATGTGTGGGGATGTGTGGTGTGTGGTTTTGTGTGGGGTGAGTGAGTTTAGTGTGTTGTAAGCCGGGGCATATTTATTTATTTTTCCTTTTTTTATTTTTTTTTAAAATCGAGGTATGGAAAAAAAGCTTTTTTATGCTTTTTTTCCCTCCAGTCCCCGTGTGTAAAACGGCTTTTTTCAATTTTTTTCATCTGGTCCCACCGGGACACAATGGCCCCTTTTCTTACAAAAAACGGGAAAAATTTAACGTGTGCCAAAAAGGTTTGCGGCGTTCGCCCCAAAAAGGGGGGGCCCCGGTTTAAAAATCTCATTTCCCAAAAGGGCTTTTGGGGGGAAATTTGGGGTCCCGCCTGATGTTTTAAAACCCCGAGGAAAATACGCCTTTTTAAAAAAAAGGGAATCGAACCCGGGTTTGGGCCCAAATTTCGAGCGCAAAAGTTTTAACCCCAAAAATACCCGTCCCCCCCAAGCAATGATGAAAGAAGAGAAGAGAAAAGAGAGAGAGAGAGAGAGAAGAGAGAGAGAGAGGAGAGAGAGGGGGGAAGAGAGAAACACACACGCACACAAAAAAAGCCCCCCCTCCCCCCCATACACACAGAAAGAAAAAATGGGGGAGCCAGAAACACCAAAAAACCCCCACAAAAGGAACCAAAACAAAACACACCCCCCCCAAAAAAAGATACGTTACGGCCCAAAACCAAAAACCCCCACCCAAAATGCGCCCATCCCCCAACACAAAAAAAACAGCCTTTAAAGGGGGACCAAAGACGACTTTTCCATTGGGTTCAACCCAACCCCCAGTAACAAACAAAAAGCAGACATGGGATCCCCTTCTTCTGTCCCTTTTTAGGTCGTGCCCATTTAAAAAAAAAACAACCCAGAACAGAGGGGGAAAAAAGAGCAAGAGACACGAGGGGAACCCGGCAACAGACACAGAGGGAAAACAAACAAAAAGACACAGAGGGGAAAAAAGAGCAAGAGACACAGAGGGGGGAAAAAAAGCAACAGAAAAAGAGGGGAAAACAGAGCAAAAGACACCGAGGGGGAAAACAGAGAAAAAGACACAGAAGGGGGAAAAAAGAGCAACAGACACAGAGGGGGAAAAAAGAGCAAAAAACACAGAGGGGGAAAAAAGAGCAACCGACACAAAAGGGGAAAACCCGAGCAAGAGAAAACAGAGGGAAAAAAAGAGCAACAGAGGGGAAAAAAAGAGCAAGAGAACAGAGGGGGAAAACAGAGCAACAGAGGGGAAAACAGAGCAAGAAAACACAGAGGGGAAAACAGAGCAAAGCACAGAAAGGGGGAAAAAAGAGCAAGAGGACAGAGGGGGAAAAAAGAAACGACAGACAGAGGGAAAAAAGAGCAACAGACCCCAAGGGGGAAACAGAGCAACAGAGGGGGAAAACCCGAGCAAAAGGGCCAGAGGGGAAAAACCCGACAAGAGACAAAAGAGGGAAAACAGAGCAAGGGAGCAGAGGGGAAAAAAGAGCGGGCCCGACAGAGGGAAAACAAGCAACAGACACAGAGGGAAAAAAGAGCGACAGACAAGGGGAAAAAAGAGCAAGAGACACAGAGAGGAAAACAAAGCAACCGAGGGGGAAAAAAGAGCAAGAACACCAGGGGGAAAACAGAGCAAAGACACAGAGAGGAAAAAAGAGCGACAGACACAAGGGGAAAAAAAAACAACAGAGGGGGAAAAAAGCAAGAACAAAGGGGGAAAACAGACAAGAAAACACAGAGGGGGAAAACCCGAGCCAAAAACACAGAGGGAAAAAAAGCAACAGGGGAAAACAGAGCAAGAGACACAGAGGGGGAAACAGAGCAAAAGACACAGAAGGAAAACAGAGCAACCCCCGAGGGGGAAAAAAGAGCAACAGAGAGGAAAACAAAAGCGACGACACAAAAGGGGGGAAAAAAGAGCAACAGAGGGGAAAACAGAGCAAGAGACACAGAGGGGGAAAAAAGACAACCCGAGGGGGAAAAAAGAGCAAAGACACAAGGGGAAACAAGCAAAAAAAAGAGGGGAAAAAAAGAGCAAAAAGACACAGAGGGGGGAAAAAGAGCAAAACAAGGGGAAAAAAGACAAGAGACACAGGGGAAACAGAAACAACAGAAAACAGAGGGAAAACAGAGCAACCCCAGAAGGGGAAAAAAGAGCAAGAGACACAGAGGGGGGGAAAAAAGGCGACAGACAAGGGGGAAAAAAAGCAACAACACAGAGGGGGAAACCCGAGCAACCCAAAGGGAAAAAAGAGCAAGAGACACAAGGGGAAAAAAGAGCAAGAGAACCAGAGGGGAAAACAGACAAAGAGACCCGAGGGGAAAACAGAGCGACAGACAGAGGGAAAACAGAGCAACAGACCAAGGGGGGAAAAAAGAGCGAAAAAGAAAAGAGGGAAAACCGAGCAAAAGACACCCGAGAGGAAAAAAGAGCAACAAAAGGGGGAAAAAAGAGCAAGAGACACAGAGGGGGAAAAAAGACAAGAGACACAGAGAGGAAAAAAGAGCCAAAAAGGGGGAAAAAAGAGCAAGAGAAAACCCGAGGGGGAAAAAAGAGCAAAAAGACACAGGAAAAGGGAAAAAAAAGCAACACAGAGGGAAAACAAAGCAAGAAAACAAAGAGGGGGGAACGAGCAACAAAACCCCAAGGGAAAAAAGAGAAACAGACCCCAGAGAAAAACAGAAACGACAGAGACAAGGGGGAAAAAAAGCAACAAGGGGAAAAAAAAGGGAAGAGACACAGAGGGGAAAAAAGAGCGACGACAGAGGGAAAAACCGGGGCAACAGAAAACAGAGGGGGGAAAAAGAGCAACAGAGGGGAAAAAAAGAGCAAAGACACAGAGGGGAAAAAAGAGCAAGAGACCCCAGAGGGGAAAACAGAGCCAAAAGAGACAGAGAGGAAAAAAAGCAACAGAGGGGGAAAAAAGAGCAAGAGACCCAGAGGGGAAAACAGAGCAAAAACAAAAGGGAAAACAAGCAAAGACACAGAGGGGAAACGAGCAAAACAGAGGGAAAACAAGCAAGAGAACCCCAGAGAGGAAAAACCGAGCAACAACACCGAGAGAAAACAGAGCAAAACAGAGGGGAAAAAAGAGCAAGAGCCAGAGGGGGGAAAAAGAGCAACCAGAGGGGAAAAAAAGAGCAAGAGCACAGAGGGGGGAAAAAAAAGCAACAACACAGAGGGGGAAAAAAGAGAAACAGACCCCAGAGAGAAAAAAAGCGACAGAGACAAGGGGGAAAAAAGAGCCAAAAGGGGCAGAGGGAAAACAGAGAAACAACACAGAAGAACCAAGAGCGACAAAGAAAGAGGGAAAAAAAGGCCCAAAAGAACAGAGGGGAAAAAAAGCAACAAGAAGAGAGAGAGAGGAGAGGGGAGAGAAGGGGGAAGAGAGAGAGGAGAGAAAAAGAGAGAGGGGGGGGGGGGGGGGGGAAAGAAACCCGGGGGGAAAAAAACAGCAACAAAAGAAGAGAGAGAGAAAGGGGGGGGGGGGGGGGGGGGGAGGGGGGGGGGGGGGGGGGGGCAGGGGGGGAAAAACAAAAGGGGGGAAAAAAAGAGCAAAAAGAAAGAGGGGGGAAAAAACCGGAAACAAAAAAACACCAGGGGAAACAGAGAAACAACACAGAGGGAAAACGAGCAACAGACACAAAGAGGGCTTTATGAACTTTGTGAGAAAAGCTTTCCAAAAAGAACCTAAGGGCAGAGGGGTAACAGAACAACAAAAAAGAAAACAAAAGTCTTTATTTAAAATTTTTTGAGACAGCTTTTCCCAAAATTAACCTAAGGCCCGAAAGGAAAAAAAAACAAAACCCGAAAGACACAAAGAGTCTTTATAAACTTTTGTGAGACAGCTTTCCAAACTGTAACCTAAGGACAGAGGAGTAACAGAACAACAGAAAGACACAAAGAGTCTTTATAAACTTTTGTGAGACAGCTTTTCAAACTGTAACCTAAGGACAGAGGGGAAAAAGAGCAACAGACACAAAGAGTCTTTATGAACTTTTCTGAGACAGTTTTCCAAACTGTAACTAACCTAAGGGAAAAGAAGACCCTGGCTTATGTGTAAACCACTCTTTGCCTTCTGTTGACTGCCTCTCTCTCCTCCTTCTCCTCTTACTGCATTTCAAATGGCCATTCATTTTGTCAGAAATTGCCTTTGCGAAGGTTTTTTCTTCTTCTGCTAACTCTCTTTCCTTCCTGTGGTCTTGAGAACGTAAGTCTTCTGGTTTCATTATAGAATTATCAGGTCTGAATATCAAATAATATTGCTGAAAGCTTTGATGATGAAATGGCTTACAGGAAAGTGTATTGTGTGTGTGTGTGTGTGTGTGTGTGTGTGTGTTTGTGTGTGCGCGCGCGCATATGTGTGTGTATAGGTCTGTGCGCACACAAACACGAGCGAATATGTACGGGCGTGCATATGTGAGTGTGTGTGTAGGTGATTGGTTGGTGTCAACACATACATGATAAACTACATAGATGTATTCATTAAAAAAAAATTGAAATAAAAGAAAAGTTCCTCCGTAGGGATGCCGGGTGGGGGAGGGGGGGGGGGGGCTGTCAGTATAAATAGAATCCCCACATTCTGGAATTTTCCTCTTTTCTATCACTCTCTTTGTTTCTGCATTGTTCCTGTTCTTCCTGAAACGTCCTCCTTGTCTATTTTCTGCCTTCTTGGTCCATTCTCCTGCCTTTTCCTCCCACAAAGACAAAAGATAACATTTCTCTCCCACGCCAAAGTCGGATGCGCTGGGCCTGACTTGTCAGGTCAAGCGCTTAACGGCTGCACAACGCATTTTAGCTCATTATAACAGACACCAAAACCTACTGTCTGAGCGTTCGACGACGAAGAATTCGCCATCTTTTCAACGATCAAAACCATGTCCTACCCTTTCTGCACCTAGAAGAGTATTATTTTCAGTGTAGCGCAGTCATGATGATCTTTAAACTAAAAACAACGCCACTGATAAATTATAACAACAACAAAATACAACCGGAATATTCAGCGGAAGCACACTATTTTGCTGGAGCCTGTGATCAGTAGTGTCTTTGCTCTATCAATGTATCATCAAGCCCTAACGGGTTTTAACGTCGTGTGTCCCCTTTTAAGATGCTAACAGCAAGGCCAAACAGCGCCTCTGGCACTACCATCCTTCTTACGTCTGGCCTTATGAATGGCGGTGTTCTGAAATGTCTCTCAGAGAGAGAGAGAGAGAGAGAGAGAGAGTGTGTGTTTGTGTGTGTGTGTGTGTGTGAGAGAGAGAAGAAGAGAGAGAGAGAGAGAGAGAGAGAGAGAGAGAGAGGAGAGAGAGAGAGAGAGAACTTCAGACAGCAAACAAGCGTACAGACGGAGACAGACCCACGCCATATAAACAATAGCAACCCCCCAAAAAAACGTGACTTCAGGTTCACACAAACTTCAAATAAGAGTTGTCTACTGTCACACACACACACACGCACAAGAGAGTCTTTTAAATCACTAAAAAAAAAAAACAAGGAAGAAAAAAAGGAGGACTTCGTACAAGTGCATCAAGTAAAATGTGAACTTATCAAACAGAAACATCAAGCGGACAATACCCTCTCGTCTCTTGGCAACCAGTGCCGGAGGATAAGAAGTGAGGCATTGAGGGAGGGTGAGGGTGGTGGTGGGGGGGGGGGGAGTTGTTTGTCATGAGAAGGATGGATGAAGGTAATTGGAAGACTGAGTGGAAGGAAGGAGTGAGGGAGGGGTAAAGGTGGTGAAAAAAAAGAAAAAGGAAGGACGGCAATGACCGCAATTCGAATACTTCACAACTACAAACGAGAGAGAGAGAGAGAGAGAGAGAAAAGAGAGAGAGAGAGAGAGAGAGAGAGAGAGAGAGAGAGAGAGACCCCCTTTATAGCCTTTTTATTACATTCTGTCTGACGGGAAGAAGACAGTGCGACAGTTCGGTGGTTAGAACCTTGGACACGTCGGTAACCTTAATCATCCGAAGGCGCGGGTTCAAATCCTGCTCAGATGATGACCGTTTGAGAGGATTTTTACGTCTAGACCCGACAATGGTTCTGACCATTTCAACTTGCATTGTCCTTCGATTGTGACAGTAAACCGAGCTCCAGTGTTTTTGCAATCAATCAAAACAATCACACAAAAAAGGGGAAAGGAGCAAACAAACAAAAAACAAACAAAAAACCCCACACCCACGCATAACCTTCTTGCGTAAAAAAATAAATTCCAATCTACTTTTCGTAGGAGAAGGTTAAATCTACGGTGGTATGAATGACACGGACATACTCAAATAAATTAATGAATTTGTGAACTAAGAGAGGAATGGAGGGATCCACTGGATTACACCTGCCCCTAAAACCTGCTCAAATGAGCGTATGCCCCCGTCTCTTCAAGGAACAAAAAGAACAGTAAGGGAAAAGAAAGAGAGAGAGAGAGAGAAGAGAGAGAGGAGAAAAGAGAGAGGAGAGAGATATTTAAATCGAAAAATTTTTTGGAGCTTTTCACCCCCCCCCCCCCCCCCCCCCCCCTCTCTTTTTGCTTTTTTGTTTGGTTTTTTTTTCCTTTTCCCACTTTGAAAACCTCTGATGGATACCAAAGGTGCGATGCAATATACCGGGGACAAAAGGGGGAAAGGGACAGGGAAACAAAGATATCATCAACCATTCCATAACACGTGGATGATTTACACATGTGTTCCTTTACCTCTCTAGGCCTATGAGAACCCCTAAACAAAAAAAACTGTCCCCGCTATTGCCTCTTGTTTTTTGTCGTTTAGTGATCTCCTTTATTTTGTCTGCCTGTCTGTTTTCTTCTCTGTTTCTGTATGTAAAAATTAACATGTCGATCCCTCTTCTCTCTCTTTTTTTTTTTCTCTTCTCTCTCTCTTCTTCTCCTCTCTCTCTTCTTCTCCTTCAGAAAACAGTAACAGAAAGACAGACAGACAATCAAAAAAACAATCAAAACATGCCAAACAAACATCAACAGGGACAGGGAAAGAAAGACAAAAAAAAACCACACACACACACAAAATCATCCCCCCCCCCCCCCCTCCCAGATTCTTTCAGGAAGTTAAAAATGGTGTCCGATGGAACATTCCGAAAAAGGATCTTCAAAGAGTCTGCAGTAAAATGCTTCCACGTAATATCTTGGACATCTCCACACTCCAGAAGCAGATGCTTCATTATTACCCGCACATCACAAGTCACACACCATGGGATTCCCCCTCCCTTAAGCAAATGAACATGGGTGATAGGAGAATGACCCGTGTGTACACTGGTGAGCACTGTTGCTTCCCTTCGGTTTTTAACACTCAGAGGGAGAACCTCTGTCAGGTTAGGGCGAATCTGTAAAAGTCTGTTGTCCGTCTGAGCATTTCATTCCTCTTGCCAGAGGGACTGGGCGTATTGTTGGCTTTTAGGTTTCAAATCCGTGTATGGCACCCCTGGTGAGTCGGTTAACCGTTTCGTTGCCCCGAATGCCCCGGGATCCATACCAAAACAATATCACACCCGTCCCGTCTCAAGGAAGTATACAATTCGTAGAACTCCTGAAGCTTAGGATGGTTTATGTTCGTACAAGTGACAGCCTCCAGAGCGGAGAGCAAATCCGGACATACCAAGAAGCCTTTCCCTCCAGAATGCTGGATCAGTTTCAGAGACAAAACAAGAGCACTAAGCTCGGCAGTGTACACACCGAGCCCGCTGAAGTGGTGGCAGAAGAAATTTCTCGAACTTGGCCTGAAACCGGGGATTGAAAACAACAGTCGTAAGCAGGGTTGTTGTACTCCGAATGCAGTTTCATGTAGTAGTTCTGAGTCAGCTTCAGACAGCAGTTCTTCAAAGAGGGTTCTCCTGCTTCTGCGTATAAGCTTTACACTGGCGTTGTCCGAAAAGCACCCAAACAAATTCTGAGCCCCTGGTGGTGAATGGGGTCTTGACGCTTCAAATAAGAAGGCTTCGCTGATCCATAGACCTGGCAACCATAATCTAACTTGGAGCGCACCAGCGCCCTATAAACACGCAGCAGTGTCCTACGATCTGCTCCCCAGTCAGTAGGGGCGATCACCCGCAGGAGGTTCAGGGCTTCCACACAAAAGGATCAAGAGACAAAACAAACGCCACAGGAAACAAGACAGGAGTAAATTTTTAAAAAAGAAAAAGAAAGAATACACCTAATTTCTCCCCCCCCCCCCCCCCCCCATCCCCTCCCCCACCACACAGGTGGTATTAAACTAAAGCCCACACCCATAAACAAGCCCCTGCCTCCATCAATTCAGAAGCTAACTGCTGCCTCTCTCATGGAGACTGACTCCTGTAACTCACCAACCCTACCTGCCTGCCTGCCTGCCTGAATCCTCCTATACTAGTCAATACAGCGATACGCCGATAGCTCTAGCTATAGATCTACCTCTCTCCCTCCTTTTTCTCCAACCAGAAACCCAGCAGGTTCGCTGACCATAAACAAGGAAGAAAGAAAGAAAGAAAGAAAGAGAAAGAGAGAGGGAGAGAGAGAGAGCGAGAGAGAGAGAGAGAGCGAGAGAAGGAGAGAGAGAGAGAGACATCTAAGGAAAAAAAAGAAAACAAAAGGGGGTAGAAGGACGGGGTCTTTAATGCCAAAGCTTTGGCGCGAGCCACCTGCGCGATTCTTGTTTTTCTGGGTTTTTTGGCTCTCTGCTTCCTTCATCTTCTATTTTTTGCTTTCTTTTTCTTTAAAAACCTTACACGGGAGGGGGGGGGGGGGGGGGGGGGGGGGGGGGGGGGGGCAAAAATCGTGCCTGTAAAGCACTCATTCCTACGCGATCTAAAAAAAAAAAAAATCACGGGTGTACTTTATAAGGGGTCATTGATTTTGCCACAGATAAATTTGAAGTTTGTTTCGTGTTGGCAGGCACATCCGCGTGAACTGGGGATTTCCTATCAAGTCTGAAGAAAACCGCACTACAGCTTTGAGGGAAGAACGGAGCGCAGATTCAAAATAAAACGTAGCAGGAAATTCTCCCACAAACCATGATGAACTCACTCTGCCCAGCAAAAACTGAATGGGCGACCGAAGGCCAACCAAGCCTGATGCTGGCGGCACACTTTTGTTCACATCTGTCTGTGGCATGCTGGGCTGCTCCTTACCAGCAAGTTTATGGTTACTCTTTTTTTTCCTCCCTACGTGTTTCAAGTTTTAAACAGAATCTACGATAGTGCTTCCTTGCCGTCTCAGCTAGCTCAAACTTCACAGATACAAAACAGTAACGTTCTTCCAATATGCAAAACAAATAAATAGAAAAAATGTCTGGGGGCAGGATAGCCTTGTGGTTAGAACGTTGAGCTCGCTCTGCATCTGACAGCGCGGGTTCAATCCACCACAGAGACGCCTGTTCTAGGGGAGTTTTTCCCCCTTGGGAGTTCACATTAGTGCCGATTTCACTCCCTCCCCTAAAGTCTTTCGAATGAGACTATATAAACCGAGGTCCCGTGTGCGAACGGACACAGAATAATTATCTTGTCGTTAAAACCCGTTCCGCCTTTCGGAAAAGTAAGCCACTGCACGACGGTAGTTCCATAGATCTCCAGGCAACAAAATCTGAAAAAACCCAAACGCATGGACACTGGTGTCGTGTATAGACATCATCAATGAAGTCCAAATACACCTACCTACTTATAAAATTAATGGTGGGCAAAAGCCCGTTGACGCAACATCTGGCCAATTAATGTGAAACTCGGAGCTCCAGCTAGGGAATACCCCCCCCCCCCCCAAAAAAAAAAACACCCCAACAACAACCAACAAAAAAAACAACAACCAAAAACCCCAACAAAAAACAACAGCCAAACAACAACAACCCCCCCCCCCTCCCCCCAAAAAACCCCAACCTCTCCCCCCCCCAAAAAAAAATCAATCTCAATACTCCCTACCCCCCCCCCCCCCCCCCCCCCCCCCCCAAAACAAAAAAGCCCCTTCCAAAACACAAAGCAAAACAAACCCCTAACCTTCCCGCACCTAGAAATCATCAAAATAGAAAACAAAAGTTAAATGACCAAAGACAGGGACAAGTCCAATGAAATGTGTGTGTGTGTGTGTGGTGTGTGTGTGTGTGGCATGGAGCTACTGAAAGCCTATTATACGAACATGTTGTGGGGGGGGGGGGACCAACAGAGACTGGGGAATGAGAGAGTGGGGAAGGGGGGTCAAAGGCGGGGGTTCAACTTCAAAAGGTGCAGGGAGAGGAGGGTGGGGAATGAAGTAGGAAGATTGGGCAGAGTAAGGGTCAAAAGGCTGGTTCCAACTTTCTACAGACAGGACCTGGGAAAATAAAGACTGAAGGGAATGGGTGGAGGAAGAGGGGTTGGGGTTAAGGGAGGGGGCGATCTTTCCACTGTTGGGGGACCGTTGGGACGAGGTGGGGGGAGGTGGTAGGTCACAGGGGGGGGGGGGGGGGGGGGGATGGGCAGAAGGTGGGGGGGGGGGGGGGGACGGTCTCAGAGTGAAGATGATCGATCTCCTCGATGCAGTATAGACTGAACGAAAATAGGTCACGATCATGAACTTCCTCTCTCTCTCTCTCCCCTTCTCTCCTCTCTCTCTCTCTCTCTCTCTCTCTCTCTCTCTCTTCTCTGTTTCTTCTCTCTCTCTGTCTGTCTGTCTCTCTTCTGTGTCTGTCTGTCTGTCTCTCTGTGCCTGTCTGTCCGTCTGTCTCTCTCTCTCCTGAAAAAGACCCTTGCACTCTGTGAGATACGCTCGAAAACCTCCGGAGAAACTTCTTCCCCTGAAGGCCACAAACAGTCCTTCGGATGAGACTATAAACCGAGGCCCCGTGTTCGAACACACGCAGAACATCTTGCGCACACGTTAAATCCTGTTCCGCTTTTCGGAAGAGTAGACCATTGTGTGCCGGTGGAAACAGATGACAAAATTGACAAAACCGCATACACACGGGGACTGGATGTAAAAAAGCACACGAGTGCTTATTCCATTATCCTCGATATAAAAGAATAAATAAATAAATAAATAAACTCTACTTCAGTGGCAGTGAAGAAAGACACGATCACGGAGTTGGACTCCTCATCCACAAAGACACGGCGAATGAAATCATGGGGTATCGACCACCACCACTATCAACACTAAAAAATCAACAATAATAATAGTTGTTGAGATAGTAGTAGAAGCAGAAGCAGCATCAATAGTAGCAGTAGTAGTAGTAGTAATAGTAATAGTAGTAGTAGTAGTAGTAGTAGTAGTAGTAGAAGTAAAAGTAGTAGTAGTAGTTGCAGGAGCACAATGTCTTTTAAAATGTGCCGGTGCTTCTTCAATTTAACGTCTGTCAACTTCACGTGATATTAGATGCATATGCGCGTTCGTGCGTGCGCGTTTTCGACTTGCTCTACGTCAATTTATTCCAAATGCTAATCTGATGAGAAAATAAAATAATCCTAACACAGAATAAAACCAAAAATAAGGCATGGCATATGAATGAATAGCAGAAACTGCAGAAGAAGAAGAAGAAGAAGAAAAAGAATGCAAACAGTGCAAGACAAGAGTAAAGCAGGAAGACAAGGAAACTGGATGACAGGCGATCGCATTGGCCAGTAATGCTGTGAGGGAAGGAAGGAAATTCTGCAATCCACTGAGGGCATGACAAGACACGCAGGACAGCCCCCCCCCCCCCCACCCCCCCCCTTCCCCCACCTCGTCCCCCCTCTTTCCCCTGCACGGACACACATCTATTTGGAAGAGGATTCCAAACAGGATTCAGGGTGTGCTGATATTTAATCAGGACGCTGAATTTTACAGACGGATCTGAGATTTCAGATAATTATCTTAAACTCTACATCGCAGTCAAGTGAGTAGAGTGTGTTGGCAAATGTGTAGTGCTGGTGCGATGTTCAGAATCTCTGGTCGATTTGAACGTGTATGTCCCGCGTCCACTTGATCTTGAGTGGTGCTCTGGGAACTAGTCTTTTGGATGAGATGGTATCAAACTGAGGTCAAGACGCAAGATGCAATCACCGCGTGTTAAAGAACTCACAGCGACAAGAGTCAAGATTTGTCCTCAGCAAAAATTTGAAGAAAAAGCCCCCCCCCCCTCCCCCCCCCACATCTTTGGGAGGATAACAGACACACATAGAAACATGGTTTTTTGGGGGTGGTAATACCTCCTCAGGGAAAACAGCCCAAATCTCACACACAGAAATCTGCTGACAGAAAGCAGTGTACAATATAATAATAATAATAATAATAATAATAAAGCACCCACACAGACGCAAATGTGCAAAACAAGAGCAAAGCATGAAATGGAGTGACATGTCTGACAAGCAATCGCACCTCCCACAAACGCAAAAAGAAGCAAACTTAAACAGATGCAAGACAACGAGTCAAGTATGAAACGGAGTGACAGGCCTGACAAACAATCGCACCTCCATGGAACGCCAAAAAAAGATGAATAAACATGCCAACAAATGCACAAAGAAGAAGAAGAAGAAGAAAGAAGAAGAAGAAGAAGAAGAGAAGAAGAAAGAAAGAAAGAAGAAAAAACAAACAAAAGGCAGGAAGAGAAGAAAGCCTGTGTGAGAAGTGATTGCATTTGCCAGTTAATGCTGTGTGGAAGGAAGGAAATTTTGCAATCCACTGACTGCATGACAAGACACGCGGGACTGCTCCCCATACTCCTCCCCCCACCCCCACCCCCCCCCCCCCCCCCCCACCACCCCTCTCTTTCTGCCTGCACAGACAGATGTGGAGAGGATTCCAAACAGGATTCATGCTGTCTGCCGAATTCGATCAGGATATTGAATTTTCCAGGTGGTTTGAGGAGTTGGTGACATTTCCCAAGATCTGTGCTGTGTCGAAGGTTAATAATCTGTTGAGTTCGTGGTGCTTAGTTTTGGAGTGACGTGAACGAAAGGGAGAGAGGGGAGGGAGGGAGGGAGAGGGAGAGGAGTGAGAGAGAGGGAGGAGAGAGAGAGTAGGGGGGGGGGGGAGAAAGAGAGAGGAGAGAGAGGAGAGAGACAGAGGTAGAGAGAGAGAGAGAGATGGAGAGAGAGAGAAGGGGAAAGAGAAAGAGAGGAAAAAGAGAGGGAGAGATAGAGAGGAGAGAGAAAGACAGACAGAGAGAGAGAGAGAGAGAGAGAGAGAGAGAGAGAGAGGAGAGGGAGAGAGAAAGAGAGAACAGAGACAGAGAGAGACAGACGCAGAGAGAGAGAGAAAGAGAGGGAGAGAGGGAGAGAAAGAGGGAGGGAGGGAGAGAGAGAGAGAGAGAGAGAGAGAGAGAGAAAGAGAGAGAAGAGAAGAGAGAGAGAGAGAGAGACAGACAGACAGAGAGAGAGAGCGACAGAGAGAGAGAGAGACAGAGTGCTGTAAGTGTGTTTGTGCTTGTGCGCGCGTGGATGCGGATGCGCACGCGTGTCCGAATACGTGTGCATACAATATACTATAATTATGCGAGTAAGCATGCGCGCATGCCCGTCATCCACAGATGTGTGTCATCGCGCAAGCGCAGGTCGGAATAGAAGCCACCGCGCCGAAATGGGCATGGTTTGTGTCTCCCGGTTCCAGTAGCGTCGAGGTAAAAAGGAAAGGGATAAGATCAAATAAAAAAAGAAAAGGGGGAGGCACAGGGTAATGCAGGGGTATTGAATGGCAGTAGACAATGAGACCTGGAACCTCCATCAGCTTTGCAGCAATCAAGTTTCCTGTCTCTGTTTACCGGCTCCTATTACCTGGCCTACACGTCGACAATCACACCGCATCCTCCTGCATGTTGCATAGCACAAATAACATGCCATGTAAATGGAAAAAAAAAAGGAGAACAACACGAAACAAACACTGTTGCGCGCGCCCAAGCCATCCATCCATCCATCCATCCACACTTTGTGTGTCTTTTTCAAATCATGCGATGTGAGAAAACAAGCAGATTTCGTTTAGAAAAAAAAATAGAAAGAAAAAAATGCTTCTGAGCTCTATTTTGAGAGGGTTGCAATTACGATAAAGGTTAATATATTATTTTACCATTAGCTCAAGAAACAATCATCATCATCATCATCATTTCTCTCTCTCACTCACACACACACATACACACACACACACACACACTCACACACACACACTCACACACTCAATCACATCTCCCATCTGTCATCTATAGCTTTTTCTCCCCTTTGCGCACTTCTTTCCTCCGAACAACAATTTGAAACATGACGATGACGCTGAAGAAAATAAGCCGACATGGAGAAGGATAAACATCCGCCATGTCTATTTTTGCACATTTTCAACTGGTGAACTTTTGCACGAAACCGTCCTCCTCTCTTTTCTCCCTTGTTAAGCGAAAAGAATAGTCGACTTCTTCTTCACATCAATTTGGATATCCTCGTCATAAAGACACCTGACAAAATAGTAAACAAACAAGCAAACAAACAAAAACAAGCTCCAGCAATTACCTGAAAATCTCAAATTTTGTGATTCGCGGTTTCGGATTGACACGGCGCAAATTCACACACAAAAAACAGCAAAAGATACGCGCTAAACAAACAAACAACGAATAACAAGAATGTGTGAGGTTGAGGTTTTCAACGCTGTCTAAGAACGACAGAACATTGAACCCAACTACAGCCCACTTAGTATGAAATGCCATTTTTGTTGTTGTGCGGGGTTCTTAGCTAGAGACTAGTGACAGGCTACGGAAGCTGAGATGAGCTGCTAACTGAAAACTCACTCTGTCCATCAACTGATTCGACAACGCCTAAGAGGAGAGGCAAACAAATAAACTAACAAAGACATTTTAAAGCAAAAAGTGAAGTTACGATAACACACTGACTCACACACACGCAGAGGAAATAATATCGGCACTGCCATTTTCATCGTCCAAAAGCACTTAGGAGCCATCATCTTTACACAACGGCAACAAGAGTCACCTCTCGTCCGTTCTAAACGCTGCTGACAATGGAAGGAACAAGGTTTACTGTCCTGCAATGCCACACATATGGTGACTGCAGACACTGGAGACTATAACAGTCTTACTTTAGAAATATTACTACTGGGGAGAGAGAGAGAGAGAGAGAGAGAGAGAGAGAGAGAGAGAGAGAGAGAGAGAGAGAGAGAGAGAGAGAGAGACAGACAGACAGTCAGACAGAGAGAGACAGAGTCAAAGAGAGAGACAGACAGAGAGAGACAGAGAGAGAGTCAGAGACAGAGACAGATAGAGAGAGACAGAGAGAGAGAGAGAGAGAGAGAGAGAAGAGAGAGAGACAGACAGACAGACACACAGACAGATAGACAGGCAGAGAGCTTCGCTGACAGTCTGAACATGAATTACACAGATGAAAATGCAGTCAAGTTCAGCAAATCCGAGAGAACAGTGCCGATTCACCATTGTTGATACAATTACATCTTGCAGGCATGTTTCCGACCAAGTTTAAAAGGCAAAAGTCTCCGTTGACAAATGTATCACACCAAGCTGACCATGAAAAATCTATAACTATTGCCATCCTTTTGTTCATTTGCCCACTGATTAAGGTAGCCACATGCAGACTTTGGGGATGATCTCTTAACTCGGCAACAGTGAGCATGCACTTAAAAACAAAACTGTCATCCGTTCCTAGCGGCACGCAATGCCCTACCTCTGCGACTGTCTTCACCTGTACACTCCTCCTCGTTCCCTCCGCTCTGCTGCAGATACCTTGTGCTTACGAACACCGAGATTCAACTAGTCCACTGTTGGCCGTCGCTCTTTCTCTGTTTCTGGTCCAGTGATCTGGAATGACCTCCCTCTCTCCCTTCGCCAAAAGCCTACTTATGACACTTTTAAATCCAGCCTCAAGACATATTTATTCCAAATCTGATTTCCCCCCTCTTGTTTCATCTCAAATCTATCCCTGCCTGAAACAGCCAAAAATCCCATCACCCTGCCAAAGTGTATAATCTGTGTGTGTGTGTGTGTGTGTGTGTGTATGTGCATTTGAATTTGTTAACTCTGTTACTTGTTATTGGTTGTGTGTACGGTATGTATGGGTGTGTTGAATGCAAGCGCTTTGATTTCTTTTAGCAAGATATAGCGCTATATAAATTCCATTTATTATTATTACTCTTCCGAAAGTCAGAACGGATATTAACACAGGACCTCAGTTTATAGTCTCACCCGAAAGGGCTTTCGGGGGGAATGGAATCGATATTTATGATAACTCCAGTAGGGAGGGGAGGGGGGACCTCGAACGGTACGGGTGTCTCGGTGGTGGCTCGAACCCACGCCGTCAGACCGCGAGCTCACTGCTCTAACCACTAGGGTATTCCTCCTCCCCCTCTCCCCAACTGCAGCTGATTTCCTAACATTGTCTCTGTCAGGGCCACTTAAAAACTGACACTCGAAACTGACACTACCACAATGGCCTCGACACTGCGTCGGATTTCCTTCCTTGTGACATCTCTGTCTGAACCACTTCGGCCTGACAATCACTCTCACCAGTTGATAGCACCACACACACACACACACACACACACACACACACACACACACACACACACACACACACACACACACATGCAACGAAAGCACGCACAAACGCAAGCATGTACATGTGTTCACGAGCGAACACGAACACTGACAGACAGACGCACACACAAACAGCATACAGGCACAGAGAGACAGACAAACACACACACACAGCTGAGACCAACCTAGCAGGAAAACATTCAGGCCAGACAGACAGAAACACACACCACAACACACACAACCTCCCCCAGCCCCCCACAACACCCCTCCCCCCCTCCTACACGCACACCACAAACAATCCCCCCCCCCCCCCCCCAAACACACCAAACACAAACCAACCCCTACACACATCACAATCCCCCCCCCCCCCCCTCCCCCCAATACACACACTCCACAACCCAACCTCCCCCCCCCCCCCCCCCCACAACCCAACCTCCGCCCCCCATTCCCCAAAGTTCACAACACACACACACACACACACACACACACACACACACACACACACACACACACACAGAGCAGGTAGACAAAAAACACGAAAAGTCTTAGGTTCAATTCCACCCCAACACATACACACACACTCTCTCTCTCTCTCTGTCTCTCTATTATATATCCCTAAGGGCGGGGACTGAACGTAAAAAAAGCACATGGGTGCTTATTTCATTATCCTCGAAATAAAAGAAATTGTCATTGTCATTGTCACACACACACACACAGACACAGACACACACACACGGCAGGTGGACAAAAACCACGAAAAGTCTTAGGTTCAATTCCACCCCAACACACACACTCTCTCTCTCTATTATATATCCATAAGGGCGGGGACTGGACGTAAAAAAAGCACATGGTGCTTATTCATTATCCCGAAATAAAAGAAATTGTCATTGTCACAACCCCACCCCCTCACACACCCCCCCCCCCCCCCCCACACACACACACCCCAACAAAAAAACCCACCCACCCCACGCACAACCCCCCCCCCACCCCCCCACCACACCCCAACACCCACCCACACCACACACACTTCCCCCCACCCACCCACACACACATACCCAACACCCACACTTCCCCCCCCCCCCCCCCACCACACCCCACACCCCCCCCCCACACACACACCCCATCACCCACCCACACTTCCCCCCACCCACCCACCCACCCCAACATCCACACACACCCACACCACACACACTTCCCCCCCCCCCCCCACACCACACACCCACCCACCCACACACAGACACACACACACCCCACAAACAGACAAAACTGATCCGGGGACTGACCCTGCAGAAAAGCGCTGAGGGCAGGCAAGGTGGGCTCCTGCCGCTCCTCGCTGGCCTGCTGGTCCAGCACTTTGTCCCGGAAGCGGAAGTGGCACTGTCCGTGGCAGACGGCGGACACCAGGGTGATGAGGGTGGTGATGTCCAGGTTCACCACCTCCCTCACCCCCCTTCTTCCCCCTACCTCCCTTTCTCCCCCGCCCCGGCCGTCCTCCTGGATCCAGTCTGGGCAGGCGAGGAGGATTCGCCTCACGCTCTCCTGGCTTCGTGGGCTCAGCTTCCAGGCTGAAACGAACGACGCTGTCTCGTCCGCGTGTTCTTCCTCTGACGGCGTTCGCTTCCCTTGCGGGGGGCTAGGGCAGACTCGTTTCACCTCGATCTCTGGAGCGCAGTCCGTTTCGAGGTCTGACGATGTCTGCTGGTCTGGTGAAGAAGAAGAAGAAGGAGGAGAAGGAGAAGGAGAAGAAGATGGAGAAGAACTGCCCGTCTTGGAACTGGGCTGGATTGATCTGTCGTTGTGGGGTTCGCCAGCTGTTGTTGTTGGGCTGCTACTGTCAAAGTAATTCGCGCCCGAAGACCTGTTAAAGGGGGAGACATCGCGGGGCGATTCTTTCAACTGGGGCCTGACTTTGAGCGCGGGCAAGAGCTCGGCCAGGCTTGTGTTACGAGCGCTCTCGCGCTGGTTCCGGTCATCCACGGTCTCTCCGTCACACGCAAGGTCATCGTCCATCTGCCCGTCACACGCAAGATCCCGCTTCGTCACTTCAGCATTGGAGACCGGCTTGGGGGACGTCGTGTTAGACGCCAGAGGGGCACGACTCTCAACTTCTCCATCGCAGACCAAGTCATCGTCGTCGTCATCATCATCATCATCACGAACCAGGCCGACGACGTTTTCCCGACTACCGTCACTTACCTCCTCCTCCTCTTCCTCCTCACTTTCCTCCTCCTCCTCCTCCTCCCCCAGGCGGTCGTGAGCCAGGTGGGCGGTGAGCATGCGGGAGATGTCGGTGTGCACGGGGACCACCTTTCCCCACACCTGCACCCCCATCTCCTGCAAGGTGGCGGCCATGGGCTGGGTCAGCGTGTTGTAGAAGGCGGCCTGGACCTGCGGCGTGCTGAAGTGGACCGGGTGGTGCTGCGCGCACTGCTGGTACTCCCTCAGCTGCTGCACCATGTCCCTCTCCCCGAACTGCCCTTGGCCTGTGAAAGGGGAGGAAAATAATAATAATAATAATAATAATAATAATGTATGGAATTTATATAGCGCTGAATCTTGTAAGGTAAACAAATCAAAGCGCTTGCATTCAAATCATTCACACAACACACTTAGGTGGGGTTGGTGGAGGTGAAGGCAGCTATTGAGAAGTAGGAACAGATAACAGGGGAAGATCTCAAGTAGAGTATAAGTGCGTTTTGAGGCTAGATTTGAAAGAATCAAATGAAGGCTTTTGGCGAAGTGGAAGAGGGAGGTCGTTCCATGTGGAGGGACCGGAAACAGAGAAAGAGCGACGGCCAACAGTGGTTTGTTTAAATCTGGGTGTTCGAAAGCTGAAAAAACCCCAAACAAAACGAAACATCCAACGCTAAGTATGGGTTATTATTATTATTATTATGTTGATTAAGTTTCGCCAAATTTTGTTGCAGGTTTTTTTTGGTTTTGTTTGTTGTCCTCCCTTCCTTCCCTCCACCCCCCCCCCCCAAAAAAAAAACAACAACAAAAAATCAGCAGTGGCACTTCTAAAGTGTTTAGTACAAACTCACAATGAAAACAAAGACAACAATAATACGTGATGGCGAAAGTGATTGATTGTCTCC
>CM054139.1:27921542-27924042 GCA_028751875.1 Rapana venosa
GTGATGATATAACTTTTGCTGTCTGTTTATTGAGGCCATTGAGGTCGACAGCCAATAACATCACCATCAGCAGCAGCAGCAGCTTCAGCATCGAATTGTGTTTTGCAGCACTCCACACGAAGTCTAGTACACTATACTAGCGCTAAATTAGCTTGCTTGAAAAGAAAGTAGAGCAGGCGCGCGCGCGCGCGCGTGTGTGTGTGTTGTGAGAGTGTGTGTTGTGTTTACTCTGTGTGTGTGTGTGTGTGTGGTGTTGTGTGTGTGTGTTTTGTTTATCTGTGTGTGTGTGTGTGTGTGTGTGTATGTGTTTATGTGTGTGTGTGTTTCGTGTGTTTGTGTGTGTGTGTGTGTATGTGTGTGTTGTGCGGTGTGTTGTGTGTGTTGTGTGTGTTATGTGTGTGTATTGTGTGTGTGCGTAAGTGTGTGCGTGCGTGTGTGTGTGCGCGAGTGTGTGTGTGTGCTTGAATGCATGCACGCGCGTGCCCATTTGTGAGTTCATGTGTGTATAAAATGCCTGTGGGTATACGTGTACGCCTGCATGCTGAAGCACACACACACACACACACACACACACAGAGCTTAATGCTGCCTTAAGTCCTCTTGACAGAAGAGCTGTCCTTAACCAAAGCAACATCAGTTCTAGTAACGTGGTTTAAGAAGAAGCCCTTTTATTTCAGACTGCATTCAAGTAGCCTGATTTACCAACCACACACACCACCTCAAACCTGTCATCCAGTTACTAACGCCCCCCCCCCCCCCCCCCCCCCCCCCCCACCCTCTCTCTCTTTCTCTGTACAAATCAAGAAGAAAAAACCCCATACCCTATCAGATTCCATTGTAAAATGATGAAACAAATTTCAGCTCTCAGCCAAAAGCAGAAGTCACATCAACTAGATAGATAGAGATAGATAGATAGATAGAGAGAGAGAGAGAGTCGGATTCGGATAATTTAATCATGTATAGGCCATGGGGATGGGATAGCCAGTGGTCGGAGCACTCGCTTTCCCCCAGCCAAGTTAAGCAGCGTCGAGCGTGGTTACCAGTTGGATGGGTGACCGTTTGCGCGCCTTGGCTTCAGTACAGCTCCCCCAGTTCACCCAGCTGTAAATGGGTACCTGCCCTCTTTATATTAGGGTCAGGGAAGGTAAAGCAGCGAGGGAGAGGAGATGGGCGCCGCCCTCAATATGCTGGCCCTAGAGAAGTGAGGTCTCTGACGCCTCGCTCCCCTACGACCTTATAGGTTATGGGACTCCTTTACCTTTACCTCCTTCCTTTATAGGCCATTGCCCCTCATGACAGGGTGTATACAACAAACACCCAAGAGCATTAACGTTACATATGAAACAATCATCAAAACAAGAAAGAGAGTTGAAAATTCAAGACAACAATGTTGAACGCAATTTAAATGCCTTGTATAAGTGAATTGATAATTTCTTACTGTTTGTTCATGCTTTGAGGCCATAAGTAATGCAAATCGAAACTGGCTTGGGAATTTATAAAATTTCAGTGGTATATGCTGTGTGTGTGTGTGTGGAGGAGAGAGATGAGTAGGAGGAGAGTGAGAGTAGGTAGAGAGAGAGAGAGAGAGGAGAGAGAGAGATAAGAGAGAAGAGAGAGGAGAGAGAGAGAGGAGGAGAGGGAGAGAGAGAGGAGAGAGAGAGAGAGGAGAGAGAGAGAGAGGAGAGAGAGGAGAGAGAGAGAGAGAGAGAGAACCAATCCACAAGCATTGGCCCCGAAATTCATGTCAACATGATGCCGGGGCGAACGAAAAGGGCTTCACTTTGGTGCCCTACATGTGGGTCGCTGATACAGTAAAAGGTAAAGGTGTTTCCATATCCTATGCGGTCGCTGGGGAACGAAATGTCAGAGACCTTCGCTTCTCCAGGAGCCAGCACATTGAGGGCGGCGCCCCATCTCCTCCTCCTTGGCTGCTTTACCTTTCCCTGACTCTAAAAACAGGGTAGGTATCCGGATACCCATTTACAGGTAGGTGAACTAACTGGGGGATTGCACTGAAACCAGGGCGCGCAAACGGTCACCTATCCACTTGAACCACGCTTGATGCTACTTAACCTCAGCTTGGGGAAAGCGAGGGCTATGACCACAGAGCTATCCTGGCCCATAACTGCTAAATTGTAGACAAACAGAGAGATTGTCAGCATACTTTGTACTTTAGCCAGCAGCTTATCTATCTACACAGCTTGTCATTGCTTTTCATCCCTTCCTTGTCAAGTATGAGTGAATGACTCATATCATTTATAAAGCGCATAACACAAAATCTGAACAGCTATAGGTAGGAGTGATCGTAGCACTGGGAGCCAGGGCAGGGGAGGGGGACCGGGAAAGTTAGAGGGAGGGAGGGAGGGAGGGAGGGAGAGAGAGAGAGTGAGAGAGAGAGAGGAGAGAGAGAGAGAGAGAGAGAGAGAGAGAGAGAGAGAGAGAGAGAGAGAGAGAGAGAGAGAGAGAATACACGCATCGCCAAGATCACTGACGAACACAG
>CM054139.1:27929042-27949042 GCA_028751875.1 Rapana venosa
TCTCAGCACTGGTCAACCTCCGAGCTCTGGCCGAGGAACGAAAAAAAATAAAATTCCATCCATCCCAGAATGCCGCCAGTAAACAGATATGGGTATCCCCACGGGTGTTTGTTAGAAATCTGGTTTTTAAATGGGTCACACAAGGAGCTACGCATTTCAAAACAACGCGCATTTCCTAGTGTTCATCTCTCTTCTCTCTCTCTCTCTCTCTCTCTCTCTCTCTCTCTCTCTCTCTCTCTCTCTCTCTCTCTCTCTCTGTGTTTCTCTCTCATCCCCACCCCACCCCTGTGTGTGTGTGTGTGTGAGTGGGTTTTTTTCTGTGTGTGTATGTGTGTGTCTGTGTGTATGTGTGTGTATGTGTGTGTCTGTGAGTGGTGGTGTGTGTGTGTGTGCCGTGCGTGCGCACGCGTGCGTGCATGTTTGAGAGAGAGAGAAAGAGAGAGAGGAGAGAGAGAGAGAGAGAGAGAGAGAGAGAGAGAGAGAGAGAGAGAGCCAGCCAGAGAGACAGAGACAGAGTCAAGAGTCGGACAGACAGACAGACAGACAGACAGACAGACGACAGACAGACAGACAGACACACACACACACACACACACACACACACACACACACACACACACACACACACACACACACACACAGACAGGGTAGGAAACATGAAGACGAATCAAACAGACAGATGGACAAACTAACTGACAAACAGTACAGGCCAGCCATTCAGACAGCTCTGAAAGAGTCAGAAGGGTTAGCAGGCTAGGGAGAGAAGGGCCAACTCCTCTCTCTCACTGTCTGTCTGTCTCTCTGTCTCTGGGTACCCCGCAGTTATTGATCTGAAGAGGGAAGAAGGTGCTGTGTGGGGCACTGGGGGATCAGGAAGCGGCAGAAACCACAGACTGATGATGATGATGATGATGATGATGATGATGATGATGATGATGATAGACTGCTTGCAGAGAATACGAATAATACGAATTCATATTTTTGCTGTTGAGGGTAAATGAATAAGCACAAAAGCTTCTTTTACACCGTAACATCTTCACTCTACCAGTCTCCCATAAAAAGTCTGGAGAGAGAGAGAGGAGAGAGAGAGAGAGAGAGAGAGAGAGGAGAGAGAGAGAGGAGGAGAGAGAGAGATGAGAGAGAGAGAGAGAATGGAGAGACAGACAGACAGACAAAAGAGAGTTTACTTTCGATAGCTCTTACCCCCCCCCCCCCCCCCCCCATTCTTTCCACTTTTCTGGAGGTAAAGGGGTGGGGTAGAAGAAGGGTTAAAGAAACAGACAGATATGTAAAAGGCGAAAGGGAGGCAAAGGCAAGACGTAAGGACAAATAGAAGCCTGAGAAGTAGGATGGAGACGTCTTTTTTCTTTTTTCTTCCTGACTCTAACAGTTTTCTTTTTCCTGGTCTTTTTCCATTATCTTTCGACAGGAAAAGCTCTATGAAAAAAAATCTATCAGTACATAAAAAATCTATAAAAAAAGCTTTGTATCAAATCTGTAAGAACTGTCGAACAAGATAACAACAACAAAAAGACATCACGGGAATATCCTTGGACTGTTAGGAAGATCACTAGAAGACTATCCGAGAAGCATTAATTAAGCGAAGAGGGACATAACGATCAACGGCAAGGATTACTACCACCATGAACATTTACACGGCGCTGGCTCTTACTGAACAGTGATGGAACAAGCTACGTACACTCTGAAGACAAAGACTGTGTGCAAGAAGTGGGGGGAAACATTATACAGCTTCGGAGTTGCTTGTTCATACAAGCAGAGTGATGGGTTGCTGCCAAGTCTTTATGTCACCATTATAACAGCTTATTCTCTGATCGAAGACTTATCTATTTTTATTCTTTGATCTAAGACACTAAAAAAAAAAATACAGAGCTTTACATCCAACTCCACGATGGTCTCGACCACACGCCACAGAACAGCGCATAGTTGTGGGTGACTGGAACAAGGCACCTGCAGACTATACTGCAGCACTAAAGAGAAGTAGTAAGAGCTGCAAACTCATAGAATTTCCAGATCATAATGATCTTTTGGAAGCCACAGACGGTTCATAAAAAGCACCCCAGGAAAAAAAAGCGTTGAATTTCTATATACACTTAAAAAGATGATAGTGAAGATGAATCTATGTTCGCAAGACGAGTTTGTGAGTGATCGCACGGGAAGGTAATCTTGGAGGCTAGGGCTGTTATCAAGCTATGCCTTCCCACTGACATCAATGGCTTGGTTGGCACATGTTCAACAGGGACTTGTCCAACTTATAGAAAATCAACTACAAAAAATAAATACAAAAAAATACAAAGAAAGGGGAAATAAAAAAGAAAGACCAACATGGCGAAAACATCCCACAGGGAAAAACAAGAGAAAGAAAGAATAGTCATTACTCCAAAGATACAGCAACATTCACAATGTCACAGTGTGTGACATTCTGCGCATCTAAAGCAGAAGTTCCCTTTCAAGAATATTTGACCAAGCATCAAAAGGGCTCTCAAGACTGCTTACATTGATCTCTCTGCTCCAAAGTGAAGCTAATCCACACAATTATCAAACATTCCAGGCCTCCACACATGCAAAGCACAGACAGACTTGATAAAAAAGAAAGCTCCAACAAGATCTCCAAGATCCTAGCACCTTCTACACGGATCGCACATCATGACTACAGGAAAAAAAAAGCACACAACGGCGGAGACAACTTGCGGCATTTCCAGCCACCTTTGACCACCACACAAAAAACCCCTAAAAGCTAGAAAATGATCACACTATCGTATCACATCTGGTATTGTGAAAAGGCCATCTTGCAAGGTACACTGTTTCTAGCCAGTAAATACAAGGGCAACACCCCTTCCCTTCAAACAAACAAATCCCAAAGGAATAAATAATAAAAATAAAAATAATAATGAAACCGCAAGAAGACGACATGAAGCTGCAGGCCCACGAGGGCTTGACCTTTGCTGGTTCCCCGAGAGAGGCAGAAGATAGACGGACGTGATAAAAGATTTTCATGACACCACCAATGCCCCTACAGCTCGGTTAGGAGATTGTCTGGGCTTGAAATGTTGCTTTTTGTTTATTCCTTTCTTTCTGAGTTATTCCTGCCTTGCTTTAAAAAAATTATATCGCCACATTCTCCCTTCCTCCACCCATTCCTAGCTTTCTGATTGTTCTTTTTGTCTCCCCCGTTCCTTTCGATGTTCGCTTTGCCTTCTATTTCTTCCTTCCTCTGCTTTTCTTGTTTCAGCATTCCTTGGTCTTTCTGTTTCTTTTGTTACGATTCTCAGTCTTCATTTCTCGTCCTTTTCTTTTTTGGGGCTTTTTGTTTTGTTCCAGAAAAGAGACTACATACGACGAGAACTCAACAGGCAATTCTATCTCTTCTGCTCTCTCCCTTCCCCTCTCTGTCCATTTATATGCATGTACGTGTGCGTGTTTACGTGTATGTGGCACGGGGGTGTGACAAGCCCCGCGCGCGCGCGCGCGTGTGTGCATGCATATAAAAGTGTGACAAGCCGAATACATATGCATACTTAAATGCATAGTGTGTGTGCATGTGTGTATGCGTGTATGTATGTATGTATGTATGTATGTATGTATGTATGTATGTATGCATGTATATATGTATGTTGTGTTTGTGAGTGAGTGTGTGTGTTTATGCAAGTGTGTAAGGGAGCGACAGCGAGCAAGAGAGAGAGAGAGAGAGAGAGAGAGAGAGAGAGAGAGAGAGAGAGAGAGAGAGAGAGAGAAGAGAGAGAGAGAGAGAGAGAGAGAGAACTGACAGACAGACAGACAAAGACAGAGACACAGACAGACAGACAGACAGACCCCCCCCCCCCCCCCCCCCCACACACACAAAGAGACCACACTGCAAGGGTGGCGGATAATGGTCAAAGGCGGTGGTTGCAGGTGGGAAGAAGAGAGAAGATTTCAGTCAGTCAGCCAGTCAGCCAGTCTGCCAGCCAACTTGATTGCCATCAATCTAACTTTCCTTCTTTGTTCCAGACTGCGCAAGACCCAGTTATTTGGTATTGACCCGAAGCGCTACCGAAGTCTGTCTTTGTGTGTGGTCTCTGCGTAACATCACATCACATCACATCTGGGGACGGGATAGCCTAGTGGTTAGAACATTGCGCTCGCAATCGGACGACCCGGGTTCGATTCCCGTTCAAGGGGATATTTTTTCCTGGAGTTAACATCAGTGCAGACTCCACTCTCCCCCAAAAGTCCTTCGGATGAGACTATAAACCGAGGCCCCGTGTGTGAACGCACGCAGAGCATCTTGCGCACACGTTAAATCCTGTTCCGCTTTTCGTAAGAGTAGGCCATTGTGTGCCGGTGGGAACAGATGACAAAATTGACAAAACCGCATACACACGGGGACTGGATGTAAAAAAGCATAAAGTGCTTATTCCATTATCCTCGATATAAAATAAAAAAATAAAATAAAAATAAAAACATCACATCACATGCACGTCGCCAGAAAACTGCCCTACCGCAACTCCTTCGGGTGTGGAGGTGTTTGTTGTTGTTTTGTTGTTGTTTTTTCTTCTGGGGATGGGGGTAGGGGTTACAGGTTTTAAAATATTCCCATTAATTCTTTCTTCGATCCTTCATTTCTAAAGTTTGACCACTTCTCTACTATTACAATACAAAAACCACGGGTTTTTTGTGTTTTTTTGTTTTTTTTTTAGAAAGTAGGTCTGGCTCAGGCCAAAAGTTGCGTCAGTTATTTATGTCAGCTATCTGCCAAGGCCTACACTAAAATGTTGTTATGTTGTAAAATGTTGTGCTGAGATTGCCTTCTTCAGCCACGACAAGCTCTTAACATAACAACCTGCACTCTCCTTTAAAGGAGAAAAAATCCTCTGAAGTCAGAGTATGGCTGTCTATATGGCGAGGTACTTAAAACAGTCACACACGCAAACCTCTCATTCAGTATGCAATTTCAAGCTCACAGTGATTCCTAGGTGGGATGAGTAAGTCAGAGTACACATTCTTGGTGACCCCCAGTGTTAATCTGGGGAACACACAACAACAACAACAACAACAACAACAACAGAAAGTAGGTATGAATTTTTTGTTCCCTGCTGGTAGAAAAAAATGATAGAATAAACATTCCAGCCTTGTAAATATGGATTTTTTTTAAACAGGTCAGAATTTATTTGATATTCTTGCTAGATGGAGACTTGGGTAAGCTTTGAGTGACAAGGTTACTGATATTTGTAAGTAACTTAAGATTTTCTTCTTCTTCTTTTTCTTTTAAACTACACAGTCTGCAATACAACACACATATACTTTCCATTAACTGTTCAGAGGTGTGATAAAACAACAATAACAACAACAGCAACAACAACACACACACACACGCACGCACGCACACAAACCAACCGATTTTACCATTACCAACCATCACCACCACCACCACCAACTACCCGTCGACACGGCAATAGATCCACTTTCTAAGTTATGATATATCGTCCAGACTGACTATATATCATTGCTCTCTCTCTCTCTAGCTCTCTCTCTCTCTCTCTCTCTAGCTCTCTCTCTCTCTCTGCCAGACTGCCCTCCCCCCACCTCCTTTCTCCCTTGGAGGGATATAGAGGGATAAAGGGAGAGGAAAGCCTAGTGAAAACATAGGCTTGTATTGGTGCTTCTCACGAATACCAATCTTCAGTCCAAAAAAAAAAAAAATCTCTCTCTCTTTCTCTCTGTCTGTCTGACTCACTCTCTCAAGTCTCTGCAATTGTCTGTACGTCAGTCTCTCTGTCTCCCCCCCCCCCCCCCCCAACCACTTCTGTTGTCCCTACTCACAATCACCACCACCATCTTCAACCCCACCCCTCCCTTCTCTCTCTCTCTGTGATGTTCTCTATATCTTGCTTGCCTTCCAGTATGTGTGTGCGCGTCTGTGTGTATTGTTTTCCATGCAATTCTATGTCAATATGCATATTTTCCCTTCTTATTTACTTCTTTATTATTTTGAGGGCTGGATGTAAAAAAACATGTAATGTTTAATCTACTACCCTCTGAAAAATAAAAATTGTTAAAAAAAATGTTCAAAACTGTTCTCTCTCTCTCTCTCTCACCCCCCCCCCCCCACCTCCCCCAACCCTCTCTCTCTCTCCCTCCCCTCCCCCTCACCTGCCCAGATCAGATGCAGCGCCTGACCCTTGCGGGCCACGACCTTGAACCAGGAGCGACCTTGGTGGGCGACGACATCCACCTCCAGGCTCTGGCGACGTCCCGGGGAGGCGAAGGGCTTCATCAGGCGCGTGACCCCGGGCAGGTGAGTGGCGGCGTGCACGATGGCCGCGAAGTGACTCAGGTTACTGCTCTGCAGCTGGGCAGCCTGCGTCGCTTCGTCCTTGTTGGACAGCTGGAAGCATAGACGGATAGGAATGGATGGGTGGATGGGTGGGTAGGTTGGTGGGTGGGTAGGTTTGTTGTTGGGTATGTTTGTTGGATGGGGGTTTGGGTGGGTGGGTGGGTCGGATGGATGGATGGATTGATGACAAATGGCAAATTATTTCGAGGATAATGAATAAGCACCCATGTGCTTTTTTTTTTACATCCAGTCCCCGCCCTTAGGGATATATATATATATATCTATATCTATATATATATATAAGAGAGAGAGAGACAGCGAGAGCAAGAGGGCGAGAGAGAGAGAGAGAGACAGAGAGAGGGAGAGAGAGTGTGTGTGTTGGGGTGGAATTGATGGGTGGGTAGATGGATGGATGGTTGGATGAATGGGTGGATGGATAGATTGATTGATGACAATGTCTTTTATTTCGAGGATAATGAATAAGCACCCATGTGCTTTTTTTTTTTTTACACCCAGTCGCCGCCCTTATGGATATATATATATATATTTAAGAGAGAGAGAGCGAGAGCGACAGAGAGAGAGAGAGAGAGAGAGAGAGAGAGAGAGAGAGAGAGAGAGAGAGAAGAGAGAGACAGAGAGAGAGAGAGAGAGAGAGAGGTGTGTGTGTGTGTGTGTTTGTGTGTGTGTTGTGGTGGAATTGATGGGTGGGTGGGTGGATGGATAGTTAGATGAATGGGTGGATGGATGAATTGATGACAAAGACAAATTCTTTTATTTCGACGATAATGAATAAGCACCCATGCGCTTTTTTTTTTTTACATCTTGTCCCCGCCATTAGGGATATAAGGAGAGAGAGAGAGAGAGAGAGAGAGAGAGAGAGAGAGAGAGGAGAGAGAGAGAGAGAGAAGAGAGAGAGAGAGAGATGAGAGAGAGACAGAGAGACAGACAGAGAGAGAGATAGTGTGTGTGTGTGTTGGGGTGGAATTGATGGTGGGTAGGAGGATGGATGGTTGGATGAATGGTGGATGGATGGATGGAAGAATGGTTGGGGTGGATGGGTTAGTGGACAGATGAACAAACGAAGACAGGATGGGTGGATGGATGGAAGGATGGATGGACGGACACATAAACAAACGCAGAATACGAACTGGTGAAGGTGCGATAATAATAAACTAGCAGCCATTCAATTTGAAGATGACAGCTCGGTGACACCAAGTTGACGAATATATAAATGAACATACATAAATGAAATAGACAAAAAAAAAAAAGAGTAATGAATCAAAACAAAGTAAGACAGGAATATTGTTTACATCCTATAGTTCCTCCACCCCCCCTCCTTCTATTCACCGATTCTTTCTTTCTTCTTCTCTATTTTCTTTCCTACATTTTCGGTCTTTCTTTGCGGTATTTTTTCTTTCGTTTTTTCTTTCTTCTTTTTTCCGTCTTTCTGTCTCTTGCCTCGCCACTTTGTTTACCACGTTAATTAATATCCACCTCTAACAAAATTGTCAACGTCTCCGTTCTTTCCCAAGCATGCAGTTTATATATCGTACCCGCTGCTCTGTTTTGTTTTGTAGTTGCTTTCCTAAAATACAAAGGTAATTTGATTCCAAAGCAGACGCATGCAAACTAGACAAAATACAACAACAAAAATCTGATCATGATCAAAACATATGACTCAGAACAAGCCCCCCCCCCCCCCCCCCCCCACTCACTCCCCATACTACGCACGCCCCCCCCCCCCCCCCCCCCCCCCCCCCACCCAACTAGAAAGCACAATCACACACCCCCCCCCCCCCCCACCCCCCCCCCCACCCCCACGCAACTCAACAAAACACACACATTCTCAGATAGAAGACAAAAATAGTCATCAACACACACTACCACACACAACACACACACGCACGCCGGCACGACACATCACGCACCATACCAAACACACACACACAATTTTTCAGATAGACGGACAAAGATGATGTCAGTAAAATTGTCACTTTTTCCAAAGTGTCAGACACCACGCACGCATCCGCGTGCCCTCACACACACACACACTTACACACACCGTTTCCAAGTTATTTAATATCGCCAGACTGACTAATATTATCAAGTTCGTTCCCCTCCACCCACCACTCACTCACACAACTACCCTCCCTCCCTCCCACTCTCTCTCTCTGTCTCTCTCTCTCTTCTTCTCTCTCTCTCTCTCTCTTCTCTCTCTTCTCTTTTAGGAGAGACAAGGAGTTGGCAGCTAAATTGCCACTTTGTCGAAAGTGTAGCAAAACACACACAAAACACACCCACAAATAACAACACAAAAACACACACAACACACACAAAACACACAAAAAACTCTCTCTTTCTCTGTCTCCGTCTGTCTCTCTCTCGTCTATGTCTGTCTCTCTGTCTGTTTCTCTGTCTCTCTGTGACAAGCAGACAAAGAGGATGACAGCTAAACTGCCACTTTGTCCAAACTGTCGGCTACAAGTGTGTGTTGAGGAGAAACTTCAGAGCCAAAGAATATATCGATCGGCTCCTATGCATAATGGATGAAGGGAGTAAAGTATGAATGAATGTATGAAAGAGGAGCAGAAAAAATGTAGTGCTGGAAGTTAAAAAAAACACCCAAAGAAAAAAATCAATATACATGTATACACACACGCGCGCGCACATACACATACGTACACACGCACCACCCTTCCCCTACCATCGCTACCAACACTATAATCACAACCCCCTTCACTACCACCTACCTGCTTGCTCATCTACCCCCACACCCCTTAAGCGCACAAAAATGCATAACTCCCAAAGGACTTCCATGTGTGCTTGCACAACACACACACACACACACACACACACACACAACACACACACACACACACACACACACACACACACACACACACACAGTGCACACGAGGGATTGCCTGAGACTACAACTGATGCTTGAGCAATTCTGCAAACGACTTCTAAGTTTGCATGGTCTTTTATCTGCGACAATTGCGCCCAGACATTTGGTACTCTTTCCCCATCTTTAATTTCGGAGGAGGGGGGAGGGAGAGGGGGAGGGGGCCTTTTGGGCATACGTCTTCCACAGCTTACGTTCCAGGTCTTCTCTGTCATCAGCGCTGACTGTTTTCCATGCCAAAAGAGAAGTTTTGCCCAAGCACAACACAACTTCAGCAACTTTCTCTTTCCTCATGCATAGCAATGACCACAAACAACCACTGCCAGCTCCTCCTCTTCCCCCTTTCTTTGGCAACGTCCACACATGCTTTGGTGACGGGGATGATGGGGATGACTGTGCCAGGAGACTGGGAGAACAGGGCATATCGGCGGACACCACACCACACTGCACTGCTATGCTGCAAGCGCTACACTACACCACGGGCAACAGCCATGCATTTTCATGTGGGGATAAACACACATCCATGTCTCAACTTTCACATGACTAGTCAGGCCTTTTGCCCAACAGAGGTTTCCTGGCGTCCGCTGCTTCATATATTTTTACAGACTGGACTCTGAATGTATCAGCATGCCCCATCTTGATGAGACGCATTCCTCATGTTTTCTTTCTTTCGCTGTTCAATTCCCAGGCCTAGGTTGGAAACGATCTTCTTGCTGTGCTGTAAGGAGGGGAAAACAAGGATTTACCCTAAAAACAAAATAAAGTATGATCACGAAGAAGACCTGACGGGTACATAACATCGATTTTAGGTGAACACGATTTGTCTTAAGCATCTTTCCCGTGGCACAAAGATCACTGATAAGGATAGCGATGATAATAAGAATGGTGTTATTGTTTTGGTTATGACCAGAATCTTGATGAGTCAATATTA
This sequence comes from Rapana venosa, assembly GCA_028751875.1. NCBI lineage: Eukaryota > Metazoa > Mollusca > Gastropoda > Neogastropoda > Muricidae > Rapana > Rapana venosa. The sequence continues at coordinate 27,939,213 of CM054139.1, forward strand.
TAGATAGAAATCCTCAGCAGAGAGGCAGAGAGGCATCATTTAGAAAAATCCAGGATTCAAATTTAAAGAATAATACATGATGTTTTCACATGTAGGAATTATTTTCTGGCTACTAATAATTCAACATTCTGGCATTTTCTCCATCCCTCTCATAAAGGTTGCTAGATTTATATCTAACAAATCCGAGTTTCATTTTTCAGAAACAAAAGCTCTTAAAAGTACCCTTTTTAAATTTTTTTAGTAGTGAACACAACACGCACGCATGTACACAAACACACACAAGCACACGCCTACGTGTGTGAGTGCGTGTGTTTGAGAAGGCAACAGATGTTTTGGCCAATTCTGTAAAAGATATCTCGTTGGGATTTTTCATCCTGCCACAGCTGCATCCACAGATCATTGGGAAACATTCACCGTCTCTAATTCTTACGACCCTTGCGTTTAGAACTCCCTTCCTGTTGACGCTCCATTTTGTCTTCTCTGTTGATAAGGTCTGTCTGTTTTCCACGTGGAAGGATAGGATTTTGCCCAAGTGCAGCGACACTTCAGCAACTTTCTCTCTTTCCTCATGCATGGCAATGACCACAAACAACCACTGCCAGCTCCTCCACTTCCCCCCTTTCTTTGGCAACGTCCACACACACAGGCTGTGGTGACGGGGCTGATGGGGATGACTGTGCCAGGAGACTGGGAGAACAGGGCATATCGGCGGACACCACACCACACTGCACTGCTATGCTGCAAGCGCTACACTACACCACGGACAACAGGCATGCATTTTCATGTGGGGATAAACACACATCCATGTCTCAACTTTCACACGACTAGTCAGGCCTTTTGCCCAACAGAGGTTTCCTGGCGTCCGCTGCTTCATATATTTTTGCAAACTGGACTCTGAATGTATCAGCATGCCCCATCTTGATGAGACCCATTCCTCATGTTTTCTTTCTTTCGCTGTTCAATTCCCAGGCCTAGATTGGAAACGATCTTCTTGCTGTGCTGTAAGGAGGGGGAAAACAAGGATTTACCCTAAAAACAAAATAAAGTATGATCACGAAGAAGACCTGACGGGTACATAACATCGATTTTAGGTGAACACGATTTGTCTTAAACACCTTTCCCGTGGCACACAGATCACTGATAAGGATAGCGATGATAATGATAAGAACGGCGTTATTGTTTTGGTTATGACCAGAATCTTGATCAGTCGATATTATGAATATAAATTCTCAGCAGAGAGGCAGAGAGGCGTCATGTAGAAAAATCCAGGATTCAAATTTAAAGAATAATACATGATGTTTTCACATGTAGGAATTATTTTCTGGGTACTAATAATTCAACATTCTGGCATTTTCTCCATCCCTCTCATAAAGGTTGCTAGATTTACATATAACTAATCCGAGTTTCATTTTTCAGAAACAAAAGCTCTTAAAAGTACCCTTTTAAATATTTTTTTAGTAGTGAACACAACACGCACGCATGTACACAAACACACACAAGCACACGCCTACGTGTGTGAGTGCGTGTGTCTGAGAAGGCAACAGATGTTTTGGCCAATTCTGTAAAAGATATCTCGTTGGGATTTTTCCTCCTGTCACAGCTGCATCCACAGATCATTGGGAAACATTCACCGTCTCTAATTCTTACGACCCTTGCGTTTAGAACTCCCTTCCTGTTGACGCTCCATTTTGTCTTCTCTGTTGATAAGGTCTGTCTGTTTTCCACGTGGAAGGATGTGATTCTGCCCAAGTGCAGCGACACTTCAGCAACTTTCTCTCTTTCCTCATGCATGGCAAAGACCACAAACAACCACTGCCAGCTCCTCCACTTCCCCCCTTTCTTTGGCAACGTCCACACACACAGGCTGTGGTGACGGGGCTGATGGGGATGACTGTGCCAGGAGACTGGGAGAACAGGGCATATCGGCGGACACCACACCACACTGCACTGCTATGCTGCAAAGAGCTACACTACACCACGGACAACGAGCATGCATTTTTATGTGGGGGTTTGACCAGGAATATATTCCGCAATTTTTCACATCACTAGTCTGGGGCGTTTTGCCAACAGAGGTTTCCTGGCACCAATTCCTCTACACGTTTACAAACTTGTCTCGGTATGGATCAGCATGCCTCATCTCTATAGCAGTCACATTCGGTTTTTTCTTCCTGCGCTCTCTCTCTCTCTCTCTCTCTCTCTCTCTCTCTCTCTCTCTCTCTCCTCTCTCTCTCTCTCTCTCCCTCTCTCTCCCCCATCTCTCTCACTTTAATACCCTAACCTGTGTGGAAGACGAGCTTCCTACTGTTTGTATTAAGGACATAAAAATGTGAATGATTTTGTGCCAACAAATTTGCAATATGCCCAAGAGAGAAACCTTTACAACAATAAAAAATCACACAACACAAAGCATTAATTTTTGGAGTGCAAAGGTTTCTTAAACATCTGCCTTCAAAGACAAAGATATTAATGGTCGTGAGAATGATAATGATGTGATGATAATGATGATGATAACGATAAGAATAACACTAGAGGAGGTGACGATATAGTCGTAATTGTAGGCACAGGCAAAAACATGACATCAGGCGTTATGAGTATAATTATGTCCAGCTCCAGTTGAGCATCGAATGTATCGACATAATCCTCTGTTAGGACTGGAGAATTACGTTATGTTAACCACAGCTCAGGGATAATATTCTGATTACTAATTCAGTATTTTTGCTTCACATCTCCACCACTGCATCTAAGAAGTTAGCACCCTTATTGACATTCCAGACACAATTCCATAATTTTCGTTTTAACAATCTCAATATTTCGGCACTATGAAAAAAAATACAAAAGAGTTTTAATCATAACCATAAGCCTAAAGAGATAACAGCAGTTTCTTATTTGAATACTATGACCCTGGTTATGGTAATATTACAAATTACGGATGATATTCAACAAGATCCAGACAACCGATTCTCCTCTGATTGAATCCTCTTAAGGACCAAAGAACCATCCAGTTCTAGTGGTTTGTCTTCAGACAGCTCAGGGAGAAAACAGCAGTCAGCCAGTCCTAGTGGTTTGTCTTCTGACAGCTCAGGAAGGAAAGCAGCCAGCCAGTCCTAATGGTTTGTCTTCTGACAGCTCAGGGACAAAGCAGCAGTCAGCCAGTCCTCATGGTTTGTCTTCAGATAGCTCAGGGACAAAGCAGCAGTTAGCCAGTCCTAGTGGTTTGTCTTCTGACAGCTCAGGAAGGAAAGCAGCCAGCCAGTCCTAATGGTTTGTCTTCAGACAGCCCATGGAGAAAACAGCAGCCAGTCCTAATGGTTTGTCTTCTGACAGCTAAGGGAGAAAACAGCAGCCAGTCCTAATGGTTTGTCTTCTGACAGCTCAGGGAGAAAACAGCAGCCAGTCCTAAAGGTTTGTCTTCTGACAGCTCATGGAGAAAACAGCAGCCAGTCCTAATGGTTTGTCTTCTGACAGCTCATGGAGAAAACAGCAGCCAGTCCTAATGGTTTGTCTTCTGACAGCTAAGGGAGAAAACAGCAGCCAGTCCTAATGGTTTGTCTTCTGACAGCTCAGGGAGAAAACAGCAGCCAGTCCTAAAGGTTTGTCTTCTGACAGCTCATGGAGAAAACAGCAGCCAGTCCTAATGGTTTGTCTTCTGACAGCTCAGGGAGAAAACAGCAGCCAGTCCTAATGGTTTGTCTTCTGACAGCTCAGGGAGAAAACAGCAGCCAGCCAAAGTGTTCTCGCAATCTGTCTTCAAGCAATGGTCAACAGGTCAGGGCTGAGAAAAGGCCAAGGACCTTTTCCCATAGTGCTGTGGGCTATAGTTGCACTTTACCTCCTGTCTTCATTATTTCACAAGACTCCCAGCGGGGCCTCTACCAGCCTGCAACTGTTGTATTGATTGGTACCCTTATTGGGCTCACTATGCCTCCGGGCGTTTCAGGAAACTAACTTCAGACATATCTGGACCTCTGGGGGTTCGCTAAAATCGATCACTCCATTCAGCTTTTGACCTACAACAGCCCTTGAAAGCTGAAATGAAAGTCAAACACGGACGTTTTTACGGTTCTGGTGTTAGAAACACAAACAAACACGGACGATGCCAACCAAGCTTACCAGTCCCAAAAAAACGTAATGTGGGGACATTTCAGTTGATTTTCCGCATTGAAAAATTGGGCGCAAAAACCCTGATGTATTTACCATGGTAAAGAGTATAATACTTGAGAAACACACAGCGGACTATCATCTTTAAAAGAAAAAAAAAGCGAGAGACAGAAAGAACGTTTGTAGCGCTAAAAATATTGTTTCCCTCGAGGCCTCCCTTCTACGTATACCATACAGTTTTGACACATTATGCAAGAAACCACGTGTTTGCTTCCCCCCGCCGCCACCCCCCACCCCTTCCTCTCTATCCTACCAATAATAGGTATATGCACACACACACACACACACACACACACACACACACACACACACACACACACACACACACACACACATACACACACACACACACACACACACACACACACACACACGTACTATACTTAAACCAAGGCCCCGTATGCGAACGCACGCAGAACATCTTGCGCACTTGTTAAATCCTGTTCCGCTTTTCGTAAGAGTAGGCCATTGTGTGCCGGTGGGAACATGACAAAATTTACAAAACCGCACACACACGGGGACTAGATGTAAAAAAGCACACAAGTGCTTATTCCATTATCCTCGATATAAAAGAATAAAATAAATAAATAAAGTACTCTCTCTCTATCCTACCAATAATACGTACACACACACACACACACACACACAACACAACACACACACACACACACACACACACTCTCTCTCTCTCTCTCTCTCTCTCTCTCTCTCTCTCTCTCTCTCCAGCAATAAATCAACAACTCACATCCGACTCCATGACTATTTCAATACACTCCCTCTAACCCTCCTCACCCAACACATTCTTCCTACCCTCTCCCCCTCTACAATACACACAGCTCCAGAAGCAATTTCTAGTGCTGTTCTTTCAGACAGAAGTGCACAAAGGTCAGGGCTGAGAAAAGGCCACGGATGTGGTGTCCTTAAGTGGTTTTTGTCGTAATCTGAGCAGCCTCAACAGATATAAGAACTGCCTTACTGCCCTCTGCCAGGCCTGGAAACTTCGTGCAGAATGCTGCGTCCAGTAGTTTGGTAAATGACTGAATGCCAGAGCAAGGTAAAGTGTTCTCTCTCTCTCTCTCTCTCTCTCTCTCTCTCTCCTCTCTCTCTCTCTCTCTCTCTCTCTCTCTCTCTCTCTCTCTCTCTCTCTCTCTCATCTAATTCAGTCCTAAACTGAATGTACTTGTATAATTTGTTAAACGCTGAAATGAATGTATTTACTTACTCCTTTCCCTCACAAGGTGGGCTGCCGATGTATTGGCTGCAAATCGCGAAACAAACAAGTGTGCGAATCGCGTCAAACTCAAATGGACTTTCCCGTTAGGGGGTACTCGTTTTATGTTCGCAGTCTCGACAGAATATTATCTATCTATCTATCTATCTATCTATCTATCTATCTATCTATCTATCTATCTATCTATCTATCTAACTATCTATCTGTCTATCTACCTATCAATCTATCTATCTATCTATATGGGGTCGTGTTTTATCTATAATCTGTATGAAGTGATGTGCTAATCTGTTTAAAAAGATGTAGTTACTTTTGGGCCAGGTTCGCGCAGATGAACGTCTTGAGCCAGTTAGGGACAAGACAACCGCTTAACGACAAAGACCATTCTCCTCTGTACTGTGTAGACTGTGATTGGCACTGCATTGCTGCCTCCTTTCTTCTCTCTGTGCAAGGAGGCCCCGGCTTAAGGTTGGCTCCTACAGGTATGTATCATGCAGCTGCTGCACTGATCGATAAACACAGAGTTAAGTGTCATTCAGCAAACCCGATTCTATACCGTGAGTTTGCATTGGTTCAGTAAACCTATTTCAGGGGGGAAAAAAGATGGGCCTTAGGAAAGTACTGCTTGAAGATGTTACCGTTGCCTTAGGGGAATACTACTTGAAGATTTTACCATTGCCTTAGGGGAGTTCTACTTGAAGATTTTACCATTGCCTTAGGGGAGTTCTACTTGAAGATTTTACCATTGCCTTAGGGGAGTTCTACTTGAAGATTTTACCATTGCCTTAGGGGAGTTCTACTTGAAGATTTTACCACTGCCTTAGGGGAGTTCTTGAAGATTTTACCATTGCCTTAGGGGAGTTCTACTTGAAGATTTTACCATTGCCTTAGGGGAGTTCTACTTGAAGATTCTACCATTGCCTTAGGGGAGTACTGTTTGAAGATTTTACCATTGCCTTAGGGGAATACTACTTGAAGATTTTACCACTGCCTTAGGGGAGTTCTACTTGAAGATTTTACCATTGCCTTAGGGGAGTTCTACTTGAAGATTCTACCATTGCCTTAGGGGAGTTCTACTTGAAGATTTTACCATTGCCTTAGGGGAGTTCTACTTGAAGATTCTACCATTGCCTTAGGGGACTACAACTTGAAGATTTTACCATTGCCTTAGGGGAATACTACTTGAAGATTTTACCATTGCCTTAGGGGAGTTCTACTTGAAGATTCTACCATTGCCTTAGGCAAGTACTGTTTGAAGATTTTACCGTTGCCTTAGGGGACTACTACTTGAAAAGATTTTACCGTTGCCTTAGGGGAGTTCTACTTGAAGATTTTACCATTGCCTTAGAGGAGTTCTACTTGAAGATTTTACCGTTGCCTTAGGGGACTACTACTTGAAGATTCTACCATTGCCTTAGGGGACTACAACTTGAAGAATTTACCATTGCCTTAGGGGAATACTACTTGAAAAGATTTAACTGTTGCCTTAGGGGAGTTCTACTTGAAGATTCTACCATTGCCTTAGGCAAGTACTGTTTGAAGATTTTACCGTTGCCTTAGGGGACTACTACTTGAAAAGATTTTACCGTTGCCTTAGGGGAGTTCTACTTGAAGATTTTACCATTGCCTTAGAGGAGTTCTACTTGAAGATTTTACCGTTGCCTTAGGGGACTACTACTTGAAGATTCTACCATTGCCTTAGGGGACTACAACTTGAAGAATTTACCATTGCCTTAGGGGAATACTACTTGAAAAGATTTAACTGTTGCCTTAGGGGACTACTACTTGAAGATTCTACCATTGCCTTAGGGGACTACAACTTGAAGATTTTACAATTGCCTTAGGGAAATACTATTTGAAGAATTTACCATACCTTAGGGGGATATTGCTTGAAGATTTTCCCCATGCTGCAGGGGAATACTGCTTGAAGATTTTCCCCACGCCACAGGTGAATGAGTACTATACTGCTTGAAGATTTAATCTAATGTGGGTTGCATTGTTCTGAAGTCTGATCCACCATTTCTGTATCTACAAACTTGAGTGTACAATTTGGAGATTGATTTTAAGAACGATCCTGTTTATATTCTCTGTTCATCTAGTTGGAAAGAGATGAATAGGCTCAGCCAATTTCAGTTGATGCCAAAAAAAAAAAGGGGGGGGGGAATGAATTCATAAGCACGCACGCACGCACCACGCACGCACGCACGCACACACACACACACACACACACACACACACACACACACACACACACACACACACACGAGACTTCTTTTTTCTCAATTACTTAATATCATAATGGGGACGGGGTGGCCTAGTGGTTAAAACATTGCGCTCGCAATCTGACGACCCGTGTTCGATTCCCGTTCAAGGGGATATTTTCCCCTGGAGTTAACATCAGTGCAGACTCCTCTCTCCCCAAAAGTCTTTCGGATGAGACTATAAACCGAGGCCCCGTGTGCGAACGCACGCAGAACATCTTGCGCACACGTAAAATCCTGCTCCGCTCTTCGTAAGAGTAGGCCATTGTGTGCCGGTGGGAACAGATGCAGAATTTACAAAACCGCATACACACGGGGACTGAATGTAAAAAAGTACATACGCGTTTATTCCATCATCCTCAATATAAAAGAATTTTTTTTTAAAATCATAACAGAGCTAAGGCCCGATCCGATAAACAGTGAAACGGTGCGACAAAATTCAGTAGATGGGAGTTACATTCACCCCTAACTGGCTTGTCCTTTCCCTTTCTCTCTGCTACACAAGACTCAGGGGCTTCAGAGCCTACTTTCCCATTACAACGATATCATCATGGTCTCCAGAGACAATGGCTTTTCCGCTCTGTCCAGTCCGGTCCCGGTCCTCCCATCTGAGCTGTAGCTGTTAGCCCTTAATCGAAAGCAGGAGGTGGCTAGGGGAACATAATACGATCTGTCTTCTTGACTTGCCAATGACTACTACGCTGTGTGAAGCCCTGCCCATCGTGGGATGTTGTTTCTCCTTGTATCCGTAGTGCATTTCTCTCTCTCTCTCTCTCTCTCTCTCTCTCTCTCTCTCTCTCTCTCTCTCTCTCTCTCTCTCTCTCTCTGTGTCTGTCTGTCTCTCTCTCCTGTGTCTCCTCTCTCTCTCCCCCTCTCTCTCCCTCTGTCTCTCTGTCCCCCTCCCTCTCTCTGTCTCAATAATGCCTCTCTCTCCCTCTCCCCCCCTCTGTCTCCTCCCCTCTCTCTCCCTCTGTCTGCCCCCTCCCTCCCGCCCTCTCGCTTCTTCCCTCCCTCTGACTGTCTCCCCCCGCCCTCTCTCTCTGCCTCTGTCTGTACACACCCACCCACCCACCGCCCGTCTCCCTCCCCCCCCCCCCCCCTCTCTCTCTCTCTCAATCGATTAAAATTGTGCATCTGTATATTTATTAGACCCCAAAAATTCTGTCCTTTCTCGAATCAAGGCCATTACCCAACCATAAGCCAGGGACAACCCAGGATGGTCAGTCAGGTCATCACCACCTTGTGAGAGGACCACATAAACGACAGCTCTATGTATGTATGTTTGTCCGTCGTGTCCGACGATGACCTCCAAAATAGCAGAGGAGGCAGCTGCTGTTTTGGAAACTGGGCAGAAATTTGATTATAGTGGAGATGCCTTGCCCACAGTACATCCCCACTCTCTCGGCCAAGTGGGCATAAGGACAGTCAACGTTGGAGATGTTCTCCAAAGGCCAACCAGTCCCCAGGGCTGCAGCACATAAGGACTGTGCGAGTCAAGCCTCTTAGTCAGAGAGTCATAGTCGACCACTAAAGACTAAACTGTAAGTTGGAATTCCATGAGTGGGAAAGCCACTAGTCATACAGCCTTTCACTTTGCTGTTGCCCCCAGCGTCAATGGTTTAATCAAGAACTGTGATAAAGCCCAGGCGCTGACAGCTCTATACAAAGGAATAAAAACCAAATACCGCTAAGTATCCTCAAGAACAACCTTGTTTGTAGTTTTAAAGAACTATGACACGTTATTAACCTCAGTCCCTAGTCCTCAAAGAGATGGTGTGGGCAGTGAATGTATTGACTGGTCAATGCAATCTGACGTCCCCTGTGGTCAGTTAGGGTAAAGGTTTGTGGAGAGGTCAGGGGAAAAAAAGGGGGGGGTGGGAGTGGGGGGGGGGGGGGGGTCCTTGGACTGGCTGTGACCTCCAGCATTATAGCATTGCACTAGAGATGAATGAATGGCTTTTGGTAACTTTGAGGTGGTGTGTGATCGTGATTTGGATTTCGAAATCGTTGAATGTGAGTGTGTGTGTGTGTGTGTGTTTGTTTGAGTGTGTTTTTGAGTGTGGTTTGTGTGTGCGCGCGCGCGCGTGTGTGTGTGTGTGTGTTTGAGTGTGTGTTTGTGTGTGTGTGTGTGTGTGTGTGTGTGTGTGTGTGTGTGTGTGTGTGTGTGTGTGTGTGTGTGTGTG
>CM054139.1:27954042-27959042 GCA_028751875.1 Rapana venosa
CTCTGAGTGGAAAAAAACCCCAACAACAACAACAACGACAACAACAACAACAAAATGAAACATATGCGGGGCTGTACCCCGCAGGCTATGATAATTTCACCTTTCTTACACTTACTTGACAATACAGTCCATACTGAACCCATCCCAAAATAAGCACACACAACGATATTTCCTTTCTTTTATTTATTTTTAAAAAAAAAGAAATCATATCCCAAAATAAGCACACACAACGATATTTCCTTTCTTTTATTTTTTAATCATATCAACCAGCGGATGTTTTGTACATTATAAGTTCAAAGATACTACCTGACCTTTTAACATGTCTGTGGTGTTCGGTCCATACATCGACCGGAAAGAAGCCTATTACCTCCCCTGTGGCGCACGGTAAGACGGCCCCGGGGACTGTGTAGACAGTTCAGTCCCTAAATCGGATATCTCCGCTGGGACGTCAATACAATCACAACGACATGTGTAGGGGGTGTTGTGTTTTCGGGCCATATGGACAGAAAAAGAGTCGGTCGTCTTCTTCCGTTGGTCATGCTGTCATTAGTTTCTGTTTTGTGTACGCGTATGCGCTTGTGTGTGTGTGTGTGTGTGTGTGTGTGTGTGTGTGTGTTGCGTGCGTGCGTGCGTGCGTGCGTGCGTGCGTGCGTGTGTGTGTGTGTGTGTGTGTGGTCTGACAGCTTAAAAGGGAGGGAACACAAGTGTGTGTCTATAGATATGTAACTGTGAGCCTGGAGAGAGAGAAAGAGAGAGAGAGAGAGAGAGAGAGAGAGAGAGAGAGAGAGAGAGAGAGAGAGAGAGAGAGAAGAGAGAGGAGAGAGAGAGAGAGAGAGAGAGAGAGAGAGAGAGAGAGAGAGAGAGAGAGGAGAGAGAGAGAGAGAGAGAGAGAGAGAGAGAGAGAGAGAGAGTCTTTCCCAAAACACGCACGCCAGTGCAAAGTGTTGCAAGGGAAGGCATCATTAACGAAATTGAGTAAACACATAATTCCACACAAGTAAACACTCATATAAACTTACAGCCGCATGCAAAATTATCTCTAACACACACACACACACACACACACACACACACACACACACACACACACAAACACACACACAGAGAGAGAGAGAGAGAGAGAGAGAGAGAGAGAGAGAGAGAGAGAGAGAGAGAGAGAGAGAGAGAGAGAGAGAGAGCGCGTTAATGAAAACGGATGCTTTGCTTTCTTACCCCTACGGATGCTAGCAGCACGCACAACCTATCTTTCAATGCCACGCTCATTACCAGCGCCCCTAGTTTCACGTCGTTAGAGTGCCCTTGGTTTCAACCCAGCGGCCTTCTTGTACATCGCTCCAAATGGACGCGCGATGAGAAGGTGCAAGAGGGAACGAGGTAGGTGAGTGGTTTGGGTGGAAACCGTTTTCATACATGTATATCCAATTTGGCTTCTCGAGAAAACCTTTTTGTTATCAGAATAGTGAGCACAAGGCTATCAGACGCTGCCAACTTCATGAAAAGGAATGTGGTCTCCAGCAAGATGCCTACATTATTATTTTGCGATAATTTCTGCCTCCAGCCATCTGCCTCAGGTTAGAATCTTCTCGTCAGGAGCTTGAAAGACCTTGGGAATTCCCAATGAATTCGGTTTCCCAAGCTGGAGTCCTTGACAGAGAGGCCGAGCAGAGGCTTAGAGACCTGTACATTTGCCAAAGTCCTTGCCGTACAGGCTACAGCAAAGCTTGGAGGCATCCCTGTCAAAGTTCAAGCCAAAGAGGTTGGAGCAAGGCTCGGGGGCATATCTGCCAAAAATCAAGCCATAGAGGTTTATTCAAGATCTGGAGGCTCATTCATCTATTACGATCTCATGAAAGAACTCTCGATTTCTGGGATACAGAAGGACAAAGCCAGAAGAACAAAGGGAGAGGCAGCTGGACAAGGGTTCCCGTTGCCTCTGGTTAAAGAGGAACAGCATGCAGTGAATATCAATTCCCTTACCAATAACACATGTTCCTGTGGCACAAGTGAAGACCGGAATTCTGAGGGCACAGGCTCAGTCCTGTGTCCACACCGAAAAGGCAAGAGAATACTCAGGAACCGTGATTTGGATTCCCCACCCCCTTAATCTTTGTTTTTGTTCTCCAATTTGTTGTTGTCGATTTTGTTTGTTTGTTTGGGATTTTCTTTTTACAGAGTAAGACATTAATGGCAGAAACAAACAGTTGGCAGAAGGGGGCATCTTGTCTGAAAACCACCAGAAAACCCCATCCTTTTAGTAGTCTAGCTCAACGGATACATTTTTTTCCAACTCTTGGTTCGAAAGAGTTGGAATGTCCTTAAGACTTGGCAAGATCTTGTTTCCTTTTACTTCATGGCCACTATCTCTTAACATGAAGCGTTTTTGATTGCTTACCATCATCCCTGCAAGAAACTATTCTTCCCATGTAAGGCTATTGTTTTTGTAACTTACTATTACGTCTACAGTAAACATCAAGAAACCATTCTTCCACGATTATTTTTATTTATAAAAAAAAAAGAAGTAAATTACCTTATGTCTGCAGCTAACTACTTTTCTATTCTCTATCATTAACCAGTTTGTCAACAGCAAGGACAAAGCCGAATGCTGAATTTCCAACAAGCGCACTATACAGTAAACACAACGAATGCAAAACAACAACAACAACAATAACAACTCCAATGAGAAGGAAGAAAGACTTCATTGAGCGATCAATCTAATATGCAAACAAAATGCCACGAATCTAAACACGCCATCAAAAGTCAGGGGGAAAATCCACACTAACGGGCAAACGAGCCAACTACTACCATCATTCCCTCAACTGAATGAAGTGAATTACCTGACGTGCCACGTTCTATTCCTGCAAGTTTCAGTCATAATTGCCGCTATCTGATTGCTAGCTTCCCATGTGATGGCTTCATTTTCCCTCCGACGTGGTTGCCTATTACTTTTGTTGTTGTTGTTGTCTTTATCTTTTGGGGGAGGGAGGGAGGGGGTGGTTGGTTTGTTTTTGGTGGCACTGCCGCCCTTTCCTCCCCTACTCTTCTTCAATAATCACAGCCAGCATCAACGCAGGTCCTAACCGCTGTCTTCAAGGAAAAAAAAAATAGTGATCAAAGGAAAATAATTTATGCCAGCAGTAGCTGTAGCAGCAGCAGTAGGAGCAACAACATCAGTAGAAGTAGAAGCAGTAACAGCAGTAAAAACAACAGCAGTAGCAACAACAGCAGCAGCAACAGCAGCAGAGCAGCAGACAGTGCCATCATTGATGTTCCATTCCTAAAGGCTCTATCCGTAATTGCCACCATCTGACTGCAAATCCCCGATAGCTTTTCCTTTTTTTCTTTTTCTTTTTTGTTCTCCTCTCTCTCTCTCTCTCTCTCTCTCTCTCTCTCTCTCTCTCTCCTCTCTCTCTCTCTCTCTCTCTCTCCCCTCTCTCCTCCCCCCCCCCCCCCCCCCCCCCACCCCTATACCCAGCCAGTTTCCACAAAAAAAATTTAGCTTTCCATTTTGGGTAAGAAGAGCAGTCGGGGGAAAAAACACCCACACACACGCCTGCAGGCACGCAAACACACGTTTGTTCAAAGACACTCTTTATGTGATGCATAGAGAGTGTGTGCGCTTGCGTGCGCATCTTTCGTGTCTCTGGTTTATGAACATTGTTGAAACGTAAGACAACGCACGGGAGCGCACATACTCTCTCAGCATCATAGCTATACTATACTGTATTCATAAGAAACAGAAACAATAGAAGAAAACGGGCAGAGAACAGCAAACATAAGACGAAAGAATACAAACAAGAGAAAACTTAAAAGAAATAATCCAGGAACAAAGCAAGAAAAGAAGGACAATGATAAAGAGAGAGATACCTGGACAAGGGGAAGAGGAAGGAGAGAGAGAGGATGTGGTGTGTGTGTGTGTGCGTATGTGCGTGCGTGCGTGCGTGTATGCGTGTGTGTGTGTGGAGAGAGAGAGAGAGAGAGAGAGAGAGAGAGAGAGAGAGAGAGAGAGAGAGAGAGAGATAGTTTAACATCTCCATCAGCAATATCCATGCTATTTGAGAGAAGGAGAGAGGGAGGGAGACAGAGAGAAAGAGAGAGAGAAAGAGAGAGAGACAGACAGACAGCCAGCCAGCCAGACAGACACACACACAGAGACACAGAGAAAGAGAGAGACAGAGAGTGATAGAGAGACAGAGACAGAGAGAGCGAGCGAGGCAGAGAAAGAGGAAGATAGAGGGAAAGACAAGAAAGAAAGCAAGGAGAGGACATTGTGCAATGATTGTGTGAAGGCCGTGGAATGACTCGAATGTCACAAGCGCCAACACACATGATCGGGATGCATTCCTCACCACAAGCCAGCTACAGCAAGGATAACCGTGTCAACGACTCTGTGCTGTTATCTGCCGTCCCGTGGCTCGGATGGCAGGTGACGATAACACCTGTTATCATTTCCTTGAAATGCCATCTCCAGCTCCAAGCAGCCGACACATCGCTTATGCAGGGCGCCATGAACGCAATCGGGCGATTATGTACCATAAACATACTCAAGCAAATGAACACATTGCGCGCTTAGGCGATCCCCACCTCCACCCACACACAGGTATCTATATGCGCGCCCCCCCCCCCCCCTACCCCCCACCTTTGCAGTCACAAATGGACACAGACAAATGTATTTCTTTCTTTTTTCAAATGTCTCCACAAATCTGCACCCCCTTATCTCTGTAACTGTCTTCACCTGTACACTCCATCCCGTTACCTTCGTTCAGCCGCAGATACTTTGTGCTTTCGAACACCCAGATTCAAACAAACCACTGTAGGCCGTCGCTCCTTCTCTGTTTCTGGTCCATCCACCTGGAATGACCTCCCTCTTTCACTTCGCCAAAAGCCTTCACTTGATACCTTCAAATCCAGCCTCAAAACACACTTATTTCCTACCTGAGACTTTCCCCCCAAATATCTGTCCCTAATTTTCAACAGCATCTTCACCTTCTAAGTGTTGTTCC
>CM054139.1:27979042-28141542 GCA_028751875.1 Rapana venosa
GATTCCTCAAGACAGACAATGGCTGAAAAATTTCAGGGCAGTGCCCCAGTGATTCCTCAAGTCAGTCATTGCTTGAAATATTCAGGGCAGTGCCCATCGACTTCTCTAATCAGTCATTGCTTGAAATATTCAGGGCAGTGCCCCATAGACTTCTCTAATCAGTCATTGCTTGAAATATTCAGGGCAGTGCCCCATAGACTTCTCTAATCAGTCATTGCTTGAAATATTCAGGGCAGTGCCCCATCGACTTCTCTAATCAGTCATTGCTTGAAATATTCAGGGCAGTGCCCCATCGACTTCTCTAATCAGTCATTGCTTGAAATATTCAGGGCAGTGCCCATCGACTTCTCTAATCAGTCATTGCTTGAAATATTCAGGGCAGTGCCCCATCGACTTCTCTAATCAGTCATTGCTTGAAATATTCAGGGCAGTGCCCCATCGACTTCTCTAATCAGTCATTGCTTGAAATATTCAGGGCAGTGCCCCATCGACTTCTCTAATCAGTCTTTGGCTGAAACATTCAGGGCAGTGCCCCATCGACTCCCCAAGTCAGTCAGTCATTGGTTGACAAATTCAGGGCAATGCCCCATCGACTTCTCAAATCAGTCTTTGGCTGAAAAATTCTGGGCAGTGCCCACTGGTCCCATCGATTCCTCAAGGTCTTAAGAGGAGAGTAACAAAGTGGGTCGAAGTGAGGTACTTGGACTGAAAATTAACCTTGGACTTTGGATCCTCCCTGCATGAACGTTGTGGGATGCTACCTGTACCATTGTTGTTGTTGCTGCTGCTGCTGCTGCTAATAGTGGCGGGCAGCAATTAGCTGGGCTCTGTCTGCCCTTGTTCACAGTCACGATAAATAACAGCACTGCTGGACTGATATCTTCACTTTGTTCTATAGAGCACGCACGCAGACAAAGAAACACACAAAACACACGCACTCTGCTTTTCTCTATCTTTCATACACGCTACGCATACACACACATGCATGCAATAACGCACGCACGAATGTGTGCGTTCACACATACATACATACATAATACATACATACATACATACAGAGAGAGAGAGAGAGAGAGAGAGAGAGAGAGAGAGAGAGAGAGAGAGAGACTGAGAAGATACAGACAGACAGAACAGACAGACAGACAGACAGACAGAGAGAAGAGAGAGAGAGAGAGAGAGAGAGAGAGAGAGAGAGAGAGAGAGAGAGAGAGAGAGAGAGAGAGAAGAGAGAGAGAGAGACAAACACACCACACACGTTACACACACAACAACACACACCACAAAACACACACACACACACACACACACACACACACACACACACACAGAAGGAAGGAAGGGGGTTAGGGGGGATATATGTGACCGCTTTCTGGGAAGAAAATCAATAATGTCTTTTCTTGACCTGATCTCGTTTAGCAGCATTCTATATACCGTTGTAAAACCGAGCATCCTATTACCTGACTGCCCAGGCCTTCAGTGACAAGACTAGTTGTGTCGGAGAGGGGTGGGGGAAGGGGCAAGGATAGGGCCTAGAGGTAAACACAGATTTTAAAAATAGCTAAATGCTAGCGCACGTTCACAGACACAAACAAGAAACACACATGCATGCGCGCGCTTGATTGCTTACTTGCTCGTGTGTGTGTGTGTGTGTGTGTGTGTGTGTGTGTGTTAGTGTGCGAATCTAAAGCGCACGCGTGCGTGCACACACACACACACACACACACACACACACACACACACACACACACACGAGCCACATTCTCTGTAACATAAACTGCACAAATTCGGGAAAGGAAGACTGAGGGTGGATTGAGGAATATATATATATATATATATAATGGGGTGTGTGTGTGTGTTGTATGTGTGTGTTTATATATATGTTTATATATATGTGTGTGTATGTGTGTGTATGTGTGTGTTTATCTATTTATTTATTCTTTTATATCGAGGATAATGGAATAAGCACTCGTGTGCTTTTTTTTACATTCAGTCCCCGTGTGTATGCGGATTTGTAAATTTTGTCATCTGTTCCCACCGGCACACAATGGCCTACTCTTTCGAAAAGCGGAACAAGATTTAACGTGTGCGCAAGATGTTCTGCGTGCGTTCGCACAGGGAGCCTCGGTTTTATAGTCTCATCCGAAGGTGTGTGTGTGTGTGTGTGTGTTGTGTGTGTGTGTGTGTGTGTGTGTTGTGTGTGGGGTGTGTGTGATACAAACGACGATCTCAGCACATTTATTTTTATTTTAACTTCTTCAGTGTTTGCTTGGCTTAGTAACGCTAATACGGTGATCCAATTTTCCAGTACTCTACAGCATTTTTTTTCTTTACGATTCCAATGTATAGCGAAAGTAGATTTTAGTTTTAGATACAGTGCAGCCTGACTTGATTTCTGCCCAAGTCCCGGACTTATTGGAGCACCACAACGAAGCTTACACGAATGCAGTCTTGCTTTGTTCCTGTGATCATAGCGGAGCCCACCCGTCTCCAGGGCACTTACTGCATGCTAGGCACTAGTGGTTATTCCCCTACAAAATAATGATGAACGGGTTTTCACCATGAACGCAACCCAGTTGTTATGCGACACGAACATGATAATTATGTACACACAATACATACAACTATTCTCTCTATATTAATCGTGACACCCCAATACAATTACGCGTCTGCTGGTGACGCTAAATCAAACGGCACCATGCCGTGATCTCTAATAGCATTACTATGAGCTGTTGTCCATGCCGTGAACATTGATACTGGCCAGTCCACCACCACCACCACCACCACCGACACTGTGAACACCATGACCTGTTGACCTTTTCACCCGACTCGGGGCCTCTCACATGATCCGAGCTGACTTGTAACTGAACCCTCGTTTGGGTCTGACTGACAGATTATTAAGGCACGCCACCGCTTGACAAAGGATGCCACACTTGCTACAGCTTCTCTCTTCTGCACATAGGTATAATATATCTTACACGGATAAACGACGCTGCACAGTTTATGTATGACACGTTCTTTATACTTTCTTCAACTAACATATGCATTACGAAAAAACAAAAACAAAAAACAAAAAGTAAATAAAACAAAAAAAAGCAAGACCAAAGCCCCTCAGTATTCAAAAGACTCTGGAAAACGCAATATAAACGAAACATGGAAAAAAAAAAGTGCACTGGCGCTTAATAACAGATCTCTATATAGATAAGACATAAATTTCGTTTTACTGAAGAAATGATAGAGGAGGAAAACAAGCGCAGGTAACCACTTTAGAACTTCTCAATCATTTTGCAAATAATTAATCAAAGATTCGATTATGAAAAAAAAATTCAAGAAATTTCATTTACGACTTTTCAACACAACAAAAAAATTCACGACCAGGAATAAGAACACTCATTATTAAAACAGCATTCAAGAATAAAGATTTGCGTGGTAAAATTAGGAAAGGCTTCATGCACCCCAGCAACTTTGCGCCTGTACTACTTACTCTACTGGTCCACCCCTTATTTGCCAGACCCCTCAGGGTGGGATACTGCTAGCACCTTACTGTTCCGAAGACCGCCTTAGGTACTGAGGGAGAAGGAACGGTCACTGCTACTGATGGGTAGTGATTATCTCCCATCGCTGATGGATAATGATTATCTCCCACCAAAATGGTCTAGAACAATCCATCATGGTCCAATGTACGTGGCGGTTTCTTAGGGTGCTGTAGGAAGACAATCAATGCCATCGCCTTGTCAATCCTCTGATGATGACACTCGTTCGGAAATCGAAACGAGCTAGTGTCGACACAGACAACGGTTCTCGCCACTCTAGGAGGAGGAGTAGACTCGATGGGGTACCGCGGGGTCAGTTGTGGAGGGATTCTGTAGGGGGGGGGGGGGGGGGGGGGGGGGGGGGGGGGGGGGGGGGGGGGGGGGGGGGGGGGGGGGGGGGGGGGGGGGGGGGGGGGGGGCCGGAGGGCGGGCGGTTGTGTGGAGAAATTGGGAGGGGATGGGGGTGGGAGGTGTTAGATGCTGTTCTGTCTGCTGTCTGTCTGTCTGTCTGTCTGGTCTGTCTCTCTCTCATCTCTCGCCACGTCTCTGTCTTTCATCTGTTCACACACACACAGACCACAGCACACACACACACACGGACACACACACACAAGCACACGACTGGAGTAAAAAAGCACATGAAGTGCTTATTCCAAAAAGCTCGAAATGATAAATACAAATAAAATAAACACAACACACCCCTCTACTCATTTACTCACGCAATATATATAAAATAATATATAAATTATGATAAATAATATTATTATAATTATTATCATATCAATTATAATTATTATATTTTATATAGAGAGTTTTTTTAGAGAGAGAGGAGGAGAGAGGAGAGAGAGAGAGTGGACAGAGACGAGACAGAGAGACGAGCGTGAGAGATGACAGGACAGACAGACAGACACACACACACACACTTTCCATGTCAGTAGGCATGCTGCGCGTACACAAAGCAACAGATACATCCTTTGTGCACAGCCGTCCTCTCTGCTGCGTAATCGTGCGCGTTTATGCGTATGAATGCGCAATCTGTCTCAAAATGGACAATTTAATTATAACTCCTACTGGTGTGTGTGATGTGTGAGTGTCGTTAGATTTAGTGTGTGTGTGTGTGTGTTAGTGTGATGTGTTAGTGTGTGTTGTGTGTGAGTGTATAGTGTGGAGGTGTGGCGCGCCGCGCGGCTGCGCGCGCGGCGCGCGCGCGTGTTTTGTGTGTGTGTGTGTGTGAGTGTGTGTGTGTGTGTGTGTGTGTGTGTGCTGTGTGTTTGTGTGTGTGCGTGCGTGTGTGTTAGTGTGAGAGAGAGTGTGTGTGTGTGTGTGTGTGTGTGCTATATGCGGGGCGATCAATAGCACACACACAATCATGTGGACCCGTTGCGCACTGACAAACTACATTTCTATAATATAATATAATATAACGGGCTGCCAACACCCTGCGAAGGATGATTCCTTCAGTTCCTCCTCCACACTGCAGCTGCTGTCGTGGGAATCGGGGAATGAAGAATGGGAACGGGGAGAAAGAAAAGATCATGGTGGTGGATGGTGGTGGTGGGAGTAGAGGGGATAGGGGTGGGAGGGTGGGGTGGGAGGGGGGGAGGGCAAGGGGTGGGTGGGAGGGGGAAGATTCAAAAAACAGCTAGCTTACTTGTTCTGGTTTGGGGAAGAGGGTGATGGGGAGGAGAGAGAGAGAGAGAGAGAGAGAGAGAGAGAGAGAGAGGAGAGAGAGAGAGAGAGAAGAGAGAGAGAGAGAGAGAGGAGAGTTTGAGACAGATTCAGAAAGGGTGTGGAGAGAGGGAGAGAGAGGAAGAGAGAGAAAAAGAGAAGAGAGAGAGAGAGAGAGAGAAGAGAGAGAGAGTGAGAGAGTGAAAAGAGAAGAGAGAGAGAGAGAGAGAGAGAGAGTTTGAGACAGAGAGGAAGTTAGAAGGGTGAGAGAGAGAGGAGTGAGATGAGAGAGAGGGAGGGGAGAGAGAGGGAGAGGAGAGGAGAGAGGTTTGAGGAGAGAGAAAAGAGAGGTGTTTTAGACAGAGAGAAGATGAGAGAGGGTGGGAGAGAGGAGAGAGGATGTGTTTGAGACAGAGAGAAGATTGCAGAGAGGGTGTGGAGAGAGAGAGAGAGAGTGTGTGTGTGTTTGTGTGTGTGAGCGAGAGATGGGAGAGATTGGAGAGACAGAGTGCAGGAAATTGAAGAACATGATGGGAGAGGGAGTAAAAAAAAAAAAACCACCAAAAATCGCAAAGGGGGTCAGGAAAAGACGAAGTCCCATCCAATTTTCCTTTTTAACTTAATCGGTTTCTAGGGAGTTCCATCCCTCCCTCCCTCCCTCCTGCTCTCTCCCTCCCTTTTCTGCCCAGCCCCCTACCAATTTCCATTCTATTTTAGCCTTATCACTTTTGAAGAGGCTTTTAAGCCCCCCCCCCCCCCCCCCCCCCCCCCCCCCCCCCCCCCCACCCCCCCCCCCCCCCCCATCTCCCCCTCTTCTTGGGATTTTAACCCCCCCCCCCCTTTCCACCCACCCACTTTCTGTTCCGTCTGTCAGCTTTTTTCCCTCTCTTCCACACACTTCCTCTCGTCTCTCTCTTTATATATATATATACAAACATATATATATTTATGTGTGTGTGTGTGTGGGTCTATAAATAGATATGTGTGTGTCTCTGTCTCATTGAAGATGATCATAACTACTCATTATGTGCTTATTCATCTGCATTAACACTAACACACACACACACACACACACACTCACTCACTCACTCACTCTCTCTCTCTCTCTCTCTAGCTTCTCTTGCTTGTCTGTCAGTGACAAGACAAGATGGCGTTTGAACAGCGCAGGAGAAAAAACTTAAAAGGTTTCCAATTTGTCTTGTAACGTTACATGCCTCAGATATGCCCACTGACAGGACTTTTTTGACCACTCATTCAGAGTCCATGCTAAACAGGTTGTGACGACAGGAAGTGCACCTGTCTTCATTCAATATCGAAGGAAGAAAACGATGATCCCACTATAGCCCTCTGTCTGACTGCGTCATTTCGGGCAACCTGCTCTAGCTTGATACAAAACCACCACCACGACACAGCGATACATCGTCCCAAAATGTCCGTCACAAGTGGCAAGAGACAAAAGACGGGCAGAGGCATACCTGGAATCTTTCGTACAAGAGCATGAAGGAAATGGCAAAATAATACACTATCACTTTATGCTATAATTTAGAGCATGAAGGGAATGGCAAAATAATACACTATCACTTTATGCTATACAGCAAAGAAAGAAAATATCACTGCCTGTGACACGTTTCGCTCGTTCCTTCCTTCCTTCATGACAGCCCCGGCCTGTGACAGTTCCTGCAAGTGCTTGGGAAAATGCATGTAAAGCACGCCTTGCAGACCAGGTTCCTAAAGGCTTTCTCTCTAGATACACCCCATGCCCTCCCCAGCTTCCAACCCTCATCAGCGTGTTCTTTCTTTCTCCGTCTGTCTCTGTCTCTCAACTTAACAGACAAGATGCAGCAAACATCCAGCCTGAAGGGAAACAGATAGGAAGGAAAACCTAAAGAGGACAGACAAGACCAGACCCACACAGACAGAGAGATGCACAAGTGGGGGTAGCCGAGGAAGAAAACTGCATCTAAGGACTGTCCTCAAGGGAGAGATGGAAAGGGAGATAGATGATGAGGAGAGCAAGAGGGGAGGGAAGTGGAGGGTGATGGTAGTGAAGAGAAGTAGGGGAAGGAAGATAGTGGGAAGGAAAGAAGCGATCAATACACAAGAGAAGTTCTTGACATGTGGCTGATCTGACAGGGGTTTTTGGACAGCTGTTAATATGGCATCAAGACAGCAAAATCCCTCCTCTGCCTGCCTGCCTCCCTCCCTTGTGTAAGTATTTGAAAATGGCTCTACTGACTAATTCTTCCTCCTTGAACGCTCAGACAGCAACTATTATTGTATGAGCGAAAAAAGTGTTGCGCTGCTGTCAAGAGCATGGACCAAAGAAGAAGGCAGAAAATAGCCAAGAAAGAGGTAACAGAAAGAAAACATAAAGAACAAGGCAGAAACAATGAAGAGAGGGATAGAAAAGAGAGAAATCCTAGCAGAGAATTTCCAGAAGGTGGGGATGCTGTTTATATACTGAACAAGGTAGAAACAAAGAAGAGAGGGATAGAAAAGAGAGAATTCCTAGCACAGAATTTCCAGAAGATGAGGATGTTGTTTATACTGACAACGTAACTCCCGTGCTACTAATGATAACACTGAGACTGTTGATTGGGGTGATGGATGCACAGTCTGGATGGGAGGGCTAGACTTGGAGGAGGAATGCCCGTGATGGGGTGGGGTGGGGGAGACACACACACACACACACACACACACACACACACAACACACACACACACACACACACACACACACACACACACAGAGAAAGAGCAGAGGTGCAGAGACAGAGAGAGACCAAGACAGAGACTGACAGAGACACTAGACAGATCTATACCACGACAGACAGACAGAGACGGACAGATAGACATACAGAGACACATACTGAAACAAAGACAGAGACTGATAGACAGGCAGACACACAGACTGCTGAAGTTTAAGCTGTTCAATGCCCCTTCCCCCCACCCCTGTCCCTCCCATAATTTCTTTGTATTATTTTTTCTTTTACCTCGTGCACAGACACTAATAGGTAAACACACACACACACACACACACACACACACACACACCACACACACACACACACACACACACACACACACACACCGCACGCACGCATCACACACACTACACACGCACGCACGCATGCACACCCCTACCTTAGCTCGCAAATGTACATGTACTCACATTCTTGCAAGAACACTTAAATAAACACACACACACATACACACAGACACGCGCACACACGCACAGCATACTCACATTCACGCAAGCACGCACACACTCACACACATGTGCGCGCACGCGCACACATACACGTTCACACACCATGCACATGTGGTGAATATATTTCAAATACCCAAATCATACACATACACACACACACACACACACACACACACACACACACACACACACACACACACACACACACACACACACCGTTCTCTGTATATTGTAACACTTTATCTTTGGTCTAATATCACCTTGAGTGAGAAGACGTTAAATTAAAGAAAGAACAGAGACAGAGGAGAAACCAGGACAGACAGACAGAAAGACAGAAGAGAAAACGAGACAGACAGACAGACAGACAGACAGACAGACAGACAGACAGACAGACAGACAGAAGAGAGAGAGGAGGAGAGAGAGAGAGAGAGAGAGAGAGAGAGAGAGAGAGAGAGAGAGAGAGAGAGAGAGAGAGAGATCGATCTATACAGAGACTCTCACAGCTGTTCAAAAATTCCTTCACTCAGTCTCAAGAGTCTGGGTGGATACAAAAGACTGGCAGGCCGATTGATTAAAAAAGAAAAAAAAGAAAAACAAGGACACTCAAGAGGACAGCTCTACGAACCCGAAACAATGCGTGCTGCTTCAAGTCATGTCATGTACCCTTCAGTTCAGCCCAGCCGACAGCCAGAGTACTACATTATTATATTACACAAGTGCTAGTGTTCTTGCGGTTTTGGTTTACGTCGATCCGTTTAGTCAGTATAATAATAATAATAATAACAAACAACAACAACAACAACAACAACAACAACAACAACAACAACAACAACAACAACAATAATAATAATAATTATTATTATTTATGGATTTTATATAGCGCTAATTCTTGTAAAGCAACAAATCAAAGCGCTCAGATGACCTTTTTTATATTTTATATCGAGGATAATGGAATAAGCACTCATGTGCTTTTTTACATCCAATCCCCGTGTGTATGCCACTGTATTTCCAGACAAACAAGAAGCTATATAAAAATAATGGGGTTTTTTGACGGACGTTATAGTCGAGTGGTCAAGTTCGGTTCGATTTCAATCTTATGGGTCACTGAAGTCGTGGGTTCCAATCTTCCAGGTCAACAGTGCCTTGGCTATATATACATATACATATGCTGAAGATCAAATATGGACGTTAAAGATCCCGTAGTTCATTTGACTGCCAGCGTTCTGTGGATTACGGAAACATGAACATATCTACCCAACATACAGCCACGAAGTCGGAATGCGGCTACCTTCATGGTGGACAAAAATGGTCGCAAACATAAAATCTCACCATTGGTGAACCTTGGAGCTCTCTAGCCGAGGAACGAAAAAAAAAAAAGCATTTTAATTCAGAAAATAATATGATCGTTGTACACATACTCCAAGTATACAAATTATATTACAAAGTGCAATCAAATTATTGTATGCATACTGAACGTGATCATTTTTCAATGCCCAATCCTAAAATGAGTTATATGAAGAGTCTGGCACTGATATTCGGGCAAAAGAATAACATTATATATTTAATCATAGACCAAAAGTAAACGGTCTTGAGTTACTTCTCGGTCTGTCTTTAAGGTAATAATTTTTATTTCGCCCCCCTCCCCCCAGCCTTCCCTACCGCCCCCCACCCTTTTTGGTTTGTACTTGTTTTGTTTTATGTCGTTTTGTCAATTAACACCAAAATGCAAAGAGAATCAACCCCCCCCCCCCCCCCAAATCAACAATAACGGCTACATATTCAAAGTAACAACAAAGTAACAGGTTATGGCCTGTTTAAAACAATATTTTTGGCTCTCTAGTGTGGCAGCTGGTAAAACAAACATAACCGAATCAGTGTGGCTTAACGGCTAATCCAACTGATTAGTCCTTGTAGGTGGGCTATCTTCCGTTTGTTTTCTTTGGTGTGTGTGTGTGTGTGTGTGTGTGTGCAAGCGTGTGTGTGTGTGTGTGTGTGTGTGTGTGTGTGTGTGTGTGTGTGTGTGTGTGTGTGTGTGTGTGTGCGCGTGCGCGCGCGTGCGTGCGTGCGTGCGTGTGTGTGTGTTTCGTTCTTCGGCTACAACTTCGAGGTTTTACCAAAGGTGAAATGTTGTGACCGCTTTTGCCCGCCATTAACGTAGCTGCATTCTGGCTTCGGAGATGATGTCGAAACTCGACACTAGCGTGAATGGTTTAAAAATGTTTTTAAAAACTTTGTCGCCTGTTCCACTGGCACGCATGGGCCTACTCTTCGGAAAGACGGAATGGGTGTTAACGTGTGCCCAAGATGTTCTGCCAGCGTTCGCATTCGGAACCTCAGTTTATAGTCTCCTACGAAAGACTTTCGGGGTAGGCCTAATGGAGTCGGAACTTTTCCTAATTCCAAAGGAACTATCCCCTCGAACGGGTGACTCAGTGGTGCGGTAGCTCGAACTTGGGCCGTCAGACTGCACGTTCAATGCTCTAACCACCGCTACCCCCCCCCCCCCCCCCCCCCCCCCATCATTCTGTAAAAGGGTGTTCTATAATTATGCCGGTGTCAGAGCTTATTCAGCAAGTTTTAAAGGATAACATCAAAGTGTTCTTGCAGAGGCAATGTTGGTTGATAGAAAGATCCACAGATTCATAACCCTGTTGTTACAATATATTTCTATCCCTGAAGTCGGGGGTAGGAGTGGGAAGGGGGGGTGGGGGGGTCGAGAAGAATTGGTCGCATATGTAAAAAAAAAAAGGTGGGGGGGGAGAAACTTAGAGCTGTAGCCAAGGAACAAACTCCACCTTCCCCCAAAAAACTAAAAACAAAGCAATACAACAACACCCCCCCCCCCCTCACCACCACCAACAAAAACAAAACAAAACCAACAACAAAAAACAAACAAAAAACCCGAACATCATTATGTACAGTGGTTACGAACCAAAAAAATACACCAACAGAAGCACACACACACAAGAAGAGTAACCGAAAAACCCTGACCATGTTCAATTCAGGTTTTGTAATCAATGCATACAGACGTTTAATAATTGGCGAACCAATCCTGAAGCGAGCCAATGACCAAGATGGCGGATGGCGGAGACCTCCGTGGCAACGTGAATTGATGCTATCGCTCGTTCCCTGGAGACTGACTGGCCTAGCGAGCTCTGCCAAAGCCGGTATACAGATAACGCACTGATAGATTACGGTTCCACAACCCAACCAAAGTTGACGTTGAAAAAAAACCTATGTCTAGACTAATAAATGCCGGAGACACAGGCCTAGTCTTGTCGCAACACAACATACAGATATTGCTCAGTCCTGGTGTTAGTTCCCTTTAAAAAAAATAACAGCGCTCCGAACTAATTGCAAAAAAAGAAAGAAGAAGAAAAAAAAAGAGGGACCAAGTTCTGGGCAAAATTGAAGACCAAATTTTCCCCAAAAAGTGCGTCAACTTGAAAACGTTTAATCAAAGCCACAAAAACTCAGGGGTTCTCCTTCAAATCTTGAAAAATTATATTAGATAGGTTGCATCAAGATGTGTTGGATATAACGCCTGGAAATCATACACACACAAATATACACGCGCGCGCGCGCGCACACACACACACACATACACACACACCACTGCCCAAAGTTCTCCTACAGGTGCTCTAAATCAAATTCATGTTGCAGTAAGTCCTCAACTTATCGTCTCAGTCGAAATAAAACTACAACAGCACCTACTCCCACCATTCATGCCTTCGTGGTTAAAAACAATAACAACAACAAAACTCCGGCTTCAGAAGGATCAAACCGTGGACCTCTCGCTCTCTGGACGGGCATGTCACCCCGCTGGACCACCGGCCAATCCGTCATGGCATTCACCCCGAGACAACAGAACTAGACCTCGATGAAAGATTGGACTGGGCATAAACTGTTTTCAGATCTATACACCTTTTAAGTACCACCTCCATACAAAAGATAAAACAGAAGTCGTATAATAATAAGACTTATCTGACTACCATTTCAGATGGCGTCAAACACTAACGCAAGAATTAGGAGTTCCTGTGATGACAGATGTTTGTTTAATAGCGGAGACACTGTAGATGTTTGTTTCATAACGCTGACACAATACGTGTCTCGATGTTGACGGTAGTTAGCTGCTTCTTTTTCCACCCGATAAAAAAAAAAAATCTCACTGTCTCGCTTGCGTCATGCGAACAACAACTTTCTTTCAGAGGAATGGAGTCACAGTGTCCGCTCTTCGGGCGGCCGAGCATCTCGGTGCAGATTCGAACATGATGCTCTGAAAGTTGGGTGACAGGTCGCGCAAGTTCAATGTTCGAACCACTTGGCTATCTCGTGAGTGTGTGTGTGTGTGTGTGTTGTGTTGGTGTGTGTGTGTGTGTGTGTGTGTGTGTGTGTGTGTGTGTGTTGTGTGTGTGTGGATGAGTGTAGTAGGTGAGAGAGAGAGAGAGGAGAGTGGAGAGACGAGAGAGAGAGAGAGTGATGATGTGTGAGTGGTGTAGGGGGATGTGTGTGTGTGTGTGTGGTGTGTGAGGTCGAGACTCGAACTTTTAATGAGGGGTAATTGGATAAACCAGAGGTTCTTTACACAGGGCCTCATGGGGGAAGAGAAGAGTGAGGAGAGAGAGAGAGAGGAGAGGGTGGGAGGAGGGAGGAGGATAGGAGAGGGAGGAAGAGGGGGAGGGAGGGGAAGGAGGGAGGGGAGAGGAGAGAGAGAGGAGTAAACAATTTTTGAATGAACAATTTTTACTGAGGGAAAAGAATAAGCACAATGGTGGCTTTTGTTCATCACTGCCTGTCTAAAAAGGCAAGACCAATGAGACAATGTTAGAGAGAAGAGAGAGAGACAGAAGAGAGAGACAGAAGACAGAAGAGAGAGAGAGAAGAAAATGACAGACAGACAGAGACAGAGAGACAAAGGCTTAATGACTCACTTGCTATTCACCTTTTAGTTGATAACTTCTACAAATTCTAAGAAAACTAAATTGGAAACGATACCCGATATAATAATGCTTTCAATAAATATGCGAAAGCAGTTTTATGGGTAAGGTTATGAAGATCGTTTCAATGACACTGAGTAACAAAAACTTACCCTTGATTCTTTTTGTTGTTGTTGTTTTGTTTATTTTTAAGTAAGTGTCTTTTGTTAGGAGACAGGAATTTACAAGTATTTTTTTGCCCCGAAGAGAATATCTCCTAACATAAAGTTACTGCACTTTCCATCCCTTCGCTGTTGCAAAGTTGTTGCTATCAAAACAGATTTTTAAAAAAACAACCACCACGACTATTTAAATCCACGGTCTTCCTAAAGCGCCTTTCTGTGAAGGAAATGGTGTCCGATAAATTGTAAAAATGTCAGAACAACAGCAAACAGAACGTCACAACACACACACACACACACACACACACACACACACACACACCACACGACCACGCACGCGCCTACACACACACACAGCCGCGGCGCGACACACACACACATCACTGAAACCAGCTACTCTGGATGAGGAGACGGATTCCTTTTTTCTAAAAGCTAATTATTTGAAGCCTTCACCTTTTAAAGACATAGAAGATATATATTTATATCCATCCATTTTTCTGTCTTGTCTGTCTGTCTGTCGTCTCTCTCTCTCTCTCTCTACACACCACACCCATACAACGACATTATCTATATTATTACACACACACACACAACATATATATATATATATATATATATATATATATATATATATAGATATATATATATATAGATCGATAGATAGATAGATAGATAGATAGATAGATGCGCCTTCATAGCAGTAAGGTCGGTCAATTAGTGACACAAGCTACAATAATACGCCGGATCATTTCTAATTAACACATATCAGTCAACATCTCACGTCGCCCCAGATCTCAATTAATGAGTATCAATCCGGTAATGTGCACGAACAATAAGTTCCATCAATAGCCCACGGTGAGACTGAGAGAGATCATTAAAGTCTTTACATTTGAGCCCCTATCCTCCCCCCCCCCCTCCTTTCCTCCAAATCCCATTTCTTGATCGTTTCTATGTACTAAGACGATGGAGAAGTCACATAATCTAGCTGAAAACAAGCTAATGCGAATAAACCTAAATGAGGAACGTTTCCAAATCCAACCTCTCTCTTAGGTCGCAGACTGCCTTCTAGTTGTTTGTTTTAATTATAACTGGCATCACTTGGCCTACTTTCCAACAAAAGAAGGCTAAACTTGTACGTGTGTGTGTGTGTGTGTGTGTGTGTGTGTGTGTGTGTTTATGTGTGTGTGTGTATGTATGTATATGTGTATATGTGCGCAAGAGGCTATAGCATACACACGGGGACTGGATGTAAAAAAGCACATAAGTGCTTATTCCATTATCCTCGATATAAAAAATAAATGAATAAATAAATAAATAAATATAAGACCTGGGACAAGAGAGAAAAAACACTAAGCTCTAACACCCGAATACAAAGACTTAACAACATCGATCAGGTTTATGACTCTCCTGCCATACTGCTTACCACATAGGAACAGTTTAACAACATCGTTACTGTCTACGACCCAACTCAGGCCACGGCTATGCTGCTCACCATGTAGGAACAGTTTAACAACATCGTTACTGTCTACGACCCAACTCAGGCCACGGCTATGCTGCTCACCATGTAGGAACAGTTTAACAACATCGTTACTGTCTACGACCCAACTCAGGCCACGGCTATGCTGCTTACCAT
Source organism: Rapana venosa (assembly GCA_028751875.1). Lineage (NCBI taxonomy): Eukaryota > Metazoa > Mollusca > Gastropoda > Neogastropoda > Muricidae > Rapana > Rapana venosa. Next base: position 27,994,182 of record CM054139.1, read on the forward strand.
GTAGGAACAGTTTTATAACATCCGTAAGGTCTACGACTCTCCTACTATGCTGCTTAAAACATAGGAACGGTTTCATAACATCGGTTAGGCCTACAAGCCCTACTGCCATGTTGTCTAGCACATAAGGACGGAACAACATCGATAAGATCCTACTGCTATGCTGCTTACCATATAAGAACGATAAAACAGCATCGGTAAGGTCTATAACTCTTCTACTATGCTGCTTACCCATAGGAACGGTTTAACCACATCGGTACGATCTACCATTCTCCTACTATGCCGCTTTCGACATAGGAACAGTTTAACAAGATCGGTAAGGTCTATGAACCTAATGCCATGTTGTTTAGCACATAGGAACGGTACAGCAACATCGATATTAAGGTCCACGACCCTTACATCGCTTCGCTACCTAACAAGACAGGAACGATCAGCTCAACTCCCTTCAAAACCAATCGATTTCCGGTCTTCCGAGGACCATTATCAACCAAGTCTGGCACAGCTGCCGTCTTTGAGATCTATCGGCACTTCGTCGATGTCTTTCACCCGCCAATATGTTGTCAGAGAGGCTGACTGCTTCGTTGAAAAGCCGTTATCGTTGATATTAACCGTTACTGTTAATAACATGACACATGTTTGGGCGTTTCTTACTTTGAGGTAAAAAAGAAAAAAAAGAAAAAGACGGATAGAGAGTAGTTAAGGGTTTTTTTTCTGTACAGAATCCATTACCGCACATGCATGATGTCAGTTCACGATCAAAGAGGCAGCCTGTGAAGTACGAAGTATAATATTCAGGTTCTGACTCACGTTTGATATATTATATCCTTACATGTGCATTTTCCACAGGAAATCTGTCATCTGCTCCTTTCCCATTGATTCCTTTCAACTCCACTCTTCAGAACTACGTTGGCTTCTCTGCCTTTGACACAAAACAAAATTCCTGATTCCGAGAACGGAATCTTGTAAAGTCTGTTCCACATAGACTGCGTCTAGGAAAACAAAAACAAAAAACAAAAAAAAACCTGTCGCTGGTTTTTGGTTTGATTTTTTATTTTTCTGAATCTGGAAAGAATCGGTATACTGTGCTTGCTATTCAAAGCATTTTATTTTCATTATTCAAACCCAATCGAATAAGTCTGTCTGGATAATATATTTTAAGTTGTTATATATATATTATATATATATATATATATATATATATATATATATAATATATATATATATATATATATTCATAGTTTCTTTTATCGTCAGCACTTTTGTCATCATCACTCTCAAAGTAAAACAGAGAGAGAGGGGGGGGGGGGGGTGAGAGAAGAGAGGAGGGGGGAATAGGGTGAAGGGGACAGAGAGAGAGAGAGAGAGAGAGAGAGAGAGAGAGAGAGAGAGAGAGAGAGAGAGAGAGAGAGAGAGAGGAGAGAGAGAAAGAGAGAAGAGAGAGAGAAGAGAGGTGAGGAGAGAAGGGGGAGGGGTTACATAATGATCTAAGCAGCAATAGTGAATTAAAATTCATTTGTGAAATCTTTAAGGAAAAACAATATTCATTTTGTGGCAACGCAGGCTGAAAATGATGTGGCTGTCGTTTTCAGGGAGCGTTGGACAAAGCAGTTTCACCTCCCTACCCCCCCCCCCCCCCCCCTCCCGAAAAAGAATAACAAAATAAAATTTAAATAAAAAGCACACACACACACACACACACACACGCACACACACACACACACACACACACACACACACACACACACACACACACACACACACCACACACACACACACATAGGGTTACAAGCCACACATACTCCTATTAGAACGATAAACAGAAAGCATTTATCCCACAAAGAAATAATATTCAATCTTTAAAAAATTCCACACACGCAATCATACACGAACCACATTTCAAAACCTGACATATATCCCAACAACCTCAACAATAGTTCATCAAGGTAAATAAATATCTCCCCCCCCCCCCCCCCTCCAACACACACACACACACTTACAAAACACACCCACCATCAATGCCACATGAGTCATTGAAAGCTGTAACAGATATCAGACAAGCATGTCTGACAGCATCCATCCATCCATCCATCCATCCATCCATCCACCCACCACAATCTATCCGTCTTTAGTGCCAGACGTCACAGATATTTAAAAAAATCTATCCGTCTTTAGTGCCAGACGTCACAGATATTTAAAAAAAAACAATAACAAAACTACCCCCCACCCCTAAACCAAAAACCCAAAACAACAAAACAAACCAAAAAACAAACAAACCCCCCAACAAACAAACAAAACCATGGAATCTGTTAGAGCCTAAGATGTTACAACTGAGGTCATGTCATATATATGTCAGTGTATTTCCTTTTAGAGCGCCGCCACGTTGGAGAAAGTTTGCTAACAGCTGACGCAGCAAAAGGATCAAGTAATAAGTGCAGCGTCTAGCCTGGTGAAATCCAAAGGACGGAATGAAAACTCGTGGAGTCATTATTTTGAGATTTTGAGGTCTCGTCACAGTTAATCTGCTCTTATGGACGGACGACCTAGTAGAAGGAAGTCCCGCAGTTTGACTTTTGTTTCAGGGTGGTTTTTTGGTTTTAGTTGGGCGGTTTTTGGTTTTTTGTTGGTTTACTGCAATTGCTGGTGGGGTTGGGAAGTGTGTGTGTGTGGGGGGGGGGGGGGGGGGGGGGGAAGGGAGGGCTATGAGTGTGTGTGCGGGTGTGTGGTGTGTGTGTTTGGTGAGCGTGTGTGTGGTGGAGGACTATATGTGAGTGAGTGTGTGTGTGTGTGTTAGAGGATGAGAGAGAGAGTGAGAGAGAAAGAGAGAGTAAGAGAGAGAGTGAGAGAGAGAGAGAGTGTGTGTGTGTGTGTGTGTGTGTGCGTGCGTGTGCGCGTTCCTTTAAAGGTGAGAATTAAAGATTTTTTATATTCTACTTCCTCTTCTTTATTTTGAAATATACACAATTATGGCAGTGTTATAACGAAGTCCCAGTAACGGTAACCTTCAAAACTCCACTTCCTGACTCAAGATGGCAGACACACACAAACAAAAAGAAAAGAAGAAAGCTCTCTGATAATATGAAGCCAGCAATACAAGAATAAATAACAAAGAAAAGCAACAAACACACACACACACACACACACACACACACACACACACACACACACACATACACAACGACGTACGAGACGAGACATTTACACACACACAAAATCCAACAGTACATCATTTTTGTTCTCTTGTTGTGTTTCTCTTGTCTGATCCCAAAGCGATAAGGAAGTCTTCGTGATCTATGCCTAAGGTGAGATCCCTGTCTTCAACCCAAAACTTAGCCACCCCTCCCCCAACAACCCTTCCCCCTCCCTCCTCCTCACTCCGGCCACCCCCTCTTCTTCTTTTTTTTCTCCTTTCCTTTTTGTCTGGATCGTTTTCCCTAGCAGTATTTGTAGAGTCAGAGGTTCCAGTCCAGAGTGGGTGAATCCTTTACCTGGATTTCACGGATTTCCATTTCTTGCCATAAATTCTACAGTTTAATGTCGACTGTGCTCTACATGCACGCGCGTGCGCTACACACGCATGTACATACAAATATGTGCGCGCACGCATGCACGCACGCACGCACGCACTTACGCGTGCACACACAGAGTTGCAAACAGACAAACAGACATAGAGGTAGGCATACATGTATGTATGCAGGTAGGTTAGTATGATAAAGTACTCGTAATCGTATGTTGCAGAGAAAATAGGGGTAGATGAGTGGCGGGTGGTTGGGTGGGTGGCTAGTTGTGGAGAAGAAGGTGGGTAGTTGTGGAGAAGACAACTAGAATGGCATGCACAACACACACAACTCTCTCTCTCTCTCTCTCTCTTCTCTCTCTCCTCCCTCCCCCCCCCCCCCCCCCCCCCCCCCCCCCCCCCCCCCCCCCCCCCCCCCCCCCCCCCCCCCCCCTCTCTCTCTCTCTCTGTCAAGTTAACACCGATTCCAAACTATTTCACTTTAAAATTCCCAACCTTTCTCTTCTTCACTCAAGCATTGGACGTCAACAGACACAGTCGATAAAAAGAGTGATCAAATATGTTTTCAAACAATTTCAGGTCGGCCTGCCAACACAACTTTTCAACCACACGCAAAACTCCGCACACGCTTAAAAAAACACAACAAAAAACGAAACAGAAAAGACGCCATGTTATTCGATCTTCTTCCTTCTTTTTTTTTTCTTTTCTTCTTCTTTCTTTCTTTCTTTCTTTCTCTTCTTCTTCTTCTTCTTCTGCTTTCTTTCTTTCTTTCTTTCTTTCTTTCTTCTTTCTTCTTCTTCTTCATCTTCTGTCTTCTTGATAAAAGTCTGTTTGATCCTAGTGACATTAACACCATGTCTGCCGTCTGTGGCGGCTCATTTATTCACTTCTGTGAGAAAGCTGTAGACGTCTTCATCGTTTCAGAATCACTCGTAAAATAATTGTCTTTTCCCTGCGTGGTAGACATCTTCGCCGGGAGATCTGCTGACACAGAAACACCTAGTTGTTTTTTTTCCTCCTTTGTTCTCAGTCGCTGGTATTATTATGTATACACTTGCGTGTTCCCTCCTTCCGACCCCCTCCTGCCTCCCCCCATCATCATCTCTCTGTCTGTCTGTCTCTGTCTGTCTGTCTCTCTCTTTCTCTCTCTCTTTCTCTCTCTCTCTCTCTCTCTCTCTCTCTATATATATATTATATATATATACATATATACATATATATATATATATATATATATATATATATATATATATATATATATATATCCGTGGCTAAGGCCTTTTGAATTAATCATTCGCATTCTCTCTCTCTCTCTCTCTCTCTCTCTCTCTCTCTCTCTCTCTCAGTGGTTAAGGCCTTTTGAATACCCCCCTCCCACTCTCTCTCTCTCTCTTTCTCTCTCTGCCTATTGGAAAATGAATAGTTCTGCGATCATCAGTCAAAGCTAAAGGACACAATCAAACGGGTGTTGTTTTTTTCATGGTCGACAGCGATATCTGTTTGTCCGCCGCTTGAGTCAGATTCCTTCCTAGTCTTAATGTTGTCTTGGATTAAGCATCTGCGCTTCTCACATGAAACAGTTTATATGTGCTCTAAATGATATCTTCAACTGTTACTGTTCTACGGATTCTGCTTCAGTCAGTCAGTCAGTCAGTCAGTCTATCTGTCTGTCTCTCTGTCTGTCTGTCTGTCTGTCTCTCTCTCTCTCTCTCTCTCTCTCTCTCTCTCTCTCTCTCTCTCTTTCTCTCTCTCTCTCTCCCTCCCTCTCTCTCTATATATATTAGATATTATATCTGTGTGTGTGTGTGTGTGTGTTTACTCTGTGTATGTGTGTACACACGTGTAGACGTGTGTACATGTGGCCGAGCACGCACTTTTGTGTGTGTGCGTGTGTAAGTGTGTGTGTGTGTGTGCTTGCGCGCCCATGTGCTTGCGAGTCTGATTACGCACACACGTCATGCATACGTACGTGCGTGCGTCAGAGTCGGGTATGTCCACGTGCAGGGTGGGGGTAGGGGGGGAGGGTATGTCATAAGCAACGGTGCAGGATGGATTATGAGCTTACATTCACAATAGCAACATTACCACCACCAGGCAGAACAGAACAGAGCAGAGGAAACCAGACAGACAGAAATACCCAAAGACAAGAGGGTTTCAGACGGCAGCATTGTGTACGAGTCTGGCAGGAGGATCTACGGCCATTAGCCACATTGAGGTCCAGCGCCGCAAAATAAACACTGCATTCCATGGACCATGGTCACTATGAAAACGCAGGTCACCATCGTTTGTTTTAAAATAAATTCATAAAATGAAAGCACTTTTCAGAAACAGTCTTGTGGTCATTGTCACCAACCATGAGGTCCACCAAGAATTCTGTTACGTGTTTTTGTTTTGTTGTTAGAATTAGAGAGTTAAAATCAAATAAATGAAAAGAAGAAAGACCTAGAACTCTTGTCAAGCTTCTAATAGCTGAACTTGTTTTTTCAAAAGGGTTGGCCAAGATTTTATATGTTTAATATCATTAGAAAGATTTTGTTCTAAATCTTTGCAAGAATGAAACCAATTCCAGCCCAAAGGGGGCTTTAAGCCAAAAACACAGTTGTTGACAAAAACAACAACACACGTCTTACTGCTGTAATCGCATTAAAACATGGCCCAGAACTAACCAGAACAAGCACAATCGTTGCAAAACCAGATCAACACCGCAAGATCACCCTGAAATTGTACAGATTATTTATGAACTAGAGTTAATTATAGGATTACTATCAATAACGACATAGAGATATCATTATTCTGCGAAATTATCCCCACTCCCGCCCCTCTACACGAACCCCCTCCACCTCCCTCTCAAGGGCATTTGTATAACACCGCCCTTTTTTTTTTCTCTTAACTTACATTTCTTTCTCTTTTTTTCTTTCTTTCTTAATTTACGACAATTACTGGATACGATTTTCAAACAGATTCATTTTAAAACAGACCAGCCTGTTCTTTGGTGCCTTTTGGAAGAAGGCAAGGGAGATAAATAATAAAGTTATCGGGCAGTTTGTCGTGGGCAAGTTGAACCTGGCAGAAAACAGCCCAACCCTCTCGGGGTAATACCATAGCAATCACGCTAACATTCTGCATATTGGGTAAAGGTAAAGGAAATGTAGTGTCCCATAACCTGTGTAGTCATAGGGGAGTGAGGCATCAGAGACCTCAACTTCTCAAGGGGTCAGCATATTGAGGGCGGCGCCCATCTCCTCTCCCTCGCTGCTTTACCTTCCCTGACCCTAAAGAGGCAGGTAACCATTTACAGCTAGGTGAACTGGGGGACTGTACTGAAGCCAAGGCGCGCAAACGGTCACCCATTCAAGTGGTAGCCACGCTCGATGCTGCTTAAACCTTAACTGGGGAAAGCGAGTGCTCTGACCACTGAGCTATCCCGTCCCCGCATATTATGTACACGGAGAAAAGGGAAGAAATCAATTAGCATCGATGCACGTTAACAATGATCAGTTAAGTTACAACTTACGAATTATGCTATTTGGCAAACCATGCCCGAAAAATAATGAAGTAAAGGAACATAACAGAAAAGTAGTTTTCTCACTTTTATCTTTCTCGCCTGTTTCTGTCTCTCCTTTTTTGTTGTCTGTCTGTCTGTCTGTTAATTTTTTCTCACAGAATTTCTTAGAAGACATAAACACTAATAGGGAGGGAAAAAAACAACCCAACCTCGCGGCATCCCCACCGAAGGACGGAGATATATTTTATTTAATTTATATGACAGCAGCAGTAGTAGTAGTAGTAGCCGAACAGACACTTAGGTAAGTGAATTCATAATAATATACCCGTAACATACTTCATAACCGTCTTCCGATACTGAAGACAAAATTACATAACGGGACAGGAAGGCCAGGATAAACTGTTTCCAAATAGAGAAGCTGGCGTCGATTGTCTGCTAAAAGTCCTCAAAAGGAAAACTGAATTCTTTGACAGACAGACAGCATCCGCCTACACACACACACACACACACACACACACACACACACACACACACACACACACACACACACACACACACACACACACACACACACACCACACACCACACACACACGCGCAGTGCGCGCGCGCGACTGTTCCCTGTCTAGAACTGGTCTCAGTAGCCTGATCTCAAGTTGTTGTTTTTCCCCTTTAGGTACCGACCGACATGCGGAGGCGTTCATTCAACGATGAAGACAGGATGGCAATTCACTGTTACAGAAGGGAAGTTTTGTATCTGCGGAGTCACTTCCGAGTGTATGCTATGACTCGACTGTCTTAGTCATAGACCTTATAGCCTCCCCCTCCCCTCCCCCCCCCAAAAAAAAAAAGGATAAAAAAATAATCCCCCCCCCCCCCCACACACACACACACCACCGCCCTTGATTCCAGAAACCAACTACCCCCTATAAGAAAAGAAAAACACCAAAAAAAGCACTCGAACAGGGGGGAAAAAAACCAGCACAAAAGATGACAAAAAACGAAATAACTTGACCCTCCAAACCAACAACCCTATAAGAAGGGGGAACAACCCCCCCCCCCCTCCCCCCCAAACAAAACAACCACAAAAGCACAAGATAAAAAAAAAACACCCAACAACAACGAAAAGAAATCTATCATCATTCAATAATGAATCAGGGTATAATAAACCTTGCATGCGACGGGAGGACACTAGAGGTGTCAGCGTCACCTGTGGCAAGGGAGGTTAGAATCTGTTCACAGCCAGGCACAGCGCCACTCCATTGGACAAAGGACTCGCGATGAGCCAGACTAGCTAGCTCGTGGAGAAAAAGAATGAATTAACCATTTAAGATGGGGCCTGATGGGCCCAGTGGGTAGGGCGTTTGATGCTGATTCCAAAGACCGCGAGTTCAAATCTCATTCGCGGCGACCAGGCTAGACAAGATTGATCATCTCTTCTCAGCCAATACCGGTGTGTAGTAATAGTAGACTTTTATGTGCTTTCCAGTCCATCGGTCAAAAAGAAAACAAAAATTAGATACTGTGCGTGAACGCCTGCAAAAATAATCTTGAAGCAGGGTAAATCCTATGCCACTTTTCGAAGAAGAAACCACTGTGAGCCAGTAGAAAAAAACTGCGGGACCGCCCCCCCCCCCCCCCTTTCCCTTTCCTCCAAACTAAACATGCATACTGATGTCTGTAGACATCCCCAGAGACAGACTGTGGCCACCTAAATGGCGGGAAAACGGCCGACTTCATACGCAATGATCTCACTGATGATGATGAATTTCGGCCACATAGCCAAGGGAAGGGGTGGGGGGAAGGGAGAGAGGGGGAGGGAGAGAGAGAGAGAGAGAGAGAGAGAGAGAGAGAGAGAGAGAGAGAGAGAGAGAGAGAGAGAGAGAGAGGAGAAACAGACAGACAGACAGCCAGCAGCCAGAGACAGACAGAGACAGACACAGAACACTGAAGGGAAGATTTTCCTGCTCTCTTAACCTCCCAAAAGGTTCTGGCTTACGTTCTAACATCAGCAACTACTTTCCCCTCTTCCTCCTACACCCCACCCCCAACCCCCTAACCGCTCCCAAAAGGCCAAATTTACTTTAAACACGCCGACGAAAATCGAACATAACTACGTAAATTCGACCTTGCCTTAAGTACTTCATTCGACTTGGAGAAGTCTTCAAGATTCCAGATTTAGCTCCAGACACGGCCGAAGATAGCTGCAAAAGCAGCCGGGGGGGGGGGGGGGGGGGGGGGGGGGGGGCACAGAAATACTCCAACCACCACCGCTACCACCACCATCATCACCACTGCATGCTTGGCCAAACAAACAAACTAATGGTCGGTCGGTCGGAGGGAGCGACTAGCAAGCGACTGACTGCCGCTCAATTAAAATTCTATCGTCTCTGGCGTCATCAGCGCCCATTAATTAACCAGCCAGCGATAAATCTGAAGGTAGGTGGGAGTACCCGTGGATGTTGACTTTGATGCCTGTACTTCCCCGTCTACACGTTTCTACACACTGGCTGACAGAAATAACCTGGCTTGGTCTTTTCAACGTGTTTATATCAGATGGTTTGTTCATTGTGTTGAGGTCCACTTCGTTATATATTATCATTAACTGAAAAATCATAATCACTGTAAAATGGCCATTTGTGTCTTTTTTTATAATTTTTTAAATCACTTCGTCACGCTTGGTGTGACACTAATAGACATGAAGATTTTTATGTTCTTACTGACATTTAGAGATTACATATAAATATGGCGATAATCCTGTTCATAGTAAGTAAATTAAGCCTTTTTGAGGTAATTTGTTTAGATTCATCCATTCATCGTTCTTAAGCCTTTAGGGTAATAATTTATATCAATACCCCCCTCCCCAATTTTTTGTTTTGGTTGGCTTCTTTTGTGTTTTGTTTATATCTTTACAGTTTCGATGGAAATTAAGTTGGCAACACATGGATTATGGTATATATATATATATATATATCTCTATCTCTCTCTCTCTCTCTCTCTCTCTCTATATATATATATATATATATATATATATATATATATATATATATTGATACACCGTTTAAAGTCATCATGTCAACTACAGCATTAAAGATGAAAAATAAGGAGTCCGGAAACTATCAATTTACTTACTTTGAACAGGACTATCGCCATATTTACGTAATCACTAAATCTCAGCGAGAGGTATGTTTGAAATTTGTGTCCTTTTCCTCATAAGGGTATATCAAGCAATATAATGCTCACCTTTCCGTACTGCTCATATACGCACAGCAGACACATAGAGAACATGTATGAAAAGACACCAACCATCCTTATCAATAAATCCCACCTCCTTTGCTTTCTGTGGAGGACATTCTTTCAGAGAAAATCTAATATTAAATCTAACAACCTTCCTTCCTTCTTGCAAGATCAGAGAGAGACAGAGAGAGAAAGAGAGAGAGAGAGAGAGAGAGAGAGAGAGAGAGAGAGAGAGAGATGAGTAGAGAGAGAGAGAGAGAGGAGAGTGCATGTGTGTGCGCGTGTGTGTGTTTACAGACAGGCACGAGAATCCAGATCAAACACACGCACGCACGCACGCACGCACGCACGCACGCACGCACACACACACACACACACACACACACACACACACTCCTCTACTTTTCTACTCGGTCACAAATCATTGCGAAAGTGCTCGCAGACAGTTTCATCACGCATAAAAACCGTTTCTGAGTACCAACGTGCAGACTGTAAAGTACACTTCGTTTAAAATACATTCTCTTAAAATCTACATACACGTCTGCTCTTCCCCCCAGACATATATCCCCAACTCCACCCCCCACCCCATCATAAATTATGTGATATCACTTCTTTCAAAGTCTGCTCGACTATATGTCTTCAACTATCTCTTTCCCCCCTATGTTTATGTATTCAACTATCTCTTTCCCCCTATGTTTATGTATTCAACTATCTCTTTCCCCCCTATGTTTATGCATTCAACTATCTCTTTCCCCCCATGTTTATGTATTCAACTATCTCTTTTCCCCCTATGTTTATTTATTCAACTATCTCTTTCCCCCTATGTTGATGTATTCAACTATCTCTTTTCCCCCTATGTTGATGTATTCAACTATCTCTTTCCCCCTATGTTTATGTATTCATCTATCTCTTTCCCCTATGTTTATGTATTCAACTATCTCTTTCCCCCTATGTTTATGTATTCAACTATCTCTGTCCCCCTATATTTATGTATTCAACTATCTCTTTCCCCTATGTTTATGTATTCAACTATCTCTTTTCCCCCTATGTTTATGTATTCAACTATCTCTTTCCCCCCTATGTTTATGTATTCAACTATCTCTTTCCCTTTATGTATTATCATCACTTCTTTACAGGCTTGCTCTTCCGTCAGTTTATTTTTTTTTCCCCAACCATCCCCGTTTCTCTCTCTCAGTCATAATCGTCAGGTCTTTCACAAAGTCTGGTACCTCAGACTCTCCTGTCTGTTTCCTCTTGAATCAGGGAGGATGTTTCTCTTCCAATGATTCTTCTTGTCAGGAAGGCTTTGATGTGTGTCCACTCAAAAAGCTGGTCAACATTCCCGTCTGCTCTTTTGAGTCTCCTTGGTTTACTTACGCTATTTCTTTTCAAGTCTCTCTTACAGTTCATCGATGCAGTACACGGTACAGCCACGACCACAACTTTCGCAATCGGACTTTTCTTTTTCGCAATTTTCACAATTTCATACCATTATCGTTTACCCCCCTCGCCTCGGCCTCCGTTTGTCTGTCTGTCTGTGTTTCTCTCTGAGTCTCTGTCTGTCTGTCTGTCTGTCTGTGTCTGTCTGTCTCTCTCTCCCACCCTCTTTCAGAGCACTGTAGCAAGCACTCTTTGACCGTCGGCCTTTACGGATAACTTTCACAATCATATCACCATCGTCTATCCCCGCCCTCTATCTGTCTTTCCGTCCATCTGTCTGTGTCCCTGTGTATCTGTCTTTGACTTTCTCTCCCTCCTTCTCTCCCCCTCCTTCTCCTCTCCCCTTTTCTCTTCTTTTTAGTCTATCCACTTCCGTTTACTGTATATTGCAAAGTATATTCACTTCAAGTTGTACGACTAGCTTAACTGTCCTTCCCAACACCTCTGCGCTTTGTCTTGTAAGATATAGCGCTATATAAGTTCCCTTTTATTATCATTATTATTATTATTATTATTACGGCGATGACCACGAAAATGGTTTCCAGCATGCATTCTTAGTATATGGCTAGCTGTACCACTCAGAAAACACCAAGCAAAAGAATCCGAACACCCAAAAGCAACAATCCGGAATGGAAAAACCTGTCCTTAATCCGTTCTGTAGACGGGCTTACTGCTGAAAGCATTTCATCATGTAGGTCTGGAACCATACCTCATTCTCATCAAAGGCCATTCTTCCATCATACTATTGAAGCGAGTGCCACGCGCGCGCGCGTGCGCACGCACACACACAAACACACACACTAAAAAAAATTTTAAAAATAGAAAGTGCACTTTAACAAATGCACATAAAAGAGAGAAAAAAAACCTCGACATTTTGTTTTTGATGTGATTGTTGCTTTTGTTGATGCTGAAAGGCGCAGAAATATCCATTTGAAAATTTAAAAAATGGGTTGAAATAAAAGTTCTTGGCTAGCAAACAAAACAAAACATAACGTGTGAACGAAAGCTGACACTAACAGATTGTTTTCCGGAGATATTACATGAAAAAAAGGAAAGCTGATCTTCTTAAAACTGCTTGGTGGACAGCGACACTGTATCTGATTCACATAAGGTTGAGACTCTCAACACAGTTTTTCCCCTCCAGAGATATCGCATGAAACAGAAAAAGGTCACCCAGTGAAGCTGCACGCTTGTCTGGCAAAGAAACCAATATGCGAATCAAGGTTGAGGCTGTACAGTTTGGTGGGGGTTTTTGTGTTTTGTTTTCGTGGAATACCACATGGATGGTAAAAGATCACGTACTTAATCAAATTACTAGGAATACAAAGAGACTACCTAAACCAAAGAAAAAAACAAACATTTTGAAGATGTTGAGCGCATACCTAAGTATTCTGTTCGTTAGGTTGGTTTTTATTTCAGCTGGGAGGGGGAGGGGGTATTCTGCTGTTGGTTCGTTGGGGTTTGGGGGGATTTTTGTTCGTTTGGGGGGTCCTCGCCGTATTCAATATCTCTGTTCATCCATAAAAGATGGGCTTGCACGCTTACATCTAATAATTATTATTGTCGATCAAATTGTCTTTCTTTTCTGCTGTAGAAAGGCGTTCGGCATGTCTACCTGGCTGGCTAGGGAATAACGTGTCTACCTGGCTGGCTATGGAATAACTTGTCTACCTGGCTGGCTATGAAATAACGTGTCTACCTGGCTGGCTAGGGAATAACGTGTCTACCTGGCTGGCTATGAATAACGTGTCTACCTGGCTGGCTATGGAATAACGTGTCTACCTGGCTGGCTATGAATAACGTGTCTACCTGGCTGGCTAGGGAATAACGTGTCTACCTGGCTGGCTATGGAATAACGTGTCTACCTGGCTGGCTATGAATAACGTGTCTACCTGGCTGGCTATGAATAACGTGTCTACCTGGCTGGCTATGAATAACGTGTCTACCTGGCTGGCTATGGAATAACGTGTCTACCTGGCTGGCTAGGGAATAACGTGTCTACCTGGCTGGCTATGGAATAATGTGTCTACCTGGCTGGCTATGGAATAACGTGTCTACCTGGCTGGCTAGGGAATAACGTGTCTACCTGGCTGGCTATGGAATAACGTGTCTACCCGGCTGGCTATGGAATAACGTGTCTACCTGGCTGGCTATGAAAACGTGTCTACCTGGCTGGCTTGAATAACGTGCTACTGGTCGGCTTGGAATACGTGTCCTGGCTGTAGAAAACGTGTCTACCTGGTCTGCTGCTGCTTTGAATAATGTGCCTTCTGAGCTGGTAGATATAACGTGTTACACTGGCTGCTTGTGAATAACGTGTTACCCGGCTGTTGTAATTGTCTCCTGCTGGCTATTAACCTGTCTAGACAGCTGAACTAACCGTCTGGTCTCCCTTTCTCGTCTAGAAGTGGACACACTGCGTTGTTGCTCGTCAAAATGCTGGGTGCAGGTGATTGAGCTGTACACTGGATCTCCTCTGTGAAAGAGATTTCTTTCTTTTTTTCCCCTCCTCAAATTTAATCTCTCAAGTCATCTAGGGAAGATGGAATTGCGCGTCTGGCGTCTAATTTCGTCCAAGATCTAAGACAGGTGGACACAGTGCTGGTGGAAGTGGTGGTGATGGTGATGGTGGTGATCATGATGATGCTTGAGGGTAGTGAAATAGGAGTATTCGTCCATGTGCGCGTGCGTGCATGCATGCGCGTGCTAGCGTGTGTTTTGTAAGCGTAACAAACGAACATTTTCAACAGTAAAGAAAAAGGGCTGAAGAAAGAGATACACCATAAACAGAAAAATTACAACCTTAAAAAGAAACTTGCAAACGTACAGATCTTGAAATGCAGGCAATCAGACGTGTTTTTATCTTGAAATGCAGGCAATCACACGCCACACCTGTCATCGCTTGCAGGTATCTATTAAGCACGTTCACGCGTGTCCACATTGGAGGCCTACATGTGTGCACGAACGGACATGAGCACGCACGCACGCACGCACGCGCGCGCACGCACACACACACACACACACAATCAAGCCTGCTGGCTGTTTTTTCTACAGAAGCTCGGGATGAGGAAGGAGACTGACTGACTGACTACACATGAGGCGAGGAGGAAACAGCCGCCAGGGATTGGCGGAGAGAGAGAGGGGTGGAGAGAGAGAGAGAGGGGGGGGGAGAGACAGAGATAGGGAGAAAGAGAGAGAGGGGAGAGAGGAGGAGAGAGAGAGAGAGAGAGAGAGAGAGAGAGAGAGAGAGAGAGAGGAGAGAGAGAGAGAGGGCTGGATAGAATTGCAAGTCTCGGACAGCAGTGCCGCCAGCCAGACGACAGCATTCTCCCCTTGAAATTCAATAAATCCCATATATGGAGCCATGGCGGCTGATCACTGATGAGGTGCTTTAACCAGCATCGTCGTCACCATCATCCCCTTCTCTTTACAGTGAAAAGAAAGGTGAGACGCGGCGCGAACGAAACCCGAGATTCGAGAAAGAAAAGCGAAAATTTAAATCCAGACCAGGTGGTGGTTGTTTTTTTAATTTTAATTGTTGCATTTTATCCTTCTTCTTTATCTTCTTTAAAATAATCAGAAACGTTTTGATTTATCATTTTCAACTCAGTATTATCTTGTACTTTTAACTATCATACTCTTCGGGATAACAAAGCAAAGACTTCTTAAATGTTCATAGCCTTTGTGCGACACCGACCACGGCATTACGGACAGATGAGGAGCAAATATTACCCCGGATATCTTGCCCCTGAACAAACATTCATCTCCTTCCGACGAATCCAATGCATAATTTTTTGCTGTAACTTTTTAGTATAAACTAAACAGTTTTCGATTCCATTTCAACGATGAATCTCCTGGCTATACATAGGGTGCGTAGTGCCAAGCATAGTTCTTCTCCTGTTCTTGTGACTCTGAAGAAGATCTGCCTGCTAGCCTCATCCGACTTCAGAGAAGCTCATGATACATGTCTAAAGCGCAAGGTACCTACCCCATCTACAAATCATTGTACAATGCTGAACACTCTACATTGAAAGTATACACATGCGATGTAATGACTACAACAAAACAAGTAAAAGATCGGAGCCTGTGCCGTCCTAGTATGGACATGCTGAAAATATGGATGGATGAACAACTGACACAATGACGCTAGTTCGGGTAGGGAGGCAAAAGAGACATAGTCACGGCATATCTTTCATACTACGCGAGCACAGATAATTTCATTCATTTAAATGCTTTGATATTGAGTGTAATCGATATTTTTTTAAAATACACTGTTAAAAAATGTTTAAAAAGCAATGAGACGCTTATATTATTATAGCTACGTGCAAAAAACAGCCGTACATTATCTCAAATTCGTCGATCTAGGAAGAAAAAGAATTTATCTTCTTACTTTTGAAATGCCAATGGTCACAGAATCTACATTTCCTTCCGATTCTTGAGCTGAAACCAGCTCTAGTCTGCGTGTTTCCTATTCTGATAACAGACTGAGAGACACAGCATGGTTCTCGGAAGGAGATGGGGGAGGCGAGGTAGGGAGGGGGTTGGAATGGCTTGGAGCTAAAGGGGAAATATGAGAGGACAGGGGGGAGTAGTAAAATATTCTTTGGGTCATCTCTTCCTCATGCAGATTCTGACGATCCCGCCGGGGCAACTTTACCCCTGTCTACCCTTCTCGGGTAGCTCATTTGAATTCCCTTGTCTTCACTTGAATTCGCACGTGTGCTTCGGTTTCTGTGGCTTTGACAAATCAGCCCGAGTGCGCGGGCACGGAGGCACTCGCTCGTGTGCACGTCCGCGCGCGTGCGAACGTACATGTCAGTGGCGCGGCCGGGTTGCTTGCACACGGGCGACCAGGCTTACGTGTGCATCTGTTATGAATGATGCAAATGTCAAAATCATGTATCAACACTCTCTGAACCTCTTCTTTTCTTGAATGCAGTGGCCAAGGTTTTGCAATCTACAGGCCATTCCCCTTGTGCTCAACAACATCCAAACTTGACAATGTTATGGTGTAGGACCCCCCCCCTCCCCCTCCCCCTCTCTTACTTATTCAACCACCCTCGGCAACATACAAATGTTGCTCTCTCTCTCTCTCTCTCTCTCTCTCTCTCTCTCTCTCTCTCTCTCTCTCTCTCTCTCTCTCTCTCTCTCCTCTTCCTTCTTTTTCTGCAACCACCCTCGGTAGATACAAATGTTGATTACTGGACACTAAGAACCACATACATAGCATCTTTCCTGGCGGTCATATAACTTACTGCAAATGGTAAACTTGTACACTAAGAACCACATACATAGCATCTTTCCTGGCGGTCATATAACCTGCTGCAAATGGTAAACTTGTACACTAAGAACCACATACATAGCATCTTTCCTGGCGGTCATATATCTTACTGCAAATGGTAAACTTGTACACTAAGAACCACATACATAGCATCTTTCCTGGAGGTCATATAACCTGCTGCAAATGGTAAACTTGTACACCGAGAACCACATACATAGCATCTTTCCTGGAGGTCATATAACTTGCTGCAAATGGTCAACTTGTACACCGAGAACCACATACATAGCATCTTTCCTGGAGGTCATATAACTTGCTGCAAATGGTAAACTTGTACACCGAGAACCACATACATAGCATCTTTCCTGGAGGTCATATAACTTGCTGCAAATGGTAAACCTGTACAACGAGAACAACATACATAGCATCTTTCCTGGAGGTCATATAACTTGCTGCAAATGGTCAACTTGTACACTGAGAATCACAGTATGGCGGATAACTTCCCCACAGCTGCATGCGGCCGGTATCATATAACCTCGTGCGGCCATTGCTGCAACCAAAACCGAAACATAGACCAGCAGAAAAGGGTGACGTCAGAACATGAGGTTTTCCTACAAACAAGATACACTTAGCCCCTAGGTCGCTAGGTCGTATGGAAAGAGTTTTAGTAGCGCCAATTCAGATTTTTTTTTTAAAAAGTCATCTACAAAAGCCTGGACTTGGGTGCGTGCCTTGGTGCCATTATGGGTTTTTTAAAAAGTTAAAAGGGTTCCGGAAAGCATCCCTCTCTCTCACTCTCACTCACTCACTTTTTGTCTCTCTCTATCTCTCTGTCCTGTCTCTCTCTATCCCTCTCTCTCTCCAGCCTACAATAAGCGACTTTGAGAGGCAGAATGAGAGCCAGAGAGAGAGAGAGAGAGAGAGAGAGAGAGAGAGAGGAGAGAGAGAGAGAGAGACAGACAGACAGACAGACAGAGACAGGGCAAACGAAACAAAACACCCCAAAATACACACTGGCACACAGTACAGCGGGACACAGGAAGACAGACAGAAAAAGCAACGACAAAGCAGCACATAAAAGGAAGAAGATTCGTTTCACAAGGCACCAGGACAACAACAACAAAAAACACAACAAAACTATAAAAATAAAATATCGCTATGCCAAATCTGAAGACGGGCAACAACAAGGCAAGCGGCGGCGAAGATGAAGCCTCTGCCCGCCGTGGACTTTACAGGCCACTAAAATAATGAATCTTGGCCTTTGCCAACAACACATTGCGTCATAACTCCTCCTGACCTTTCACACAATCAGGCTGCATCACAACACGCGGTGACCGTCATCTCAAAATGCCACCCCCTGCTAGAAAAAAGCCCCACAGAAATTAATACAGATCCAGAAGCATCCTTCATCACGTTAGACTACAGCTTGTACGAGTAGGAAGAATCCACATTTTATCTTGGGGGTTTAGTTTTCGGACATAATTCACACAGTCCCTGATTTGGGTGAAATTTCATTCGCTCTATAAACAACACACCCATTCAAACTACACACCCTTTCTTTCATTCTTATGCTTTCATTTCATTCATTTTTGTGCTTTTTCTACTTTATTTCAGATGGCAGTCCAGCCAAGTCGACAAAAAAACCGCATAGAATTTCAAGAAGATGGAGGGTACATTTTGATCTTTAAAAACTATTTTTAAGATATAATTTTTTTCCCTGTTCGGTCCCTATCCCGAAATCTATACGATAAAGTTCTGGACTTGTGGAAGTCGGTAGACTAGTTTCTCCAATATCATAAATCATACCAACTTTTATTGGCAGGGCAACAGCCTCCTGAAAATACAGTCAGCATGAGTCAGCATGTGTGTGTGTGTATTATTTGTTTGTGCATGTGTATGTATGTGAGTGCGTGCGTATGCGCATGGTATGTGTGTGTATGTGTATGTGTGTGTTTATATGTTAGTGCTCGTACGCAGACAGACAGACAGACAGACACGCAGACAGACAGACAGGCAGACAGAGATGAAAATAAAAAACGAAGTGCGGAGAGATAGGACTGAGACAGGCACACAGCTGGGCTCCTTCTCCTTGTGCACTTTATTGGAATGAGCTTGTCGAATTTGGTAGCAAAAACAAAGGTCATCTGAATGCAAAATACCGAAGCGCTAAATTTCAATTTCCTTTTGACACTTCATGAAATCTATTTTAAAAATACAATCCATTACATGCAATCTAAATTTATGAACAAACACTTGGAAAATAATTATCTCTTGTCATCGAAGCGCAGGTATGACAATATTTTAAGTCAGGCTAAACGCGTGGGATAATGAATATGCTATTAAATTAACACGTTGTTGTTGTAAAGCCCGTAAGTCCACCATTTTGTTTAATTGCCCAGTTCTTGCAGACTTGTATGAAAAAAGAAAACGATTCGATGTTTATGGAAATTTTTAAAAAAAACAACCAATGACGTACTGCATGAATCAGCAATTTTGATAACAGCAGCTGAAAGGTGTTTGGTTTTTTTTGGTTTTACACACACACACACGCGCGCGCGCGCGCGAACGCACGCACACACACACACACAGCAGAAAGGACACATAGAGAACCACCAACAGACACAGACAGACAAAAGACTGTACTATACCCCCCCCAAAAAAAAAAGTGACCAATCAAAGAGTTTGAAGAGAAAACCGACCAAAACCACTACAAATCATATACATTCCATTTTCCCCTGTCCACGCCTATCACCAACTCCCCATGACACGACCCTGGCTATTCAACCCCAGTCTATAAATGACATGATACAGTGGTGTTTGTTGCTGGCAGATCGAGGTAGGCAGACCAGCCAGGCAGGCAGGCAGGCAGGCAGGCAGGCGGTGGCGCCAATACCGCTGAGGAGGAGGAACAGGAGAGAAGATAGCTAGAGAGCAGCGGCGGCGACGACGACGACGACGACGACAATCGCCGAAGGACAGTCAGTGCGGAGGTCGATAAGCGTGCTGGATGGGCGGCGCACCGTACCGCACGCCACACATCCTGCCATGCTGCCTTCAACCTGTTCCCGCTACACATACAGAGAGTAAGTAAGTAGTCAACTCCACAATTTCCAGGCTGCATTGAGTACAGAGACAATTGAGTGCTGGCTCCGAGGGAGGTTGATCAAACCTTTGCCCGCGTTGGCGCATCAAAACAGATCAATCATTGCCCTCCCCCTTTTTGTGTGTTGTGTTTTGTGGGTAGGTTTGTTTTTTTCGGATTTCGGGGAGACTTGCTATTGCTACGGTGTTGTTGTTTTTTTCTTGAAGGGCTGTCTTCTTACTACACTTCATGGGGTGTTCCCAGGATTTTGTGACGTTATGAGAGTGTACCAAGAAATGGAGTGAAACGAAAATGTGAAATCTCAAAACAAATCACAGCTCTTCTGGGAGTGACTGCACGCTTTGAGGAGACGAAAGTAACTATCTAAAAATTGCTTTATGCCGTGTCTCGATTTTATCCCAGGTTTATTGACAGCTTAATGAGTGGGGTTTTTTTTTTACATTTTATTTAGAACCTATTAACAAGGACATGTTTGTTTTCTCTTTTTCCAACTTCTTGTGCACGTTGCTAGATTTGCTTTCAAATGTGTGACAAGGGTAAAACACTGGCACTGCCTGAAACAACTTGGGTTAGATGGTGAGAATGCAGATAATGTGACAACATCTCTCTCTCTGAAGTCTTGCCTTGATAGTGAACTCAATTCCAGACACCGCATTTTGCCCACGGGAAGTGGAAACTCGGCGGTCTGACATTCCAGCCTGTGTCTGTGATAATGAGAGCGGCCTCATCTCCTGAAACACCACGCTGTGTCTCTGCCGTTGGGAAGTGTGGCCTAAAAATCCGAAATAGATCAGGGTGATTTTTTGTCTGGTGGAAAGCATAGCTAGCATAGCCAACGAACACAGCACACTGTATCTCTGCCGTTCATGAAATGTGGCTGGTTACCTGAGATGAGAAACTTTTGTCTTTGACGATGGAAAAGGTATGGTGTAGTCACACGAGACAAGTTTGTCTTTACCCTTAGGGATGTGTTGTCATCTTTCTGTACTTTGTGGATGAGTGAGCATCGCGTAGCCACCTGAGACAACATTCTTTGTCTATGCAGAGGAGGAATAAGGCTCAGTTGCAACTTCACACTTCTAGTCTCCGCCAACAGGAAACTTGGTGGAGTCACTTAAGATAATCATACTTTGTCTCTGCCAATTCTGAGTGGGTTGTCACCTTGCAACACTTTGTAGCGTTTTGGTTTTTTGGTGTTTTTTTACCATGGGGAGTACAGGATAGTCACCTAAACATCACTCTCTGTTGATGTGCAGTGGTCTGATGTCTCAATACGTGCAGTGCGGTGTGTGTTGACCTGAGACATTCCATTCTGAGTCTGTGGTGGGAGTGAAGTGAAGTGAAGTCTACCCGCCATATTTTGTTCTTGCCGATAGGGAATATGGCGTAGTCATCAGAAACATCCTACTGTCTCTGTCGTTGGGGAGTATGGTGTACTTACTTCACCTCAGTTTGCTGAAAGAAAACGTCGCGTAGTCACCTGTCAATTCACTTTCCCCGCCCACTAGTCACCTCGTTATACTTGACCATGGTGTAAACGTACAACCACAATCAACCCAAAACAGTGCAGTATCTTTTCTTCTTTTTTTTGTGCCACTTGCCTGAACCATGAGTTCTGAGGACATGGAAGGAGCAGACTTTGCAGCAGAGATCGAATCCTCCTCGGCCTCCTCCATCTACGTGCGGTGGGTGGTGCGTGCGGAGGAGCTGGTGCAGGAGGCGGTGATTCAGGGCTACAGGGTCCACTACCAGAAGGTGGCCAGCAGCTACGTGCAGTACAGCCACTTCCTGCCCCCCTCCCACAACACCTACACCATCGACAACCTGGTGGCCGACACCTACTACAAGGTGAGAGACAAGCACACACCACCACTCCCATCCCATCCCTTCCCCGACAATACACACTTCATACACAACAGTCCCATCCCATCACGTTCACGACCCTTCCAACTTCAAAACTTTGTGTGTCCAGTCTGTCACCGTCATTAAAGAATTAACTAAAGCACGACCAGGATCAACACATATAATAAATACAAGGCTCAAAACCACAAGATCAGTTATCATACCATGATGACCTCAGTGAAAACCAATATCTGCTGTCAAACTTGCAACAGTCTTTCAATGAGTCAGTCAGTCGGTCAAAGAGGCTGATCACAGGGGCTATATCAGTACTGTCGTCACTTCGATAAGAATCATAATTCAATGAAAAATAAAAGGAACAAGTTACACAACAAATTATGCCTGTGAATGTGCATGCGTACGTGCATGCGTGTTTGCATTTGTAAGCGCATGTACGTGCGTGTTTGTAATTAACTCACTCTCTCAGTGTATATGTGTGGGTTTCTGTGTGTCTGTGTGATCATGTGTGTGTGCGTGCGTGCGTGTATGTGTGTGCGCGTACGCTCATGTGTGTGTGTGTGTGTGCTAGCGCATACGCGCATATGTGCATGATACAAAAGTGCATGGACAGCTGTAAGTTCTCTAGCAAGAGCGCACATATGTCACGAGCACGCATGGGAGAAAAGCTAGACAGGTACAGAGAAAAACAACCAGGAAAAAGGAGAAATAAGGGAGACAGAATGACAACTGATATAAACAGAAAAAAGAAGGGAAGCAGAAAGACAATCAGGCAAACAAACAAAAAAAAACAAAAAAAATATCTGGGGTAATTTTCTGCGGAAGTGGCTAAAAGATGGTGGTTTTCCATCTCCTTAGGTTTGCAGTGAAATCCTCTCAGGGCTCTGTGTGCATCGTTGCACTCTATCAAATACTGACCTTTGAGGAACAGTAGCCACATGAATACCGAGTTCTGTTTTAGGATGGAGAGCTAGAGGGGGGCTGAAAAAAGGACCTTAACGAATTCTGCACTTTCGCAACTTCACTTGACGATATTGAATTCTTCGGCTCAATATTAAGCACATAATGAAGCCACCAACAAAAAGAGGACCACAGCCAAAAGGCTTCTATAATGAGCATCCACTTAACCCTGGTCAGTTGGATTGCCTGCGTAGATCACAAGAGGGTAGTTGATCTACACCTCTTCTTTTGAGTGAATCTTTCCATCGTAAACTTTGTAAAGGAAATCGGATCAACTGAAAGAAAGGGGGCGAAAAAGAAACACATAATGCAATCTGTTCAATTAAGCAAAGGGCACACATCGCGCGGTCTTAAATTTAAATACTGAACAGAAAACGACACAGGAAAAAGATTTTGCATGCAATATATCTGCAAGAACAATTTTCTTCTTTTTTCGAATGTTCAAATCATTCGAAATTCTGAAGAGAATTTGAATACACATAAACTGGTTTATACATTAAATAAAGATATAAAGTCAAACTGTATCAAAGAAGTTATAATGGTGAAAACAAAATCCAGCAAAAACCACGTTACAGAAAGCTCGTGATTTAAAAAGCAATGTTCAAAAGACACTCCAAGTGTTTCTATTTCATTTCAAAGTCTATCACTCCCCCTTTTCTACGCTTGGGAACAAAAGACAAACGAAAAAAGGTCATTTCCATTTTATGGTTTCATGCCAGTCAACAAACAGGGAAATGTATGTTTTGTTGTTATGTACCATTAAGATGCTGCCACGGCAGCCCCCCTCCCCCCATTCACCCCACCCCCCACCAAAAAAAAAATCATTTCAAAACAACAACAGCGTAATTTGTTTGATAGGCAAATACTGCTTAAGTGCAACGATAGTAAAATGAACATGACTTTCTTTTTTCTTTTTGCTCCCCAGATTCCATACATGTCATCCTTACCCTTTAAAAAAAAAACACCCCATAGATAAGTGCATTAACTTCTGAAGACATGATTTTGCATTTAATGACCTTCAAAAAGTGTTTCAGGCTGAAAAATAGTCAATGTTCATGTATACCAGCTTCATAATGTAAAGCCGAATGCATCATTCTGTTGAGAACACCATAATCTTTTCGCTTCTTGATGCTCTTTTGTATTATGTGAATTACATGTACAACTTTCTAAATAATTTTAAAAACAAAGTGCAAATACCACCCCCCCCCAAAAAAAAAAAAAAAAAAGAAGAAAGAAACAGGAAAAGGGAGTGGGTGGGAGGGAGGGGTTAATGACACTACTCTGCAACACATTCTGATGGCAGGACTTGCTCGCTCCTTTGTTTACTATACAATTAACCCCACAATCTTTGCTCCGAGCACACTGTTTGTTAAAGGAAAGTGTTACTTTCCTTTTACAGGTCATCTGATACATAAAGGCAATCTACAAGCCACTCAAGTCCACACGCAAATCCGTACAAGCAGTAAATCTAGACCTAGTACCTTTGAGAGGAGAACAGGTGTTCGATCACACCCTCAATTAAACAGTTCAACTCGTTCTCAAATCTATAATTTCTCCTCCTTTTGTTCCGTGCTACCTATCAAACGCTGGCTAGTGTTCTTCTAAGAAAACAACAACAACAACAACAACAAAAATAAAGTGGCAGAGCTTAAGAAAATAAGCAGTCTTCAGTTTTACTCCACTTAAAATTTCCTCTTTTTACTCCAAGTACCGAAACACAGTCGTGACACTGGAGGACAACCGAAACACAGTCTGGACACTGGAGGAAGGAAAACCGAAACACAGTCGTGACACTGGAGGACAACCGAAACACAGTCTGGACACTGGAGGACAACCGAAACACAGTTTGGACACTGGAGGAAAACCGAAACACAGTCTGGACACTGGAGGAAAACCGAAACAGTCTGGATACTGGAGGAAAACCGAAACAGTCTGGATACTGGAGGAAAACCGAAACAGTCTGGATACTGGAGGACAACCGAAACACAGTCTGGACACTGGAGGAAAACCGAAACACAGGACACTGGACGGGAAAGACCATGACATGAATACGATTTGGTTTTAATCTGATTTGATCCACCAATGGATTAAATTTGATTTTTTTTTCTTTCCACGCTGGCCATTAGTGCAAGTTGCGGCCCTTGCCCTGCCAGCATTCACGGGTATAGTAGTGGAGGAATGTGTCGTCAAACTTTCAGACCTAGAATGGAGCCAGAGAGAGCTCTGAAAGAATGGATGGTGAGATTTTTTGGGGGTGGGTGGGGGGTGGGGGGGAGGGGGAGGCAGAGAGCAGAGGGGGGGGGGGGGGGGGGGGGGGGGGGATGGGAGGGAGCTGAAAAGAGGCGGAGGGTTCCGATACGGGCTCGCTCAGACAGCTAGAGAAAAATATTCTGATCTGCCTGTTCACAGTCTGTCGACCCCGATGTAGGCAACCGACCAACCGGGGGAGCTGAATGTGTCTGGGCGTTCCTTCGCCTCAGCAAGCAGTAATCAGAATTGCATGTGAAAACCCGCACAGAGAAGGAAAGATACAAAGAGAGAGAGAGAGAGAGAGAGAGAGAGAGAGAGAGAGAGAGAGAGAGAGAGAGAGAGAGAGAGAGAGAGAGAGAGAGAGAGGGAGGGAGGGAGGGAGGGAGAGAGAGATTCTTTCTCTCCCTCCCCCACTTCCTCCTTCCCCGCGTGCGTGTGCGTGTGCGTAAGTGTGTGTGTGTGTGTGTGTGTGTGTGTGTGTGTGTGTGTGTGTGGAGAGAGAGAGAGAGAGAGAGAGAGAGAGAGAGAGAGAGAGAGAGAGAGAGAGAGAGTTGACAATATTAGCATCATTTACTCGCAAAATCAAACATCTTGGTTGGAGGGACATTTGGAGCAAGGGGAAAAAACCCAAACAAACAGTAAATACAAATTTTTATAACGATCTCCAACAATTAACGATCTCCAAAAATCGATACTACCCTCACTCGCAACTACACTAGAACCCAACTCACCTAGGTGGGGGGAAAAAGGAGGGGCAAAACATCTGTAAAGCGCTACAGACTTCCCAAACTAGATACGGTACGAAGACACAACACTACGACAAAACAAATTAGTTAGTTTTGCGTAGCAGTATGGCAAGCTTGCTTGGGGGTAAGCAGCAAACCACCAGACTTAATGAGGTTCGACCAGACTTCACCGAGTAGTAAAACCGAAATTCGTGGCAATGGACAAACCAATTCTTCTTCCTCTTCTTCTTCCTTTTTTGTCATGATTCTCCCAGGGGAGGTTTGACACTGATGAGCCTTCTCCATCTCTCTCTCTGTTTTGAGCTCCCTCCTTATTTATGCTCGACGCTGCAGCGTTACCAGTTGGATAGGTGACCGTTTGCGCGCCTTGGCTTCAATACAGTTCCCCCAGTTCACCCAGCTGTAAATGGGTACCTGCCCTCTTTAGGGTCAGGGAAGGTAAAGCAGCGAGGGAGAGGAGATGGGCGCCGCCCTCAATATGCTGGCCCTAGAGAAGTGAGGTCTCTGACGCCTCGCTCCCCTACGACCTTATAGGTTATGGGACTCCTTTACCTTTACCTTACCTTATTTATGCCCCTTTCTCTAAGATCATCTGCAATACAGGAAGCCCAGGTTTTGCTAGGGCAAACCAATGAATAGGGTTACAAAAAAATTTTTAAGGGGAAAAAATGTCTTCGGTCGCAACTATGTCGAGAAGGAAACTTGTAGAGGAGGGGTTAGGGATTGGGGGGGGGGGGGGGGGGGGAGGCAGGTAAAGGAGAGTGCCAGTGATGGGGGAAGGGGGGGGGGAGTATAGGTTAGTGTAGGTGTGGTTATCTCGGACAAGGTAGAGCGCCAATCAGGGAGGCCAAAAAGGCGTTCAAAGAGCAGACGGCTTTGTGGGGGGCTTTGGTTACCGGGGGAACGGTCGGTACTCTGGCCAACCTCATTAACTCGCCACGCTAACTTCCCAGCTGAAAATAGACCCGACCCCCTCTTCTTCTTGCCACTTTGAAATCATGCAATAAAAAACAAACAAACCAAAAAACAAAACAAGAAGAAAGAAACAAGCAATAATACCAATAACACACAAAAAAACTCATAACTCGTTCTAGTTAAGAACTCTTTCTCACGCTTGTGGACGCTCGCTTTTCTAAGGTCGTTGGTTGTAAAGGATGGATAGGTATTGATAATATTTTCAGTAAAGGTTTATTTTATAATGCGTGTGTTTTTGGTGCTTTGTGATACTGTGGACGAGGGTGGGAATAGGGATATATTATGAATAGGTTGTGCATGCAAGTTCAGTATGGTTATAGTGTGTGTGTGTGTGTGTGTGTGTGTGTGTGTGTGTGTGTGTGTGTGTGTGTGTGTGTGTGTGTGTGTCGTGCGTGCGTGTGTGTTTGTGTGTGTGTGTGTGTGTGTGTGAGGGGAGGGATGGAGATGGAGAGAGAGAGAGAGAGAGAGAGAGAGAGAGAGAGAGAGAGAGAGACAGACCAGACTGACTGACAGACTGGCAGAGAGACAGACAGACAGACCCCCCAAAAAACAACAACAACAACAAACCCACTGAGTAGGGGATAAGTGGGAGGGAGCGTGAAGGTCAAACTCGGTGCGTAGTGGGCTGAAGCAAGGGAAAATGCTGCTATAAACAGCTACCATAATATCGAGTTTCCAGGACATGCAAAGCGGTGTTCATTCTCGGCAGCTCACAAAGCAAACCCCACACTGACATACGCCATTTCCACCAAACCCATCCATCAATTCCTGTCCCCTTTCATCTCGGATTTCCTTTAAGGTTCATTCTAGAAGCGTTGTTCTTTACTATCGCTTGCCTGTGTGCCAGGTGTGCGTGGTGATGTACCGCAACGACACCTCGTCCCCGGCCCGTGACTGCGTGGACGCCTCCACCAGCGCCTGGCACATCCCCGTGTCCATCGGCAGCAGCATCGGGGCCGTGCTGGCCCTCTCCATCATCGTGCTCATCGTCCTCCTCTCCAGGTGCCCCTCCTTCCTCCGCCACCAGCGAGCCTCCGCCTCGGAGTCCTCCAGGTACGACTCCATGACCTCATCGCGTTACCCGGACGACCACAACGACCTGAGCGACACCACCACGCAGTGCCCCGACCACGACGACGACGTCTTCACGGAGCAGCACAGCGAGCACGACCCCTTGGAGTGCGGCCGCCCTTGCCTGCACTACCCCCACTACCCGGACCGCCTGTGCAACGGCAAGAAGAACCACGCTTTCGTCGGCGTGGCGGCAGGGGTCGTGGCGGCCCCCCACCTCCACCACCCGCACACCAGGCGCCCGCACTCGGTGGGGACGTGCGCGCGGACCAACTCGCTGGAGAAGTCCCGCCACCACCACTATCACCGCCATCATCACCACTGCCGGCGGAGCCACCTGATGCAGCTGCACAGCACGCACCAGTCCATCCAGTCCGAGCCTGCCGTCCCTCCCAGCCAGCTGCTGCACGAGCCCCGCGCCTCGCAGGTCAGCATTTCCGATCTGCCCCCAGTGCACGTGCCGGAGCAGGCGGCTCCCGTGGCCGGCCTGGCGACGGCAGGGACTGTGGCAATGGGCGGGGCGCGGGCCAAAACCCAAATGAACGACACGGCTCAGCAGACGTTCCACATCAGTATCGACTCGGATGTATAGTGCTTTGAGAACGCGCGCAGCCATGCTTGCTGTTTACATGATCTCGCTCATTAAATGAAAAAGGTGGGGGAGGGTGGGGTGGGGGGAAGAATTCTTTGTCAGGAAGGCAGTTAAAACACCACATTCCTTCGATGTGTTATTGTGCTAATGTTTTGTATTGCAGAACTTGCTTTTTTTATAACATCCACTTTGGGGAAAAAAAAGATCATTCGTTTCTTAACAGAAAAAAATGGTAAAAATATAAACGCTTTTATTCATGCGGTGAACAACAAAGATTTCACGAATTCTTTGCATGGGATCAACAAAGGCTGATCAAAGTTGACCTGATGCAAAACTAAATCAGAGAGTGTTATAATGCGCCTATCATGTTCTGTCTAAAAGGACAAAACGCTGAAGAAAGTAACGAAAAGGTATGTGTACAAAGCCTTTGCCATCATAAGCACATCAACACCCACACACATCCTTGTCAAGCTGTGACTATGGATTCCGTGAATCTCTTCAGTGAAACACTGTTGCGAAAAGCGAAGTAGCTACGCTCAAACTGTCCAAGAGACAGGACTAATAGCAGGTAAAATGACGAAGACAACATTCAGCAAAGTGTTTTTCTATCATGGAGAGTTTGCAAGACATCTCCAACACTGGCGATAAAATATGAACACCTGCAGTGATTGGTTAGTACTAGACTGGGTCCTGGTAATGCATGCCATAGGCCTTGAGTGTCTGTTCGGCTCGACATAAACTGGGTCCAATTCAACTAACCGGGCTAAATTATCTACAAAGTTTCCACTACCAGTGACACAGCAGACGCTACACGCTATGCTGTTGTATACTTCTGAAATGAAGTATGGAAAGCTTTGACTACAATATCATGACCTTGCGTCCGGCAGCGGAGCTACTACTCAAGAGCTAAGTTATCCAGCATGGCCTAAGTAATGTTCCCTACATATCGCGAGGTGACAGCCTTTACAGTCATGGTCTCTTTGGTCGTCAGGGCTATAAACAATGATTGGCCTGGGCCTCCATATCACAGGAAAAAGGCACAAAAAAGGCGATACATTAACGGCAGAAGAATCAATGCCGAGTCATAAGGTAAAAGTAAAAGTGTTCCCATAACCTATGTGGTCGTTGGGGAGCGAGATATCAGAGACCTCAGCTTCTCGAGGGGCCAGCAAAGAGGTCATCTAATCCTGTGTGTGTAAGACAAGCACCAACTCTTTATGAACAACTGTGACATTAAAGCAACTTATCGATAACCGATGGTCACTAGTGACCGGCTGAAAACCACATTGACCAAAAATAGTGTGACTGCGTGTGTGTCTGCGTGTGTATATTATATCTGTGTTGTGAAAAACACAGGACTTGTCAGTCTGTTGAATTTTTTCCCTACACTTTGATTCATCCATCAGTTGAAAGATTTGTTTGTACCCTCTTTCTTAGTAACATGGCTGTAAGTTGCATACTGAGGTGCTCATCTCCTTTGCAACTGTGACTACACGAAAAGAGCGGAGAGAGAGAGAGGAGAGAGAGGAGAGAGAGAGAGAGAGAGAGGAGAGGAGAGAGAGAGAGAGAGAGAGAGAGCATGCATATTTGCAAGCACGGGCGTGTGTGTGTTCGTTCTTGTGTGTGTGTGTGTGTGTGTGTGTGTGTGTGTGTGTGTGTGTGTGTGCGTGCGTGCGTGGTGCGTGCGTGCGTGCGTGCATGCATGCATACATGCAAGCGTGCGTGCGTGTGTGCGTGCGTGCGTGTATGTGCGCGCTCGGGCATACCTACGTATGTATATATATATAGGCATACACCGAGCATACTAACCTGTTTGAATGCTTCCCAAATCTGATCATTCCTACCTGCTTACATTTTTGCATCGCCTTGTAGTGTATCGTGTTGCAGTTTTCTTACGACAGCAGCTTTCTCTGTGTGACACTGGGACTGAACCCCATGGACAGAGCACATTCCTACCAGCTCTAAAAATGTCTGTTAGCCTATCGAACTACTCTTCTTCCCTTTATTTTTTTCTGCAACTTTTGACCAGAAAAACCCCCCGAGTCCCCTCCCTGCCGGCAGTTCTTTTCCGTGCACTAGCTGCACGTGGAACATTGGGTTATCATCTCGCCTGAGCGTCAACAACACAGGCAATAACCGTTGAAAAGAACAGAATGGGGGATGGCTCGCAGGAGGGGGTGAGGAGTGGGGGTGGGGGGTGGGGGGCAGTTTCAGATGGAACTTTGAATTACGAATTTATCACTTTCTTAAAGGATGCACTAAGACATCCAGACGCCAGAGCTGCCACATTTTTTTTCTTCTTTTATATAGTGGGACTGTACCCACAGTTAATTGGATATTAACATCCTGATGGGAAACCCCCATTTTCAGTGAATAATGTATTCGCAATTAATTCGATTAGATTTCTGTAACTCAAACCTCCACATCCAAGATTCGCTGGAAATGCAATCATCTAAACGCCCCCCCCAAAACAAACTCACTTTCACTGACGACTACATTAATTTTTCCCTTCAGAAAATTCGCTCTTCTCAATAGAAAAACATTAACAAAGACTAAAGAAAAAAAAGGACAGACAAGAGCAACAACAAAACTTAATCAATGTCCTGACCGCCTTCGCTGATGATTAGGGCTTCGGTTACAGATATAAAGGTGGGGGGGGGGGGGGGGGGGTTAAAACAAGGGAAAGCGCCGCTTAATGACTGGGGGGGGGGGGGGGGGGGGGGTAAAACAAGGGAAAGCACCGCTTAACGACTATACTTCAATCAGCAGATTATACTTAACCTTTCGTCTCTTTTCTACCCCCTCCCCTCTCCAAAATATGTTCTTGCCTGCCCATCCTCTTCTTATCAACTCCTCCCCTCCCCTCCCCGGTTCTCCCTCCCCCCCCCCCTCCCCCCCCCATATAATTGTTTACCACGATAATGGTTCATTGATTTTTTTTGGGGGGTCATGCCTCAAAATTTATTGGCCTATGATTAATTATTCTTTGTGGGTTCTTAACGACAGCTTTACTAACGCCAGCAAAATGTCCCTGTCTCCTCAAAATGTTTGAACTGTTTATACTTTTTTTTCTTTTTTTCCCTACTATTTACGCTTGTCTGCCTTTGATATATATATATATAAATTGATTAAAGAAAAGTATCGGTCTGATTGTGTACTTTGGTGCTTGTGTGAGTGTGTGTGAGTGTGTGTGTGTGTGGGTGTGTGTGTGTGCGCGCGCGCGCGTGTGTGTGTGAGCGTGCGTGCGTGCGTGCGTCTGTGTGTGTATATGAGACAGAGAGAGAGAGAGAAAGACACACAGACAGACTGACACACAGACACATAGACAGACACACAGACAGAGACAGAGACACAGAAAGCAAACGCAATCGAATGACAATCTCCTAACAACAGCAAACAATAATAAAAGGTGTAACGGGCAAGTCAAACCGTCAGATAACACCCCTACCCACTCACCCACCCACCCCCTTCCAGAGAGCAAACCACAAAAATATAGTCGGAAAAGAAAAAAGCAACAACAAAAAAACATGAGTTAGAAGAGAGGAGTGGGATTGGAGAGTGAGAGTTGCGTGCCTGGGCATATAAGCCCCGAAGAGTAGTATTACGAAATGACATCTTGCGCAGAAGTATGATGCCAACGTTTTCGCTCCCATCTATACCCCCCTCCCCCCAAACCACCACCATCGCCCACCAAAAATAGACCCCAAAAATGAAGAATAGGGAAAAAAATCATTACAAGGCAGAAAAGCGGAAATTGAACGAAAATAAACTTGACCTTCCAACCCTCCTCTTCCCAAATCCCAACAATCAAATACAAAAAAAAATCACACAAACAAAAATCACCAGGAAAAAGAAATTTGTAAAAAAAACAACAACAACAAAGCAAAACAAACAACAAAACCCTTCTCTAAAACAAAGCCCAAACCTCACAAATAAACACCAAATCTAATGTAAACAAAATCAAAACAACAAAATCTTGCCACGTAACACAATTGTGGCTTGCCTGCTTTACAAGTTGAATCAAAGAACATTATCTGAATTTCTCAGCGTCCATGAGTGAGTGCGTGGGTGCATGTTTGAGTAGGGTGAGGATGAAAGTTTCCTTCATAATCATTACTAAACCAAATTTAAATGAACAATGGAATGGTAAAGCTGCAGTTTACAAGACTCTTAGCAGTCACAAGAGGATAACGAGTATCTGTACAGTTCCATAGCAAATGCACTGGCGTTCTATTCACTATTTATTAGTCATTATTTTGTTGGTTTTCAATCATCTTTTGTAAAGAAAGAAACCAACAGAAAACACACACAGAGTTATTTCATAACATGTCATCTGAACGATTCTACTAGGCCAAGAGATTAATGAAGTCTATCAGCGACAAGCGACCCCTATCACAAGCTGGTTAAGAGATCAATGTGGGCAAATAGACCCAGGATGTTGCCTGACATATCAATGAAGACATCGAATCTAACCAACTGCTGTTCACGAAACTTGTCATTAATTAATTGATGAAGTTTCTCGAAACAGTGTCCACAGCACTCCAAAATGAAAAGTCTCCCTCACAATTGAAGGTCGCAACGTACTTTATGGCCAAGAAAATAAAAAGCAGTTTATTCTTGAAATAATGGGGGGGGGGGGGGGGGGGCAAAGCACATGACTAGTGTTACTGTGTCACTGTAAACTGGATAAAGTAAGAATTTCCACAAAAGTTCAAATAGACAGACTGTTACAGAGGAGTTGACTAGTGTTACTGTATACTGGTAAAAGTAAGAATTTACACAAAAGTTCAAATAGACAGACTATTGAGGAGTTGACTAGTGTTACTGTAAACTGGTAAAGTAAGAATGTCCACAAAAGTTCAAATAGACTATCACAGAGGACTTGATAACCAATTCCCGACATTCATATGTCGACTGTAAGACACACAAAATGAACTGATTTGAAGGCTAGAAAAAAGATTCTGGAACAAGTAACCACCACTTGTTTGCCTACACTAATGGATCTTTTCCATTTTCTTTTCCTGGTTGATGGACAAAATCCTGGGTTGTGGAGAAGCTCACCCAGCTTCTCCACAACCCAGGCACTTGCCCACAACCACCGCAAATGGAGCCAACTGGCGCAACGTTCGTCACTGCAGTGCCCCTACGACCCCGGAAGGGGGTTACGGGAGCAGATGAGAGAGGACAAAATTCCCAGACTACAGTTAGTGCTTTGTAAAGGGATTATGCAGGATTGTCAGCAAGTTATCTCCTGTTACCAAGCCCTAGTGGTGATCTGGCTTTTACTCCATATTTTTTGACAGCCTGTGTCTTCAGTAACCTTCCTTTCTTTCTAGCTCATAGTTCAAGGAATGCAGCCTGCAGGACCCAAAGGCAGAACGTTTTCAAACACCGAGATGATCATCAAGAATGACCTTGATGCTTCACCGTGAAATATTCATTATATTTGATAATACATCTTGCAAGGCCTTTAACTTAAAGACCTGCTGGGTCTCCTGGAGAAACGGCAATTATTCAAAGAATAAGACGGTGATTATATTTGAACATCGATCTCTCTGCTTAATACACTTTGAATCAATTTTATTTTTTTGATAAATAGCGTTCTGCCTTGAGACAGCTTGCCGAAGCAAGGTGATAGATTATACAAACTCTCACTGAACTATTTTCACAGGTAGGTAGGAATCATTTAACAGGCATACCATGGGCATTACACCATGAAAGGGAGATAATCACTACAGCCCCTCATTTTTCCGTCCTCAGCAATAGAACTGACTTTGTATCCAAAATGGTACATCAGAGCTTTGACTTCACGGTTCTAACAAACGGCATAAATCATTCATCTATTTCCTGTGGCTTTTTAAGTTTGTTTTTTTAAATAATGTTTAACAACACAATAACTTCCCCTCAATGGAGCGGGCAGCATTCACACAATGTGAGACATGTATAGCCTACATACAACAGACCTGAGTTCTAAGCCTCCGGGTGTGAGCTATTTCCAACGTCGTGTCTTAACGATGACCTCAGCAGAGCTAATGAAAGCTTGGGGGCAGAGCTACAAGAAACGTAGTACTATAATACAGGCAAAAACGTCTGATCGACTTTAAATCCCAGTTCAAAGTTTAGCCGAACGTTCTTTCGTGTAACCAAGTACAGAAAGTTTAATTCGAGACACTGGAAAGATCTGGGACAATACTGGCAAGCTCAAATTGCGTGCAAGCCGCGGCTTTTGTATGAAATGGACATAACCCTGCTAACGAGCGCTGATGGACGAAGACTGCTGAGAAGCCATCCACAATGCCTTAATAATTAACACTAGCAGCCCAGCACACAACTCCTCTGAGAGCTGCCCAGACACCAGCTATATATTCCGCGTATAATTATGTGTGCGCGTACAAGATGATGACAAAGCAACATATGAGTACGTTTCCTCTCTCTCTCTCTCTCTCTCCCTCTCACACACGCGCGCGCGCGCGTATGCCCGTACAGGATGATGACAAAGCAATACTTGAGTACACACACACACACACACACTCTCTCTCCCTCTCTCTCTCTCTCTCTCACACGCATCTCCCAGACATAACCCAATGTCATATTAAAAAAGCTATTATCACAGTAAATGAGATAACAACAAAAATGAAAAGAAGAAAAGGCGGAGGTAAGTATGAATTCATGAATGAATTATTAAGAATTATGCTGGCTGCGAACAACTCCACTGAGGTTAATTTGAGACACTGGCCAAGACAACAGCATACGTAGACACGCACATGTGTGTGTGTGTGTGTGTGTGTATGTATGTGCGCGCGTGCGTACACACACGCACACAAAAACACACACTGTGCACCAAATCTTCCACAGGAGAAAGAAAATACATTTTTCTGTCAGGGCTATAGATATATACTTTAAAAAAAACAAAAAAAACAAAGTGGGGGTAGGGTTGGGGGAGATGTTACAGTTCCATGTTCATCGCAGAACAAGACTTCAATTTAATGCAAACGTTCTGGGTTTCAAATACTTAGTTGTTCTGTTGTCACCATAACGTTGTACTATTATCGACAGTTGGTGGTGGTGGTGGTGGTGCTGTTGTTGCTGAAGGTGTTGTTGCTGTAGGTATTATTATGCTATTTTTGATATTGCTGTTCCGAGAGATTATGCCGCCATAGCATTTTCTCCTGTTAAGATTAAGCTGCCATAATGTGGTATCATATACATATTTTTGTCTTTATTCTCTTTTTCGTGTTTTTTTTGTTTTTGTTTGGGTTTTTTTTGGGGGGGGGAGAATGGGGGAGGGGGTGACAATAGCGGATTTCCAAGCAAAATGTTGCCAAAGAAAACTGTTTTGTTGCCATAAATTATCTTAAATGCATTAAAGCTTAATCACAATCAATCCTTTAGTTAATCATCTAATTTTTTTAAGGCAGTAAAGCAGACTTTCTTGTTGCAATGAGATCTTTTACATGCATTAAATATATCTTACGCAGAAGACTTCAGCTTATCAATCATACGCTTTGGACAGGATCATGGTACTCTTGCTACCTAGACAGGCGTATTTTTACATTTTTATTAAGACCACCAAACCACCATCTATCAAACGAAGAAAAATTTCCTCTGAAGTTGGAATGGGGCTACCTACAGGGTGAGGAATTTGAAACACACATGTGTATATATGCAGTCTTCTCATCATGTGTACACTTACGTTACGGTCTTGCAGTGATTCGCAGGTATGATACATGAGACAAGAGAGCATATTCTGGGTGAGCCTCGGGGTGTTTTAAGCTGGGGAATCATCAACAACAGTCCCGCCAGGATACTTTCAACACAACATAGCATCACACGGCTTTGGATCTTAATGATACAAAATATCGTGAATACATAATCTCGGATTTTGAATATATATATCTATACATGTTCTTCATATGGCATGTTCCACCAAGGTATACACAATGCATTTTAACAAGGGAGTTCAAATCAAAACAATGCCAAACAATATCACACTTCTTTAAGGAAGCGCTGCAGCGAACAAATAAAGCTGATTATAAAGATGACAAGTAAATGCTGAAATCAATACTGTTTCTGTAAGGCTTCCATAAAGCATTCATTAACTGATGTGGCCAGTTATGTTTTGTCATCTGCTTAGGTCAGGCGAAATCAATGCCATGAAACAAATTTTCTTTATCTGTCTGAGAGGCGCTGGAGGATAAAACTTTTGTTGTAATGCTCTTTGAAAAATCACGTCACTAAGTTTGTTGGAGGTTGTTACACACGACATAATGATGCATGTAACAAAACTCACTGAACCAGTAAGTATGCTCCGCACGCGCACGTGTATGTGTGTGTGTGTGTCTGTTTCTGTGTGTCTGCCTGTGTCTGTCTGTGTGTGTGTCTGTGTAGTTGTTGTTGCTTTGATTTTATGTCTGCTCATTCTAAGTCATATTAGATGATGAGAAGAGCGAGAGAGGAACTTAAGTTGATGGATGAGTGCAATATATTACATATCTACTACTAAATATCTGATACAGTACAAATAAAATTGCTAAGCAATGATAACAATAAGAAACACGTAAAATGAAACAAAAATCCTCTAAAGCCAAATTATAACAAGTGTCCTATAGAACTGCTCATTTACAATGTTGTTAAATCAAATGCCAACTTAAAACTTTTGAATATCTTATCAAAGGATTTTCATACAAGGAGGTTAAGAAAAGGTTTTAGACTCCTACACTAAAAAAAAGATATGGATGCTGGTAATATGCCCACCACGCAAACTTGTTATATTTTTGCTATATTATCCCCTCCTGCATACAGTGACAAAGTTTGTATAGGTCTGAGATTGATGAATATCCTTAAAACATGAACATTGGTTAAAGATCCATCTGAACACTGCTCCTTTGGTTGGTAAGCTTATTTTTAGCCCTGCTCCATGATGCCTATTCTAGTAAATGATAACCCTCTTGTAAAGGTAATGGAACATGTCCTCTCTATGCTTTGCACCTCTCTATGCAAAGTCTCTGTCAGCCCACTTGTTTGGGGAGAATCCGACATGAAGACACCCAACAGAAAGATACAAAAAGACCCCTTAAAGGCAAGATATGTATGACATGACTGAACTCTAATATTCAGCACCTACTGTTGTCTGTCACACAAGCGAAAATGCATTGCACTGCCGTTAGGCACCTGAAAAGTCAGGCCCAGCACATACCACTTCAGCGTGGAACTCTAGTATAACTTTACACATTTTTTTTTTTTAGGACATGTGGATTTTCATGAACAGAGTATCAATTAAGAATCAACGCATGTACCCTAAAGTGCACACATGCACACACAAATGCATGTATGCAAGAATACACACTAAGTATTCAGACAAAACAGAAGACAGTCATTCAGTGGTGAGCACGTACAATTCAGTCTCCTGCACCAAAAAGAAAATCTAACTACAACAAAAACAAGATAACAAAAAATCATGGACTTCAGGAAAGACAAGACATCTGCCCAG
Source organism: Rapana venosa (assembly GCA_028751875.1). Lineage (NCBI taxonomy): Eukaryota > Metazoa > Mollusca > Gastropoda > Neogastropoda > Muricidae > Rapana > Rapana venosa. Next base: position 28,032,196 of record CM054139.1, read on the forward strand.
ACTGAACACCCCCCCAAAAAACAACAACAACAACAAACCACCCAAAACAACACACACATATACACAAATTACAACCACAGCAGGTAGGCAGGCAACCAGACTGACAGAGAAAACTTCAGACACCTTATCAAACAAGCACAAAAATAAAGACACAAACAGCTCAACAGATAAATAGATTAACAGGTAGAACTCACACACAAAAAAGATATATACAACCAGTGTGACAGACCATGAACTCCTCCCCCCTCAAAAAAAAAACAAAAAAAAAACCCCACCCCTCCAAAACAACAAACAAAACCACACAACACAAACCAAAACAAATGCAACTAAACAAACAAAAAACAGAAGCTAAATACAAACAAAAACATCAATAAAATACCCCCCCAAGTATATATATCTACACATACACACTCGCCTAATGTCACCATTTAGTGGGCAGATGTTAAAAGGAATACACACACACACACACACACACCACACACACACACACCCCACACACACACACACACACACACAAATCAAAAGCAAAAAAAAAATAGCCAGTAAGATCTATATAGACAGGAAGCTAAAAAACAATCACCATAAAGTACAAATAACAAAAAAAACAAAAAACAAAGAAAACATGCAACCACAGACAAACCAGCAGACATACAGACAGACAATCACTGAATCAGAAACAACAACAACCAAAAAACCCACCCCCATACAAAATAACACATTAAGAAAAAACTTAGACAAACAGAGAGACAGACAGAGAGACAGATAGTCTGAAACAGATACAACAAGGAAGAACAATAAACAACCACAACCACACGGACACAAACAGGCCACAGCCACTAAGTCCCACAAAGACAAGGGGAGACAAGCAGACCACTATCTTTAGCCTGGAAGCATAGATTTCAAAATTTATTCACCCTTTTTTGGTCTCCAGCATCTGTTTGTGACAAATCACAGCCATATCTCAGCAAATTCCTTTTTTTTTTTAATGTGTGTGTGTGTGTGTGTGTGTGTGTGTGTGTGTGTGTGTGTGTGTGTGTGTGTGTGTGTGAGAGAGAGAGAGAGAGAGAGAGAGAGAGAGAGAGAGTGTGTGTGTGTGTGTGTGTGTGTGTGTGTGTGTGTGTGTGAGAGGAGTGTGTGTGTGTGTGTGTGTGTGTGTGTGTGAGTGTGTATAGTTTTCCCTTCCTTTTGCTGACTTGCAATTTGGCTGTGTGTGTGTTGCTGACTTGCAATTTGGTTGTGTGTGTGTGTGTGTTCGCATGTGCGTGCCTATGTGCGTGTGTGTATGTGTGTATGTATGTGTGTGTGCACACATGCATGCGTGTGTATGTGAGTGTGCATGTGTGTATGTGTGTGCACGTGCATGCATGCTAGTATGTGCCCACCTGCACATGTGTTATGAGCATGTATACACATACATACATGCGTAAGCACGCACACACACGTATATGTGTGCATGCATCATGTGAATGCTTATGCACGCCTGCACACTATACATCTAGCATGTCTGAGTGCCAAGTTTCTGGTTTCATGTGAACTTTCACTAAGCCGTTTCATCCAACAGACTACCAGTGATGTGCAGCTGTCAAGATCACCACAGGCAGCTCAGCTGGCTTCCAATATCTGACAGCATCAGTGATTTAAAAGCTGATGATGATTATTCTCAATACGATTTATTGAGACACAAGCTATGGCATACAACCAACATAAATGCTGAATGCAGGAATTTAGTGATGAAGCTCATCAATATAGTGCTCTAATGACTTCCCACACTGGGGTAAAAGAAAGAAGCAGAGAGATAATTGATGTTGGTGGGTCACAAAGGACTTTCCTTTTAAACTACAAAATCACCTTGCAACGAATGAAAACGCTCAATATGAACAATGCCTAGCAAGAAATTTCACATGAATATATTTAAGCAATGAAGTTTGCTTTCAGTGTGATAAGTCTAGTTAACACAAACTGGATCAACAAATCTCTGGGAAGTAAAAGATGAAAAGAACTGAATAGGGACAACGCATGACAAGCTGGTCATTTCAAATTATGCAATGATGTTCGCTTCCGGTGTGATATGAAATTGACTGGACCCAGAAAGACTCTGTTAAACAAAAGATGAAAATATGTAAGACCACGAACACTGACAAGCTATACATTTCTCATCACATATAATGCAATGAAGGTTCGTCTGTTTTTTCTGCATCCTTTTCTTTTGGTTTTTTGTTGTTTGTTTTATTTCTTGTCCCTTTTCTGTGCCCTCCCCCCCCCCCCCACTTTAAAAAAAAAATTACGTTCTTTCTTTTTTAATTTCTAATTTCTTTGCTGTTTTTGTTGCTGCCGTTTTCGGTTGTTGTTGTTTTTTGTGTGTGTTTGTTCTGTTTAATTTTTTTTTTCAGTTTGCTCTTTCTGTCACTTGTTGTTGTTGTTGTTGTTTCTTTTGCTGGTTGTTCTTGTGTTCCTACCACTTTCTTTCTTGTTATTAACCTTCTTCTGCCTTCTTTACTTTTTCTTCTTTTTCTCATCTGTTATTTTGTTTTTATTGCCCTTTTCCTTTATCTTGTACTTCTACTTCTCTTTCTTTGGCTTCTTTTGGGGGGTTTTGCATTTTCTTATGCTTCTATTTTTTTTTTCAACCAACAGTTCATCTGATCTAAACAAAATGCAAACATTAAAAATGAAGGAATACGTATATTACTATATATACACTCTTTGCTCCTTTTGTGCATCTATGCATGTATGCTGGCATGCATACTATTTCTCTCTCAAGTGCGCTCACACACATATACACACACAAAAATAAATTATCATCTTGGTAACTGCATTTCCCACTTAACCCCCACATTTTTATACGATTTTGCTAAAACATTCTCCCTCCACTCTTACACAAAAAAACCCAACAACCCATGTTTGCCCATTCCTTATTCTTGCTCTTAACCCACTCACAAAGACAACTTAGCCATGTCTTCTCTTATGCCTCTTCCAAATACACTGATACAGCTATCATGATTCAAGATTCAAGATTCAATCCCACCACTTCTGTCTTAACATCCTTTCCCCTAAAACACCCCAATACTCCTCTATGCCTAAACCTAAAACGCAAGAAACAAAAGCAGTTTGTTTCTGTGTCATGTCTTGTATCATGATATCTACCTGCCTTTTGTGTCCACATGTGGGGCTAGGTTAAGAAATAAAGGTTAGTGTAAAGGTTAGTGTTAGCAATGAACATTAGTAGCCGGGAAAGGGCTGTCAGTCAGCTGGCTTGTCTGCCTGTATGCATTCATGCATGTGGACACAATGGCACATAGACACAATGGTACCAAGCTTCTGACACAATGGTTTGGAAGTTTTCTTTAAATCATAAATCACTTGTCCTATCAATAAGCCATGGTTGTTTTCGTTGTGGTTTCAAGCAGTCTACCCTTGTTTTCAAACAGGCTGTGGGTGTTTTCAAAAGAACCATAAATCACCTGTCCTGTCAATAAGCCATGGTTGTTTTTGTTGTGGTTTCCAGCAGTCTACCTTTGTTTTCAAACAGGCTGTGGGTGTTTACAAAAGAACCAAAATGAGTAGATAAACGAAGGAACAAGCCCAACAGTACGATTATTTCTTGCTTTAGATGTTTCAAGATTGCATTTCCCCATTGTTTAATTACAATTTTCCAGCTCTGAAATCCACTATTTCCAGTCTCCTGTATATTTTTTTTTAAATCACATCTGTTTCCAAAAGAACCCAAATTGAAATGATAAATGAAGATAGTTATCGGCCAAAAATAAAACCACACAAGAAAAACCTGCTCGTTGATGTGCTAGCCTTTTATCTATTTCCACTTACCTAGCCATACATACCCTACCCCTTTCTTCCAACTGACAAAAGAACATAGCAGATAAAGTAAGGAATCAGCCTAAAATAAACTGTTTGCCCAAAAATGTTTTTAATAGCTCACTCTTTTATTTGCTAGCCCTGTAACTCTATTTCCACACCTAGCCACACATAGCCTACCCCCACCTTCCAATTATCAGTTTCTCTTTAGTACCTCTTCCACAAAATCAACTATGATTCCCCTCCCCCCTCAATTTTTATTTATTTAATTTAATATAAATATATATGCATCCACATGCACATGCACACCACACACACACACACACATGCCCACATATTAAAACCTGTTCCTTCTTTTGAAAGAGTAGGCTATAGTGTGCTAGTGGGAATGGGTGACAAACTTTTTGAAACCGCACATTTATGTGCACACAGGGTCTATGTGAAAAGCACATGAAAGCTTATCCACTATCCTCAAAATGGAAGAATAAAACAAACACAAGCACACACACACATGCATAATTTTGTCAGGCATACATTTGCCCCATGTCTGTTCTCAATTTACCTCCAGTGTACATCATCACCTTCACTAACTCCCTTCCTCATTTCATTCCGGCACGAGTGTAAGGCACCACTTGCATCAAAATTCATTATCTTGTATGATCTGTTTTGTAGCAACCGGAGTTCAAAAGGAAGTGTTCAAATCTGCTCTTGGAAGTAAGCTCCAGCTTCAAACTCTTCCCTCCCCATCCTTAGCAGACCAATGTGTTTTATCACACGTACAGCAAAAACACTTGTTCTGTTTGTTGCTACTTCACTAACATAGCCCCCAAGCTCTGCTTTCATCTATTACACAGCATTCAATGCATAGTTTGAGCTTGCTCTGTTGTCTGAATGGCAAAAATCCACCCAACTTAGCAGTCAAGTGATGATTTCTGGAAACTTACTGCGAATGTGCCAAATAAATTTTTACCTCTTTGGAAACTTTCTCATCTGCTAGTACTCGTTCATTTCGCCCACACACTCACATATAATCTTTGAATCTTTCTTTATTTTTTTCTGCAAAGAAATGAATCTTTAGTTTGTCATCATCCTTAATGAGAATACTTTTGACAGACAAGCTTTGACTTCCATAGTTTCAAAAGTTTTCAACTGGAGGTGTTCGTCACAGGTTGTCATTTTGGTTATTTTAAAAAATGATTCAAGGTCTTGGATTTAATATTCCTCAATTCATTTTTTTTTTTTTTAAAGTCCGGAAATCACCATAATGGTATTCTGTTTAAAACAGATGGAAAATTACCCATGCGACTGCTTTCAGTGTGATGATATGTAAAATTGACTAGATCTAAAACTCTGGTATAACTATAAGTAGAAATTATTGAACATGAACAATGACAAGCTTAAAGCTAAATAATTCATATGCAGAGAACTTATGAAATCTGCACACACTGGGATGGTACATAAACACTGACTGAGTAGACAAGTCCCTGTAAACCAAAAGATAAATTTATAATTTTATATATATCTAAATGTACCCATGGCGGCCCCACCCACACTGACGCTAGTAACTGAACTCAACTCTTGATTGAAATCATGCAGTTCTAATGAATGTGACAATGATGGCTCCTGGCGATCCCTGAGGACACAACTGTCACTTTATTTTATGAAATGCAGCCTAAGCCCTCAGGGCCACAGCTCCTGGGCAATGTGTCCCCGAAGGCATGCTGCCCATTAACGGGGCCATTAGTTCCTCATTGTACAGTTCCTCCAGCCTATCAGCTGCTGCAAATTATTCATCAGGCAGCAGATTGTGGCCAGCATTTCTCAGCAACAGAGTGATCACTGACATGTGAAGATGTCAACAGGTAAATGTATGTACATGTATGCGTAGACATACATGTATAATGATGAAAGTATGCACATGTTTGCCACACACACACACAGTGACGCACAGTGACACACACACACACAGTCGCACACACACACACACTACACAGAGTCACACACACACACACACACACAACGGTGGGAACAGATGACAAAATTTACAAAACCGCATACACACGGGGACTAGTTGTAAAAAATGATAAGTGCTTATTGCCTTATTCCATTATCCTCGATATAAAAGAATAAAAAAATAAAATAAAATAACACACACAGTGATGAACTTGTAGACAGAAAGTAGACTAAAAAAACCCAACATTACATCAACTATTCAGCACCATGTTGATAGTAGCCTAATAATTACAATGAAGACTTCTCACCTGAAACATTTTAATTTTAATGTCCTGGATTTAAAGAATTTTTTAAAATTTTAAATGTCTTTCCTCAGGAACTGTAGTCATGAAGTTAACTGGACCACTTGGCACAACATTTTGGTTCAGAATACAAGTTTGTGTATTCAATATTATATTCATAATCATGGTATATTATATTATATATATATATATATATATATATTATATATTATAATATATATATATATAAACAACAGTCCTCAGCATTTTACTCCCACATCCCCCACCCCACTCCCAACACTCACAGGGGCTTATAGTTATGCTTACACTTAATTTTTAAAAAAAGAAAAAAAAATGCTGGACGTCATGCATGAACACCCACACACAGTCATAAATTTTTATACACACACAGTAACACACACACACACACACTCTCTCTCTCTCTCTCTCTCTCTCTCTCTCACACACACAGAGTGATACACATTATATAGCAAATCAGAGGTAATCATAGGTTTTCAAAACATGCGACCAAACACATATGATGATATTTCCACCAAAGATTCACAAAAACAAAAATAATGAGTCAAAATAACAGAAAAGAGCAGAATTTGAGATATAATTTACAAAGAAAGCAGTGAAAGTCACTGCTTGTCAAGACAAGCAAAAGAGAAAGATACTATTCAAAAAACAAAATTAAACAAAGAAAACAGACACTCAAAAGGATTTCAAACAGAGATCATACTTCGTGGAATATAAAATAATCCTAATTAATACAGTAATAGTAATTACTAATTAATACAATTTGCACCCTTTCCCCCCCCCCCCCCCCTCCCACACACACACATAGATATATATAAAGATGATGAACAGTGACAAAGTAGTAGTATAAAATGTGCACCCTTTCACACATGTATACTTGTACATAAAGCACACGTTACAACGATGACAAACAGTAACAAAGTAATATATTACATAGTATACAATTTGCACCCTTTCACAGTCACTGTACATGAAAAGTATACTAACAGTAACAAAGTAATGACATACAATTTGCACCCCTTCACACATACCATACATGTACACATAAAGTATACATGTACAAAGGTAACAGACCAAAGGGAAGACCTAGCATTAGCAAGACCTGGGCTGCCTGTATTGCAGTTGATCTTAGAGAAAGGGGCATAAATAAGGAGGAAGCTCAAAACAGAGAGAGGTGGAGAAGGCTCATCAATGTCAAGCCTCCCCTGGGAGAAACATGACAAAAAAGGAAGAGGAAGAAGAAGAAGAAGAAGAAGAAGAAGAAGAAAGAAGAAGAAGAAGAAGGAGAAGAAGAAGAAGAAGAAGAAGAAGAAGAAAGGTGACAAACAGTAACAAAGCAGCACTCACCGACTCAAAGAACTTGATTTCTGTTCCGATTCTTCGTTCCAGTTTCTGCGCCCCTTTCACCCCGGTCATGTGACGGCAGCATGCTTGCAGTTCCTTGGCAAGGGTCGTGTATTGCGACAGCGTGATGGCCACTGGAACATCCATGGTGCCTTGGGCGGTGCTAGGCTAGCCTCTTTTGGATGCTGCCCAAAATGTATCGTGAAGAGAGTCTGAAACCATTAATTATGTTTCCTTTAAATTTGTTGTTGTTGTTGTTGTTGGTGGTGGTGGTGGTGGTGGTGGTGGTGGTGTTGTTGTTGGTGGTGGTGGTGGTGGTTGTAGTGGTGGTGGTGGTGTGAGTGTGTGTGCTGTGTGTCTGTGTGTGTGTTATGAGTATGGTAGGTAATAATGTGTACCATATACTCTGTGTGTGTGTAGGTACTTACTTAAAGTGTGTGTGTGTGTGTGTTTATAAACATAACAACAGACTACAGACTACAAATAGTAGTTTAGAAAATTTGCAGTACATAGTGAACTTTCATTAGTTTCAAGTTTAATGAATACACTAGAGGAAGCACATAACATTTAATTTAAAACGACATAGTGAAGTACGCCATGGTATTATTTACTATTAAGGTTAATAATTTTATGACCAAATGAAACTACCCACCCCAACATGCCAAGCAAGCAACAGAGTACAGCAGTTAGTAGAGTTACCAGTCAGTTGTTCACTCAAATGGTATAAATCTCATTAACAGATCAAGAAAGCTGTGTCATAGTTGAACTTATTTCTTTAAAAAAGCAAAATTGTTTTTAAAGCATAAATCTCATTAACAGATCAAGAAAGCTGTGTCATAGTTGAACTTATTTCTTTAAAAAGGCAAAATTGTTTTTAAAGCATTTTCTATTATATCTAGAATTAGAGTGAAGCTTACACTGGGGGATGAAAGTTCTAATGTTAGCGTTGCCCCCGCCCCCTCCCTCCCTGCTTTTCTCTCTCTCCCTCACCAACACACACACACACACACACACACACACTACCACACATGTACACATACATACATACGTATACATGTACACACACACACACACACACACAGTGACATGCACACAGCACTTCATACACACACATATAGAGTGACACACACACACGTTTCTGTAACTAACAATGTAAGCTGTCCCTCTCCCCTCTCTCATGATTATGAAACATTACATTATAGAATCTTTGATTTTCATTATGGAAGCCCTGATAAAGTGGGGTTGAACCAGTGCATGTAACAAAGCACATCAACCCCTAGGGGCCTATTCAAACTGTATGTTATTTTGTTTGCTTGTTTGTTTGGGGTTGGTTTTATTACTGGTGTTGTTTGGTAGGCTTGCATTTAGTTGCAATTTGAATATATTTTAATCATTACTTTTTTTTTTCTACATACCATCACAACAAATGCTAAATCAGTAAATCAGAAATGTCTTATTTTATAATTATGTCCTTGAATGTGACTATAAACTGAGGTCCTGTGTTTGAACACATGAAGAGCATCTTAGGAACATGTTTGACCCATTCCACTATTTGGAAGAGTATGCCATTGTGCATCTACCGGAATGCATGACAAAATTTACAAAACTGCATATACATGGGGGCTGATTGTAAAAAAAAAAAAGCAAAAAAAAAAGCACATTGTGTTTATTCCATTATCTTCAAAATAAAATAATACTATATATATAAAAAATTCAAAAGAATTTTTATCGCGTGTGCGTGCTCTGTGTGTGTGTTGTGTGTGATATCCTCTTATAGCTCAATGGTATGTGTACGTATTTTGTACAGAGGTGTGGGAGTGTACATAATGTGTACGTGTATTCTATTATGGGAAGGGCCCGAAAACAATCTGATTAACCAGTTATCAAATGATCGTAAGGCAATGCGATGCTGACTGCTAACGTAAGCGTCAATTTCTATAAATTCATCGTCCGGTATCTTACTTACTCAAAATCGAGACAAATTCAGCACATCATATTTGGTTCGTTGATAATACTATAGATACATGTCTACACAGAAATTTCCTGGAAACGCTCTTTTGGAAAGTAAGTTCTAAAGGTTACACTCCAGCCTTAGCTTCCGGGTCAAAAGCTATGGTAATTATTTTCACAGATTTCTTTTTCTTCTTTTATTTAACTGTGAAAAATGTGTTGTAATCATTTTTTGAATTGAGCACATATCGTATTGCCAGTTAGTCATGAGATAGTTTGAAATGACCATCAAATGAGAGCTGCTTGTGTCCCTGCAGTGTTAACTATTCAAGGCCAGAACGTTAGCAGACGACATGGACACAGGACTGAGGTGATAGTCTTTGCTGGAAGACTTTAAAGAATTAAACCCATTAGATACTTGCGAAATCACACGATTTCTGAGTCAGAAGCTAGTATTTGACAATAAGTACTTTTTCTTTGGGGAGGGGGGGGGGGGGATGCAATGATAAGTGTTGTTTGTGGGGTTAAGCTTATAGGGAAAAGATTTTAAAATGGGCCAAAAATCAAAGCAAAAGTGCAGCCAAAATATTACCATGACCACATACCATACCTACTTATTCAGGTCGTTCTCCTCTTACAATGTAGTCATTTTCTCAATAGATATCGACATAGTTTGTCCAATTTTGAAGTTTGCTTGCTTACTTGCTTTCAGTATAGTTATGAACAGTAAAAACAATTAAAAGACCCCCCCCCCCCCCCCCTTTTTTTTTCCCCCTTCTGTTTATCTGTCTACTTTACAGTAAACGTGTGCCTAATTGAAAATGTTGTAAGCATACTGCATTTAGTGCCAGTCTCATGAACACCTTCAAGCATCAACAAAGAAGCAGGATTACAGGATTATCCCTTTTTTTTTTCAAACTGCAAAACTAGTTATGTTGAAATTTGTGCAAAAGTCGGTTCACAAATTTTAAAAAATCTTTCTTTCTAGGGAGAGGGCTTTTGAAAAAAAAAGTGATGCAACATTTTACTGTCTTTAACTTAAAAGTTTTTGTATGGCGTATTTGCTTGTGGATATTTCTTCAGATTGTGATTTGTAAGGAACAACCTGGTTGCCAGGGAGTCTTTAATGTTATTCAAAAAACAACAACAACCTTTTATGTTGAGGATAGTGGAATAAGCACTCATAGGATTTTTCTTTTTTTACATCCAGTCCCTATGTGTATGTAGTTTTCTCAATGTCGTGTGACTGACTAATGCATGCTGCACACAGACCTTTGGTTTGTTGTTTAGTCTGAGATAACAACAGTGCCCCGAAACAACCATTCAAGGTCTTGGAAAATCCAGCTTTGGATGGGTTTTCGATACAAACTCGGTCTTTCTTGCATTTGGAGACAATTTGATTTCTGCCTTGTCCAGGCTACTGTGACATGGTAGTTTGGCCTATGCATAACTTAAGTTTTCACCACCAGTTTTACTGAATAACGTGTTGCAATCCCCAGAGTATTGCCTAAATTATGGCTATTTTATTTATTTATTCTTTTATATCGAGGATAATGGAATAAGCACTCATATGCTTTTTTTTTACATCCAGTCCCCGTGTGTATGCGGTTTTGTAAATTTTGTCATCTGTTCCCACTGGCACACAATGGCCTACTCTTTCGAAAAGCGGAACAGGATTTAACGTGTGCGCAAGATGTTCTGCATGTGTTCGCACACAGGGCCTCGGCTTATAGTCTCATCCGAAGGACTTTGACATTCAGTTCGATTTTTTTTGTCAAACTGGGAAGAAAGGGAGAGGCTGGGAATCGAACCCACAGCCTCACGGTTGACTTGTTGGCAGGCAAACGTCTTAACCATCCTGCCACCTTTCTTCCTTTTTGTGTTCACCTGTAGCTGACATCAGGATATGTTTTAATAACAACAGTAACACATTACAACTACTACAAGCAACAAGTAAGACAAATGCAGCAACATTAACAACACTGAACAACAAAAGTGCTGGCAGCAGCAACAACACACACATCGACAGCTTCAACTGAGTAAGGGAAAGAAATACTCATAAAACTCCATTCTCTCAAACCAGGAATGGTGTCCCTTGAACAAAATGCGAAACTTTCACCTCCGAAAGTTCAAGGCGACTCTGCATGCAATAGCAAGCGAAAAGAGAAAAATTATGGCGGAGGGGAGGCAACAACACAAAGGATTGTGGTGCCGTTTGCAATGGTTTTGATCAAGTATGGTGTTGTTGAATAGTGTTTTACAAAGTGGTCGACCATGGGATGGTACCGTGGAATAGTTTTCACCCTCCTCTTGCTGTTTGGATTGCAAGACGCGGGCATACATGGTAAGATCAGTAGCGTAGTCGCTAGTGGAGTTGTCGGCTAGAGCTTGGTCATTGATGTTCAATTGCCTCTCCTTTCCTGTGTAGGTTTATAGCCGTACATCGTGGGTGGAAGCCAGTTTAGTTTTATGCTTTAGTGAAGCTGTGGCAAGAAAACCTATTTCATCATTTTACTGAGCCATCGTGTTTTATGTTCTTCATTTGTATTAAACATTGTCACAATAAACTGTATTGTTGATCGTGTGTGAGTCAATGAGTCACCCGATCCGTTAGCTACCGTCTCGCTCTGTGATGAAGACTTGAGCTCTAGGCCTATCGATTTTTGCGAAACCTGCTTGAAGAGAAGAGTATTATTTCGACTGACGAGGATAGTAAAACTTTTATTATTTAGAGGAAAGGCAGAACATCATTGCATGATTTTAAATAAAAGCTGGTAGCTGTTGTTTTGATGTTCGATTATGATTAGACTCCTATTTTAATTTTCCTTTGTTGTTGAAAAATGTCATCACACATACCAGGTGGGGGTGTGGTATTTTTTTATGGGATGCAATCATACATGGACCATGTAAACAACAATGATTCATAATTGTAATAATAATGATTTTTTTTAAAATAGTGATAATATTATTAATAAATAATATCAAGAATTTAATGATTCATTCTGATGACAATAATAGATTTTAAAAAATAATGATTAATTAACAGTTTTTTTTGTTTCTTTGGGGGAGAGACTCTTATTTCCACTGGAACTCACACACACAGTCACACACACACACACACACCACACACACACACACACACACACACACACACACACACACAGAGGATCTCAACACACAGTGCACACACACACACCTGTGCACATATGCTGACACAGACTTTTCTTAATGCTCAAAATTATTTTACACCTGGTTTGCTCTGTAAATTGTTATTCTTAATCTTACCCTTGTTACACAATGTTACTTTTTGTTGTTAGTTATCTTGTTTTCTTCACTCCTTCATTTGTTCATGTCATTGTGACTGTCTGAATTGAGCACATTGTAATTTCTTGGTTTTGGTTCATATAATATATATATATATATATATATATATATGGGTCTAATATACTTTTAATTAATTTTATAGTACTTAACAATCAAACAAACTTGTGGGGACGGGATAGCTCAGTGGTCGGAGCACTCGCTTTCCCCCAGCCAAGTTAAGCAGCATTGAGCGTGGTTACCAGTTGGATGGGTGACCGTTTGCGCGCCTTGGCTTCAGTACAGTTCACCCACCTGTAAATGGGTACCTGCCGTCTTTAGGGCCAGGGAAGGTAAAGCAGCGAAGGAGAGGAGATGGGCGCCGCCCACAATATGCTGGCCCTAGAGAAGTGAGGTCTCTGACGCCTCGCTCCCCTATGACCTTAGAGGTTATGGGACTCCTTGACCTTGACCTTGAGTACTTAATAATTGTGACATCTGATCGGTGGTCTAGAGGTAACGCACCTGTCTAGAAAGCGAAAAGTCGGAGGTGTGCGGTGGTTCAAATCCCATTTGGGCCCGAAACTTTTCCCCCATCCATTAGACCATGAGTGGTGGTCTGGGCGCTGGTCTTTCGGATGAGACGATAAACCGAGGTCCCATGTGTTGCACAAAATTATTCAGCGCACGTAAAAGAACCCACGGCAACAAGGGAGTTGTCCCTGGCAAAATTCTTAGAAAAAGCCACTCTGATAGGGAAACAAATACAGATCCCAAAAAAGAAAAAAAGAAAGGGTGGCGCTGCTCTTGTGGCGACGCGCTCTCCCCGGGGAGAGCAGCCCAAATTTCACGCAGAGAAATCTCATGACTTAAACTAGTTAAAGTGGTATAAATGAAATAAATGAAAATGTATTCTCATTAATTTGACTTTAGTTCTTTTAACATAGATCATTTATACTCATTGATAGTGTCTTTTGTTTGCTTTTGACAAATCAATTTGCTTTTTAAATATTTTGTGAGGGCAGGATGAAGCAATAGTTGTGTAAACTTAATCTTTTGCTGTTTTAGCTTTTACTCTCAATAAAGATACCAGTGAGAGAGATAGTTTTAGTAAATTTGACTTGACAGTTGACACTCTCATAGGTCTCTCTCTCTCTCTCTCTCTCTCTCTCTCTCTCTCTCTCTCTCTCTCTCTCTCTCACACACACACATGTGTATCATAATAAAAATATGTTTCCTGTACTCTGTAGCTGTATAATGTAACTTTTGATTTAAAACAAAAAGCGTACAAGTTTATAGTTGTGTACAGGTGGTGCACATGTGCATACAGCCATTACATTTACAGATCTGTGTGTGTGTGTGTGTGTGTGTGTGTACACAGTGAAACAGACACTGAGACAGACTGAAACTGAGACTGAGAGTCTCACACACACACACACACACACACACACACACACACACACACACACACACACACACACACACACATTAATATCACTGATAGTGAAAAGACGTAAAATCTGAAGAACGAACACATTAACACAATAATACTAACAGGTACCGAAGTAGTTTATTTACAAGTGTATACTCAAATAAAGGTTTCACATTTTTCAAGCGTAAAAACTAAGATTAAAATGCAAATAGTGGATGAGGAAAAGTCCAAAATTTAACGAATTGCCCTTGAGGTATTCTTTCTCAGTTTCTGTCTCGTTTCTCGCTGTCACTGTGTCAGTGTCTGCCTGCCTGCCTGCCTGTCTGTCTACTTGCCTGCCTGCCTACTTTGTGTTATAGATCTATCTCAGTATCTGCCTCTGTCTGAGTCTATTCCCGTGTACTTGGTCTTTGCTGATTTTATAAATCAATTCATCATTTCATGTCTTGGTTATAATTTGTGTGCATCGATTTGATTTTTTCCCTTTCATTGCAGGCCAGGTCTGTGAAAAGAAAGCATTTTGTGCTGACTCGCTGTTAGTGTTACCCTCTTGAAATTAATTTATTATTTAAAATAAATCTATATTTGTTTTGTTATGTCATTTGCTCTCTCGCGTGCATGTGCACACACGTGTATGCATGCACATGCATGCATGTGCAAGTTTTCAAATGATTGTATTCTTATTATTTTTGTGTGTTTTTAAATGCAATTTGATAAAGAAAAACAATTTAAGTAATTGAGAGACCCTTGGGTTCAAAAAGCCAGTATTAATCAGTTTTTTAAATTATTTTTCATCTCCTGAAAAAAAAAGTTGTCATTACTCCAAACTTAATCAATGAGTTAATCCTCATTCCCTTACCATGTGTTTTTATAGCTTACACATCATGGTTCATATCGAATTTCCTTGCTCTTTTGTACCCTCACCTGAGTACACACACACACACACACACACACACACAGAGACACACACACACACACACACACACACATGTAGTTGTACATCAGTCGCATGACACATACACACAAATCTTACTAACTTTAAGTCATCTCCTGCTAGCAATTTTCAAACCTTCATAAGTTGCATGAAAAATCAGCCTGCTCTTGAAACATGGTCAGGATTACCTACAGGCTATACCTGTCTTCTTCCATAGAAAAGTAAAGGAAACAAGTGAAAAACGAAACAGAACAAAACAAATATCCTTTGTAATTAACATTCCCTCCCCTCCCCCAAGAAAGTGGAAGGAAAAAAAAGAAGAAAATCATGAAAATGTTCAACCCAGCAGGAGGGCACTAGGTCTATCAGAGCCTGATTAGCTACAGCTGTGTAGTGCCCAGGCCCCTGTTCCTTGCCTGCTGGTTCCTTCCTTCCTCCTGCACTGCTATGATCATGACTGAAGTCAAGCATGTTTACCCACATGCTGAGAGGAGGCAGATACACCTGTACTCCTGTGAATAGATAGATCATCCACCTTCAAAGTCCAGTCCACCCCTTCCTGGGGGGATGAAAAGAGTTGAGGAAAAGGGTTTTCCATGAAATTCAGTGGGGGGAAGGACTTTTGAAGCCTGACTTCACTTGCCTGAGGATAGTGAGCAAGAAATATTAAGCAGAAGCCAGAAGCTAGCAGATGAAATTTGCTTAGAATCATGTTATGAACTGGAACTTGTAAACTTTATCTTGAGTGAGTTACACTTAGTACTAGTACTGTAGTAGACTTAGTAACTAAGTTAGTTTAGAAGCCATTGCCTTTTTTTTGTGTAACTTATTTCTCTTCTTTCTTTCTTTCTTTCTCTCTTGGACTCTCTCTTTGAAGTCTCTCTCCTCTCTCTCTCTCTCTCTCTCTCTCTCTCTCTCTCTTCTCTCTCTCTCTCTCTCTCTCTCTCTCTCTCTTTAACAAGACTAGCTAAATGAACAAATTAGGTAAATTAACATTTTCTCAACTTTCTATGTATAGTAAATAATACTAAATTACATTATCTAGAATTAGTACTGTAGTACTACTACTAGTAGAAGCCAAGTTAACTGCTAAAGCCAGAAATCTGAGAAAAGGAAGAACCTGGACAACCATGTGCCATCTTTTAAAGTTATAAAAAAATTACTAGATTAGTACTATACTCTATAGTAGATCATCGTACTGTGCACGGCACCAGCAAAACATTAAAACGGTGACCATATTTTCTGTCTTACTCCTCTTCCTTAAAGTCAAGTTGTTTAGCTCTAGACTGTAGAACTTAAAAAAAAAAAAATCAATTATCACTATCAGTTAATAAATTATATCTCACATAGTCATATGAAATAAATTTATAAATTTATTTTAGACAGAGCTTGGTTCTATTTCAGTTTTTAACAGTGTTACAACATGTCTATTCTCTAGTGCTGCACTTTTCTCTCGACTTCTTGCACACCCCCCCCCCCCCCCCTACACTACAGCAACAGCAGCAGCAGAAGCAGTGGCAGGGGCAAGCTTTCTTGAGTCTTGCTCTCGTTCACCTACATTTTACTTTACTCCTACAGTGTAATGTAAACTGTTGTCCTTGTTTTTTGGTGTGGAAACCAACCCTTTCTGTGGCTGGCATGGCAATCAAATGCTGACAGAAGACTGAAGGATGAACCTGTCTTGGTGAATGGTAAAAACTTTTTTTTTTTTTTTTTTTTAAAGAACTCTGTTCTTTAAAATAAAAAAAAGAGAAAACTTGGGTTATCTTTTTGTGTTTTGTTTTGGTCTTTTTGAGAAGAGAGAGAGAGAGAGAGAGAGAGAGAGAGAGAGAGAGAGAGAGAGAGAGAGTTTTATTTCCAGATTGTGGTACATTCAGATGTTGGGAAAATCTGTAGGTATACTGCATAGATACAGGAAAAGATGCACTGTTTGTATGTAGCTACATGTCATTCATACAATCACAAGAGAGAGAGAGAGAGAGAGAGAGAGAGAGAGATGCATTTGTGAATGAATGAGTTGTTTTGTGTGTTTTTTTTATTGAGGGAAGGGAATAAACTTGTGTACACTTCATCAGTTCATGGCTTTTTTTTTTTTTTTAAACCAGCTCTCTGTCAAGGAAGAACTAGTACCCCTCCCCCCAAAAAAACCACACACCACCAAACCAAAACAACAAACAAAAAACAACCCAAACAAACAACAAAACAAAAAACAAAACAGCAAAACCCACCCAACAAATTAGATAAAGATCTGAAAGAAAATCAACAACACAATAATGAATATTAAAATCAATTGATCATAAATCTAGATTTATGGAAGCACTTACTGAGTAAGCTTGTCTTCAGGAGCATTCTTTTGTTCACGCAGGATTTTTCAATTCAACTCGAGCAAGCACCTCCAATCTTAACTTTCAATTTGATTCAACTGTTATAGTGTCAAAGTGGGGTTGTTTTTTTTAAAAGAACTTTTGGGGTTTGGGGGTTGTTTTTGTTTGCTTAATACCTAGCCATACACTAACAAGTAACATTTGATACATGGCTGTAATCGATGTACTTCAAGCAGCATTTAAATATATCAATGCCTCCACTACCCCCCACCCTCCTTGGAATGTTGGGGGCTCTTTCAGTATAAGTAGCATTCTCACCTTCTGGAAATTATGTGCTAGAAATTTTCCCTTTTCTATCACTCCCTTTGTTTCCATCTTTCTCCTCACCCTCTCAAACAATGAATGATACTTATTTTCTGCCTACCCAGCCGGAGCCCATTCTCCTGCCTTTTTTCATGCAAATCTGAAAAATAATTATAAACTTCCTGATGAGCTACCCTGAAGTTGGGGAACATGTTGGCTGAGGCCATACCTCCTGCTGAGTTACTAGAATATAAGCACAGGAGACCAGGCAGTGCTAGCAATGTAACATTCTGCCCAATGTGGCTATAAATAATGGCTAAAGGATTATTTGCAAAATAGATGGAAAACCACAAAGCAAAAGAGCAGAACAGGTGACTTGCATACATGAACACTGAATTATCAACTGCTCTCATATTTAATTACAAATATTTCCACTCATCTAAAGATAAAACTTTGCATGATAATTTATATAGTATACTTTTCACACACACACAACTTTCAATCATTAATTCAATTGTTGATTTTTGTTAAAAACGATTTATGATTCAAGCTGGCGCGACTGGATGCCCTGATGCTAGTGACGTGTTTTTTTGGTTACGTCATCGACCTTTACATCACAGGTGATTTGCTGGGCTGCCAATGCCAAGATACACTTGTGGGACATGGAAGTGTGTGTAATCAAAACAAATACCAAAATACAGAAATCTTCATTAAAAACTACGATACTGGTTACATCGGTCTTGAATAAATAATCCATGCACTGGGCTTCAATCTACACACCAGGCATCGGGAATTCGTGTTAAGTGGCGCAGTTGGTAGTCGAGGCCTATGAGGTCGTTTTTCTCACACACACATTTCATATTCCTTAAACCAGGTTACACTCTATTAACAACTCCCCCCCCCCCCCCCCCCCCCCAACACAAAATGTATTGCTTCATAAAAAATATGCTATTTCAAAAACCAATAAACCCAAACCTGCCTTGCACATAACAGGGCGCTGGACCACACGAGTGCCGTTTCATTCACTTAAAAATATGTTCATTACTTTATCAAACTTGTGGACAAATTTTCTTTAGTTTCACATCGTAAGGTGACTATACATATAAGTAATTAAGAAACAGTATTGACTTGCCTTTTATGCTGATGATTGTTATATAAAGTGGGATTACACGCCGATTTTACTAAGTTAACGATCGATTCCTGACCGGCACAGCTGTGCCATACGTCATGAAAATGAGTGCTAAAGGACACAACCTTTTGCATCATTCTCACTGTTACTTCCGTTTGTGGATTTTCGTTTGAAACGTCACGAGTTAATGCTGTCTCAGTGTCTTGTTGATGAATTTAGCAGAAATTTATTGGCAGTTGTTGCGTTATTTGCCGAATACGGGGTTTTAAAAGTTGAAGCGCAACCTTGTTACATTTTCGACGCGAAAACTTCAAAATCGTGTGTAGGATGTTTAAGCATTATTGGGTCAAAAAGTGCTTTTAGTCATCTTATCTGTTATCATGATGAACTTAAAGCATTTAGTCTTTAGCCAATTAAGCCTACCCCAAAGCAGACGATGAGTTTTTCGTAGGACTCTGCAGCACGACTTGTAACTCGGTTACCCCTTTGTTTGGATGTCAATTTTAATAAAAGTTAAAAACTTAACAGCCTATTTGTGTGGGGATTGTGTTTAACAATGTATTGGGGGGGGGGGGGGGGGGGTAATTTTAAAGAAAATATAATGTTTGATTGCATTGAAGATGTAAATTGTGCATGTTGTGTTTACTTTAAAAGCATAAATTTACCCATCCTATTTCCAGCTGCTAATTTTGGACAGTCATTGGATAGCAATTTCAGAAGAATAAAACCCCAAGCCAAACATATCTCTTGATACTGCCATTTCTTAAAACCTTTATCAAGTTTATGGTATGTTTTTTTTTTATTCACCTAGCATTGAAAAGAAACAGTGCTGATGAAAAAAACCACATGAATCTGTTGTGAATCACCCTGTCCAGGAGCAAAGAATCTTAAAGAAATGAATAACTGATATTCATGAATATATCATGTTCACTCACTCACTCACACACACACACACACACACACACACAACTTGTGCACAGGGAGTATGGATGGAATGCCAAACATGGATTTGGGATTGTTTGATTCTTACACTAAGAAGCTTTTATAGTTTTCCTGAGGTGCAGCACTGTAGTATTCAGTGGACCATGCAGATAAAGATGCCAAAAAGACTTGATATTGATCTTACTGTGTGACCTAGCCAACAAACCACAAACAAAAATGAAGCAAAACTCCTCCAAAGTAATATAATTGTTTTTCTTTACTTTCTCTTCTTCCTTGTCTGAATATAAATGGTTTTTATAGAACGGCAAAACAGTTAAAGCGGATGGATACCCGCAGTCATAGATCGTTTTGCTTCGATATAAAACATCTCTGCCCCAGTTCTCAGAATGGAAGCTCTTTGATACAGTGCCTGATAGTGTAAGCAGCATTAGGGGAAGTTTGATGGGAGCAAGGGGGAAGAGGTAAAGAGCCTTGATGATAGGAGCAGAGGAAGTGGAGGGTAAGAAGAGCCCAGGGTGGAATGGGGGTCCATGGGTTTAGCACACAGCTGGCAATGGCACAAGGTGGCTGTTGCCTCGTAATTCATCCTCAGCTCCCAGTGCAGGGCACATCTCTGGCATGCTGAGTGAGCTCCCTCTTCAGACTCTAGAGGGGCGGGGGTGTACATTACCAAAAAGCAGAGGTACCTTACAAAAACTAGAGTTTTAAAAACGGAGGATACTGGTTGTGTCTGTTGAGTCTGAGCCATTTTTATACTGGTTTCTGTAGAGCTTGCACGCATTCTTTTCTTAGCTAACCTACACTGCCTACAGAAGCCATTTTAAGACTAGCTTGTGCTATACAGTGTGATCCTTGTTCTGAAAAAATTCTTTATTAAAGCTGTTATATAATTCAACCTTAAGTGTGCTACTTGTTAGCTTGTGTGTTCTTACTGTGTGTGTGTGTTTTCTTTAAGGTTTACTACAATCTACATCATTGTACCAAGAAAAGCTAACAAATTTGTTTTGTATTGAAATAAGTTATCTAAACTGATTTTCCTTACCATTGAAAATAAAAAACCTAAAAAGAAAACAGATTTTGGCTGGCTGACTCTGTTTTGCTTCAAATAGAAATTCTCTCTCTCTCTCTCTCTCTCTCTCTCTCTCTCCTCTCTCTCTCTCTCTCTCTCTCTCTCTCTCTCTCTCGCTCGCTCGCTCTCTCTCTAATGTTTAGTTAAGTCACCCACACCTATCTCCCCACCACCATACTCACACTCACCATCCACCTCCTCCAGCACAGGCATCTAATGATCTTCTGATCATCTAGACATACACACACACACACACACACACACGCGCGCGCGTACAGATTCCACACATGCACACACATGCATGCATGCACGCACGCACACACAGTGACACACACATGCATATACACTTGCCCACTCACTCACACACACATATACACACACGGTGACACACATAATACACACACACATGATATATACATGCAGGCATGCACATGTATAATACAGGCACATGCCCAAAACAATTCTTCCACAAGAAGTCCACACATACTGACAAAGACACTTTGCAATACACGCCACGTCCTCTCCAGGGAGGAGAAATTTGCCATGACTTAAATAAATAAATAAATAAACACCCAAGTTTTACTTTGTTCACAGACCACACACAGAGTCTGAGTCACACCCACCCACCCACTCACGCACACACACACACACAAACTCACTCACTCACCATGTCGCACACACACACACATACCCACATACTAAAATTGTTACATTTTATAGCACTGGCAGCAGAGAGACTAGAGAAAAGGTGGGAGTTTTAGGGAGGGGTTTGAAAGAGGGCAGAAGCCTTGCATGTTGAATGGGAAATGGCTGCTTATTTCCATGTGACTGAACAGTGGACTGGTATCAGAAAAGGCCTGTGGTTCATAGGTTTCCTTTCTTTTCATGGGGGCACGGAAGAATTATAATAAACATGACAGAGAATCTGTAGAGGAGTGTAGAGGCCAGGATGAAATTCTTAGTTTAGAAAAAAAAAAGTTCTAGAAGTCGAAGTCTGGTAAGAGAGAAGGAGGGGTTGTACTTGAAATATATTTGAACATATATATATACATATATGTGTATGTTATGAGTTAAACAACTGTTGTTGTTAAAGAGTAATTTTTTCATCTTCAGAAATGGGAAACTTCTGTCATTAAAAAAACACATGAAAAAGACTTTTATCATTGTATTAATATTAATTCTTCATGACACAGCCAGTACCTAAAGAATTTTAATTGATCAACATTTATATAATTTATTGGGCCTTTAGAGTTCTGCAGAAGGAAAATTTTTTTAAAAAAACATCAAAACCTTTTAGTTGTATGTCCTGTGTATACATAGCTTTATTTTTTGGGTGACAGGTGCCAATAGTACATTGGTCCTTAGAAACCAGAGACTAAAGTATTTTTTAAAATAATTTATATCTGAGAGAAAAACGAAGAAATAATGAAAATTTAAAGAGAGAGAGAGAGTGCTTTTACTTAGCTTCAAATCTAATACAGCAATCTGTTTATGAATGATTTATGTGCATGTGGATGCCTTAAATTCAAAGGATACGAACAAACTGCATTTCCATGGGAATTCCATGGGAATTTTTACTATCAAAATCACTTTAAGATTTGAAAATGCTAACTCAGTAACTGTTGACAAGTGTTGTAGTGTTGAATCTGCCTTAAACTAAGTGCATGGTCTTTCAGAAAGTCCTATGATTTCTGCATAATTTAATAATTACATTTTAAGAAAGAACCTTTCTGGAATAATGTTGACTGTCTGGCTCTCATAAGCATAATATTTTAAACAAAGTTATTGTGCATACTGTCATGTCAATCAGACACTGAGACAGTTTGTGTCTTACTTAGTTAGTTACTATCTAGCATAGTCAAAGGAATGTTTGGTGTTAAATACAATTTGCTTGATCTGCATGTTTTTTGGTTTGAAACTCTATGGATGTGTGTAAAAGTTATGATGGCTGGTGCCTATGCTGTTGGGGGTAAGTGTGGTGCTTTGTTATCTGCACCATGTTCCCATCTTCCTGGCTTCGCTCTGCCTATCTATCTCCTGTTTCTTTTTCTTTCCTTTTCTTTTCTTTTTGTGGCTACAGGGGTTTGAGAAGAAAAAGGAGGGAGGAAGATGACATTCTGAGATCTGTTTAATGTTTTTGGATAAGGATCAGAGGGGGATTGGAGAGTGGGGTGGGGGGGGTTGGGGGGTGGGGGGGGGGGGGGGGGGGGGAGGCTAGGGGTGTAACCAGTTCAACCTGAAGCTTGTCAGAAAGGGACCTAGATGTCTGGCATTTATACACAACACACACACACACACACACACACACAAAACAAACAAACAGATAGCTGCTTTTCTGGAATTTGGCTGTAAAGTTGAGCATTTTGAACAAGGTGCCTATTAAACTGACATGATAAGGTTTCAGCTCTCTTCAGTAATCATTTTTTTTAAAGTACTTGAAAGAAATTGAAAAGTGTAGTTGAACACTAGTGTAATAGCTGGCACTCAAAAGACAAGAGAAAAACAAAACACCACATTTACATTGTAACATGATAATTATGTCAAGGAAAAACTATTATTAAAAAAACACCCCACAACAACAAGAAGAGTAAAAATTGATAACGCAGAAACAAGCAAACAAAGAAACATATCAAATATACTCACAACACTTCAACAGACATTAACTGATTAATCAGTAACAGAAGGTACTGACTTAAATAATAAAAGAAATAATCTAAATTTGGCTGCCGGTACCTATATATAATATATATATCCTCTCTCTCTCTTGCTTCTTTTATGCCTACCCAGCCCATTCTCCTGCGTTTTTCATTTGAAGCAAATCTGCATGGTTTTTTCTTCTGAAGGTTTTAAGTGTTCAACTCATTGTGCTGTCCTAAACTGAAGTTGGTATCATGTGCTGGCTAAGGCCAGCAGGCACACCAGACCTCCTGCAGTGTTAACAAGCACAGGAGAAGACTAAGCACTACGCATTCCACCCAATATGGCCCAAAGTAAACAATTATTATCAGATATTATATAATATATACTGCTGGCACTAAATATAAAAACGAGTAAAAAGCTAAATTATTGATCAATTTGAGGTAAAATCAAGCGTTCCAGTCTGATGCTACAACTTGTGTGCTCCAGACTGTCTTAAATCTCTAGAGATAAAAGCAGCAGTAAATAAATTGTTGCCAGCTTGACAGTTGTTCCAGGAGCTCTATAGACGTTTGGGATCAATTTGTCAGAATGTGCAGCAAAGACGTTGCATCAACAAATTTGTGCAGCAGAGCTGTGTGCACAATGATTTGTTTTACTGCCGGCTGGAATCACATGATGAAGCCTTGAAAGCCTATTGTTGTATTGATTATTCTCTGGCTGAGGTATTTCTGTCTGAGTGTCTCTCTCTGTCTGTCTGTGTGTGTGTGTGTCTCTCTCTCTACACTACAGTACATTGTCTGCTCAGCCACCCGCTACAATATTGATACTTTTTTTTTTCTTCAGCTTTTGCTCTCTTTTTGTTTGAACTGGTTGTTATTTTATTTCGCAACTTTTCTCATTCTTCTTTCTTTCTAAGTTTCTTTCTCTTTCTTTCTTTCTTTCTTCCTTTCTCTCTTTCTTTCTTTCTTTCTTTCTTTTTTGTTGTTGTTTTTGTCTGTGTGTCTTTCTGTAGAAGACAGAAAACTGATTTGCCTGCTTATGTTGTCACTGTTACTAGTGACTAGTTGTTAGTATGTTAAATAAACGTTAGTAGTTACTCTTGGATTTTTAAACAAAAATATCTATAGTATATCTATAGATGGTTTAGTCATAACAAGGGTACTTCCATCAAATGTGTTGGTATAATTAAGGGGAGGGGAAAGGATGTTGGAAGTGGAAGCAACGTGATTGCAGTTTATTTTTTACTTATTAAAATATAAATTATAACCAAATGCTAGATCTGCAAGTAGTGGAACTCCACTCCCCCTACCTTTTGTTTACAAGTATATTTGGCCACCAGAAAGTGTTTGGTTTCAGATCATTATGAAAGAGTAAGCATTAATTAAGAAGTGAAAGCTTTAAAAGGGGTGTACATCAAACAGGGGACGGGATAGCTCAGTGGTCGGAGCACTCGCTTTCCCCCAGCCAAGTTAAGCAGTGTCGAGCGTGGTTACCAGTTGGATGGGTGACCGTTTGCGCGCCTTGGCTTCAGTACAGTTCCCCCAGTTCACCCAGCTGTAAATGGGTACCTGCCCTCTTTAGGGTCAGGGAAGGTAAAGCAGCGAGGGAGAGGAGATGGGCGCCGCCCTCAATATGCTGGCCCTAGAGAAGTGAGGTCTCTGACGCCTCGCTCCCCTACGACCTTATAGGTTATGGGACTCCTTTACTTTACCTTTTACATCAAACAAACCTTGAACATTTATTATTTAACCCCCCCCTCCCCCCCCCCCCCCCCCCCCCCCCCCCCCCCCACACACACACACACTTTTTATACATGTATATTTAATATATATTACTGTTCTCGTGTTCTTGCAGTTCTTGAAGTTAATTAAAAACAGATGATATTAAGTTTGCTTTTGAAAGAGAAAGATGGAAGGATTAGTTTCTTTTGGGCCACATTAAAAGGCTGAGTGGTGTGCCCTTTGTAAATTGTATGCTCTGCTGTCTGTGTTTGCAGTACAAATTATTTCTAAAACTTTTGTAAAAAAAACAAATTGTTCAGCCAACTAACACAACAGTCAACAGTGTAGGCTGAATATTGCAGAAATGGTAAAAAATCTGTTGTAGTTAAAGAGAGAGAGAGAGTATTGTTGCAGAGTGAACAAGAGGCTGGAGAGATTCAGGCTCTTGTTGTTGCCTTTGTTTTGTGTTTGATGTTTGTTCGTTTGTTTTTAAAGTACAGATCATCTGGCTTTCTTCTTCTTCTTGTTCACTTTTTACACTGTCAGATGTGTTTGGGAGAAATAGTGGCAAGTCCTCTCCAGCTTATCTCATGGGCTGTACAGCTTAGTTTTCAGGGTTATCTCTGTCTGCCACATAATCTTCCTCAGGCTGCTGAATAGCATGCACCTCCGAAGGATGTGCTCACCAGTCTGGTTTTCTTTGCCACAGGCACATGAGGGAGAGGGAATGAGTTTCAGATTTGTGGACATGTGGTGATTTAGCCTGTTGTGCCTAGTGCAGAGTCTTAAGTTAGAATATATGACTTGTTCTTCCCTTTTGAGATAGTGGTAGTTGTCGTTTATGAGAAGA
Source organism: Rapana venosa (assembly GCA_028751875.1). Lineage (NCBI taxonomy): Eukaryota > Metazoa > Mollusca > Gastropoda > Neogastropoda > Muricidae > Rapana > Rapana venosa. The sequence continues at coordinate 28,058,220 of CM054139.1, forward strand.
AAGATACTTTAGGAAGAATTGGACTGCAGAATGTTTGCAGTGAAGAAGCCCTCAACCTCTTACTTAGTCTAAGTGGGTCTGGATTCCCTAAATTCATGATGAGTAGTGTCTGGTCTTCCTCCATCGGGCTCTGCTGGAGGTCTGTCTGCTGGTCTCAGCTGACACTCAAACTTCAGAGCAGTTCATATTTTTGATCAGGATGCATGCAGGGTACCTTTGTGTTTTTGTAACATGGGTTGGAAAAGTTGAATAGTTCCATTGGACAGTATTATAGTATTTAAAATATATAATGATAAATATTATCATATATTCATGACTGTCTTTAACGTAAGACTTCAATTTTGTGATGGGAGCTGATCATGTTTTGTAAATTGATGTGGACTCTGTGTGTGTGTGTGTGTGTGTGTGCGTGCGTGCGTGCGTGCGTGCGTGTGTGTGTGTGTGTGTGTGTGCGTGTGTGCAGGACGGGACATTCCTGACCTGGTGCAGGACTATGACTACAACCGTGTGCTGATGGACAACATTCCCTCCCCGCACTATGTGGTCATCCCAACCCAGGTGCGCAACAAGGTCACCTCCCCGCTGTCCACCCGGGAACATCACCTCAGGCATCATGTGAGCATTCTCAAATGATACTAGTAGTGAACTTACTAACCCTTTTCTGTTTCTGTCTGGGTTTGATTTTTCTGTGTTTGTTTGTAACACTTAACAGATGACATTATACATTTATAAGTTGTATGGAAGCAGGAAAGCAAACCAGACTTTCTTGAACACAACCCCCCCCCCCCCCCCCCCCCCCCTTCTTTTGCTGTTGTTGTTCACAGACACTATGTACGCACATTGTTTTAGATAATATTTGATAAATATTCAACATTATAAATTATATTTCTCACCAAGTGAGAATATCATGAAGCACACCCTGCAGTGTTTTGAAGACTCTTGACAGTTAAATGTTCTCATTCCTGTGGATTCCATGGCTTTGAGTCGTGTTTGACTTGGTGTTTGAATAGAGAATAAGAAATGCTGCATGTATAGAGGCACGCTTGTAAAGTATGTCAATGATGCAAATTTGTTGCTTAGTTCGCGTTCTTAGTGTTTTCCACATGCAACAAGATATATTGCCAGCAGAGGTAATGGAGATGCCCCTAGTGGCTTCTTTCTCTCTTGTTCTGGAACATGCCGTCTGATCAAAATGCGAGAAAGCGATTCCCTAATGATTGGCACAGACCATTTTCTCACATTTGGCTGGTAGGATGCAGAGACGGTCTTGGCAACAGTGGAAGTGTACAAAATTGCAATGCGTTGGGACATTTGCCAAGAAAATGCCAGTTTATTAAGGACTGAATTTGGACATTTTGAAGCTCTGTCTAGAGTGAAAGAGAATATTATTTAGATCATGAATAGATGTTTTCTTTTGTTATTTTGCTTTGTTGATGTTGTTGCAGGTGTTTTTGTTGTTGTTGTTGTTTTTTTAAATAGAATTATTGTTGTCAATAGTTGTGGCTAATTTATACACTGTATACACTACATACAATATATACACTGTATGTAGATTGACCATTTGTAATCAAATATATATGTGTTACATACATGTATATTTGTAAAACTGAAAGGAAAAAGTTATATTGGAAATAAAAATGTGTACAGGGTACCCATGAGCACATGAAGCAGGTGGTGATACAGTTGCGACTGCATGACAGGAAGATCAGAATCAAACTGCAGCGCAATGAGTAAGTAGAACTTTGCTGTTAGTGTAGTGTGTGTTAAATACTGTGCTGTTGTGTTTTTGTTCTGTCTTTATGTGTGTGTGTGCGTGTGTGCGTGGTGTGTGTGTGTGTGTGTGTGTGTGTTTGCAGTCAAGAGTGTATAGTTTGATAAGCACTCAGGCAAGCAAGCAAGCAAGCAAATTACCCTCATGAAGTTAGTGGCAGAAAATCTTAACTAAGATAATTTATAATAATAATAAGAGTAGTAGAATAGAATACTGTCACAGTCCTTCTGTAACCACCATGAACAACAACACACAATAATAAGGCGCAAGTAGGTAAATATGCAACAGCAAAACAAGTAAATAAATTTTATTTTCTTATATAAAGTTCCTCCATCTCTATTAAACAAACGGCAACAACAACAACCCCAAAACAAAACAGAAAAGTAACCAGCAGCATTGCGTCATTCAAATCAATACATCAATCATAAAAAAGATCCAAGGATGGAGAATGAATGTTTGGCTATGATAAAGAGCAAAAGTGAACAACACTATGAATCTCTCCCTATGTCTGTCTGTCTGTCTGTCTCTCTCTCTCTGTATGTCTGTCTGTCTCTTTCTGTCTGTCTGTCTCTCTCTGTCTGTATCTCTCTCTCTCTCGCACGCACACGCACACACACACACACACACTCACTCACTCACTCACTCACTCACTCACTCTCAGACTCTGTCCATCTGTCTGTCTCTCTGTCTCTGTCTCTGTTTCTCTCTCTGTGTCTGTATGTCTGTCTGTCTGTCTCTCCCTCAAATTTAGGAATCATGTGCAATTAAAACAGGTTTTTACACATATAGCTGTCATTCAGCGAACAGTAATATGTGGTCCCACATATCTCCCCCCCCCCCCCTCCCCCCACTTCCCTTCCCTTCCCCTGAACTGAAAAAAAAAGATAAAGAATAAGATTGATTAATTGTAATGGTGTCATGATTATGCCCTTGTTGTGTGTTCAGTGCGCTGCTGTCCTCAGGGATCATGGTCAAACATTTCACAGAAAGCAACCAGCAGGTGATTGAAAAGGTAAGCTTTGTGAATCAGCCGTGAATTTAGCACTAAACTAAATATTGCTCTGCTGTTAACAGCATCCCTCTCACTGCTTGAGTGTTTTTGCCTTTGAGGCCACTCTGAGCATGCTCTGTGCAGAGGTTAAGGTTAAAGGAAACAAGGTTTTGTTTTTTTTTTTGTTTGTTTCATTACGACATTAGTCCCTTGTCGATATCTGTGATTGTCTGTGTGAGTGTGCATCAGCATGCAGAGAAACAGTGTAGGCCTACCCAGTTATGAGTCTTCAGTTGATATTGGGAGTATGGTTGATTATGGAAACAAAAGAACTCCCTGTATGTATCGATCCTGTAGGCAGAGTGAGAGGTAAGGGAAAGAATGCAGTTGGACAAAAGAGAAACACAATTGTATAAGATACAGTTGCAGGCAGGAAGCATAGCAGATGATGACTTTAAGTTCAGTTACATAGTTAGTCTGTTTAAAAAATTTTTTAAAAAAGGTAAATTTTTTTAAACATGATATCTGCATTTGATACACATTATAATATATGTAAATCTTTAACCTCACCAAACATCTTATGTTAGTGGTGCTTTTGTGAGAAGTTTTAGAAGGTAGCCTATTTTATATAAAATGTTGCTAATAGAACACTATGTTAGTTTTAATTGTGTAAGGTTAGACATGAGAGTAAGGTAAGGTAAAGGAGTCCCATAACCTATAAGGTCGTAGGGGAGCGAGGCGTCAGATACCTCACTTCTCTAGGGCCAGCATATTGAGGGCGGTGCCCATCTCCTCTCCCTCGCTGCTTTACCTTCCCTGACCCTAAAGAGGGCAGGTACCCATTTACAGCTGGGTGAACTGGGGGAACTGTACTGAAGCCAAGGCGCGCAAACGGTCATCCATCCACTTGGTAACCACGCTCGACGCTGCTTAACTTGGCTGGGGGAAAGCGAGCGCTCCGACCACTGAACTATCCCGTCCCCATGAGAGTACATGTAATCAAAATGCTTTTTTAGTGTTTAAAGTTGCTATGTGCAGACATGAAGATTTCTTTGTGTAAACTGAAAGAACTTGGGGTGTAAAACATGTCTGTGAATACTAATTCTTGTTCTGTGTTATCAATGAAAATGTTTAGAAGATTGAAAATTCAAGTTTGGTGGCCATATTGGATTGTTTCCATGGCAGAGGTGCATGAAATGAAATAATTTGTGGATTTGTAGACTTAAGTGATGCTCTTTTAAAGTGGAGTAACCATTAACATTGATTTATGATAAATTTTGACAAGTTATAATCCCCATATCTCACCTGAAAACGGAGCGCATAGATATCAATGTTTAACTGGTATGATTATTTGTGTGCAGACTGTGGAGCACTGTTACTACCATGGCTATGTCAAGAAAGATGAATGGTCCAGTGTGGCTGTCAGCACTTGCCATGGAATCCGGTCAGATTTATTTATAAATTTTTAAAATTCATCTACATGTTTTGTTATGCTCTGAAGTAGAAACTTAGCAATAAATTATGAAAATGTTGTGTCTCGAATTGCTCTTGTGGCTGGTGACTAAGTGTTTTGTGTTTGTATGATTCCTCTTCTTATTCTCTTTTCCTTTTGAAGCTTGGCATAAATATTGCAGGGTTTTGTCGGTGAAGAAGATGGTATAGATGTTAGCTTGTGATTTCTTTATTCGTATAGATCACTAGTGAAAGAAATTTTTTGAATGGGTAAATGTTTTAAAGGAACAAGATGAAAAAGAATGCCTTTGGTCAGTCTGTGAGAACAATTTTCAGTTGATCAGAAGCTAGCACTGTTGTTATTGATGGAAAATGGCAGTGCCTACAGATGGGTTTGAATGGACAATGATCGGCTGTAAGAATTCATACACAGCTTGGTCGCTTGTAGTGTTCCCTGTGAACCTGACATTACAGGGCCCTGGAGACCTTATGGGACTGTGGAGAGTCTTTTCTGATCTTGAGGGTCTACTCCTGTACTCCTCCTGTCTCTCTCTCCGCAGCAACACCAGATAGATGAAGTTTGTGAAGCTTCATTGCAAGTTTGATGACTGTTTATAAAGTGGAGGAGAAAGAAAATCATTTATAATCGAAACTAAAAACTCTGAATTAGGGTTCATAACTCTTGCTCATGTAATATTGTAAGCAAGGAATAAACAGACAGAATGATAACAGCCCTGGATGAAGTGGGAATTAAGGCGGTCACAAAACTACTAAACAATATATATGACACAGGAGAGATTCCGACAGATATGAAGAAGTCCATCTACATTGCGATCCCTAAGAAAATGGGTACAGCTGAATGTGACCAACATCGTACAATCAGCCTGATGAGTCACCTCACCAAAGTTCTTTTACGAATACTCATGAAGAGAATGAGAAATAAAATACTCCCAGAAATATCAGAAACGCAATTTGGATTCATGGCAGACAAAGGCACCAGAAATGCAATCTTCGCATTGAAAACTCTCATGGAAAGATCCATCGAGGTCCAGAAAGACCTGTACCTCTGCTTCATTGACTACTCAAAAGCGTTCGACAAAGTACGACACTCCGACTTGTTTGATATTCTGGCAGGGCTATACATCGACGGGAAAGATCTTCGAGTCCTCAGAAACATATATTGGGAACAGGAGGCAGCCATTAGAGTCGACAATAACATCAGTCAATATAGACCAATCTGCAGGGGTGTGAGGCAGGGCTGCGTGTTCTCGCCTGATTTATTTAATGTATATAGTGAAATAATTCTACGAAATATTGAGAATCATGAGGGAATTAGTGTAGGTGGCCACAACATCAACAACCTGAGATATGCAGATGACACAGTCCTTATCGCCGACTCTGAAGAAAAACTGCAAAAGATTTTAACAACAGTAACAGACGAAAGCGAAAAGAAAGGATTACAGCTCAATGCAAAGAAGACAGAATGCATGGTGATCTCGAAAAAACCTGTTATACCACAATGCAACATAGCCTGTAAAGGAGAGAGAATCAGACAAGTAAACACCTTTAAATACCTTGGTTGTACTATCACCCCGGACGGCAAGTGTGACACAGAAATCAAGAAGAGAATCGGTCAATCTAAGGCAACTTTTAACAACATGAAATGCATTTTTACCAACAGTAAGATAAGCCTCAAGACAAAGATCCATGTTTTGAGAGCCTACGTATGGTCCATTCTTCTGTACGGATGTGAGTGCTGGACCCTAGCCAAAGACACAGAACAGCGACTAGAAGCAGTGGAAATGTGGTTCATCCGGAGAATCATGAAAATCTCATGGACAAAAAGAAAAACTAATGCAGAAGTAATGGAAATGGCTGGGTACAAGAGATCCCTTCTCAACACCATCAGAGAAAGACAGCTCAAATTTTTCGGCCATATAATCAGGGCTGACGGACTAGAGAAACTGTTATGGAGTGGCAAAATCTGTGGAAACAAGAGCAGAGGAAGACAACGCACAAAATTCACAGACAGCTTAAACAAATTCGCAACGAATAAAGAGGGCACTAACAATGAGCTCATGAGAGGGACCGAGAACAGGGAAGAATGGAGAGCCATGATCGTCGATGTCTGCAGGACCAGACCGGACACTTGAAGAAGAAGAAGAACTCTTGCTCATGTAATATTGTAAGCAAGGAATAAACAGACAGAAATAGTGTATTGACGCTTGTGTTGATTTGTAAACCTGCTGCTGTTCTTGAGAAAAGTTTCAAGGTTAAAAACATCATTGCATCTTATCTGTTGCAATTTTTTAAAATTCAACCATTCCTTTTTGTGTAAGTACAGTAGATATATTTAGTCTTGTGTATTTGTGTAAGCACAATAGATATATATTTAGTCTTGTTTATTCAAAACCTCCATTCCACACTTTTTATCGTTAACTGTGTGGTCTTACACAGATGAGAAGGCAGTTATTTTTGTGATTTCTTTCTGTGAAAATGAAGCCAAAGCTAAGAGTGTGGGCTGGTGCCAAAAAACCCCCGCAGTGGGGATGTTTGCTCACACTGTTGGCTGCAAGCTAATGATCTGTGAAATGGCAGTTCATCTTTCAGCTCTTGCTCTCTGCACAAAACTCCCACCCGCTGTGCTAGAAGTTTTCACGATAAACAAACATAGCTGTCTTAGAACACTTTTTGTATGAGATCAGCAGTTTGTGTACACAGACCCGCTGATAGCAAACAGGTGCAGTGCTTATAGTTACTGCCATCATAACAAAAAGAAAGGTTTAACATTCCTTAGTGGCAAGAGAAGCAAGTGTCAATTGTCAGCTTTTCATTATCTTATGACTACCATTAGCTGCTGTTCTGGTTGCTCTATTGTCTCTATACCCCAAGCAGCACCTTTGTAAGACTGGCAATCAGACAACAGAACGTGTGCGACAGTCTTGCTCTTTACATAAGGCACTCTGAAAGAGAATAAGGCCTGACTCCACCCTAGTGGCCAAGAAGCTCTATATGGTGACTTGAAGGACCTGCAGCATACAGCTGACTTTATTGCAGAGATTGAATCGTTCATCTGCCAAATCCATCATCCTTAAAATAAAAGAATAGTAATGAAAAAACATTCAAAGGAATAATGGAAAAAAAAGAAGAAAGAAAGTGTCTGAGGTTGACTAATACCTGTTCTTGAATACTTGTGCAGTGTTGATTCTAGGGTGTGCCCTTGTGGGATTCCTGCTTTTTTTTTTTTCAACATTGCTGCGAAAAACAAAACAAGTGAGCAATGAGCTCTTATGGGCACCCTCCTCCCCCCCCACCCTCCCCAGCAGACAGTGCATATTTGTATGAAGAGTACATCATCATGGTAACTTCTGTTTGCATAATCTGTAAAATTAAGTACGCGCTACTTGTACTTCTGTTGTCTCATTCCAGTGATGCTTCTGATTGGCTAGGGTCTCACTTTTGACCAGTCACAGAAACTATAGATCATTGTTGTTTCTCAGAAAGAAAAAATCTGAGCACATTACCCGCTCTTGCGATCTCTCCACTGGCTGCCTGTGCCACAGAGAGTAAATTATAAGATCAGTACCCTCTGTTACAAATGTCTCCACAAAACAGCACCATCCTACCTCTGTGGATGTCTTCACCTGTACACTCCTTCACGTTCCTTCCGCTCTGCTGCAGATACCTTGTGCCTACGAATAGCTAGATTCAACCAATTCACCATTGGCTGCCACTCTTTCTCTATTTCGGGTCCGTCGACCTAGAATGAGCTCCCTCTCTCTCTTCGCCAGAAGCCTATTTATGACACTTTTAAATCCAGCCTCAAGACTTATTTATTTCAAACCTAAGATTTTCCCCTCCTGTTTCATATCAGAACTGTCCCACCTTCACTAACCCATGTCCCATCACCCTGCTAAAGTATATGACCTGTGCGTGTTTGTGTGTGTGTGTGTGTGTGCTTTTGAAAAATATTTAACTATTGACATTTTATTTCATAGATTTGGTCTGCAGCGTACCATGTTTGTAATATCTGTTTGTTTAAACTATTGATTGTTCGTCATTGGTGGCATGACTGTGTAAGATTAGATTGAATGCATGCGTTTTGATTTGTCTTTGCAAGATATGGCGCTATATAAGTTCCATTTATTATTATTGTTGTCACTTCATTTTTCTCTCTCACTGTTTTCCAGCGGCAGTCACTGCGTAAAAACCCTAGGGCAGCAAGATTGACTAATTAGGGCTTTCCAGCGATCGCTGTAATGAAATGGGCTCATCCAACTTTGTTTTCCTCTTTTGTTTATGTCATCTCCCAAAAAGCCTTGCGCTTGTGAAACAAGTGACATGATTGGGACAGATGGCAGAAGAGGCTGCAGTGGCCCAGCAGGATTCTGAGCTGGTAGATGAAACATCAGTTTATCATATCTGGCTAGACAAGTGGCCCTGGCTGGAGAACAGTGATGATGGCAGGCAGTAACAGCTGTGTATCAAACTTGCAAAAAACCAATGCATTCCCTAAAGGAGGATGCGCTAATTACAGAACCAGCACTTTTGAGCAGCACACAAAAACTGCCTATTACCAGGACATGGTCAGACATCTTCAGAAAGACTTGTATCAGTTACATACAGTGCCCCCTTCTCTCTCTCTCTCACTCTCTCTCTCACTCTCACCCCCCCCCCCCCCCTCCCTCTCTCTCTCTCTCTCTCTCCCTCCCTGCCTCCCTCTCTTTCTTGTATGTACAAGCAATGCATCTCCTTCTGTATCTACGCAGTGAGTATGTAGCCATTGTAGGATCTCCCTACATCTGATTGTACTACAATCTGGTAATAAAACTTCAACTCACTCACTCTCTCTCTCTCTCTCTCTCTATCAAACAGTATGTGTCTACTCTAACTGACAAACGTGTGCAGCGTAGATTAAGGGACAGCAAGAGAAACACACGGTTTCAAAAGGTGGTGGTACATAGTTCGGATGATCAAAACATTGTGATGTGTGAATCAGATGACATCACCCTGGAATACTCTTGGAATGGAGATCCTGGCGAGGAATCTAAGTGTGTGTTCTGGTACATCAAGCAAGAAGAGAAAAACATGTTGCCAGAAGAACGTGTCAGGCTTGCCAGACTTCGTAAAGGGAAACAGTGTACCTACACACAACACACAGCGACAGCGGTGGCGCGAGTGCTGAGCAGGAGTTACATCATCTTCGGGACCTGATCCAGTCTTACATGGGCTGACTTCGTCTTACATGGGCTGACTTCGCTGGCTGTAGACTGGAAAAGGAAAGGCTGGTTTGAAAATTGGGACACTTGAGACACAGACAATAATGTATCGAATCTTGATGTACATACCACTACTGCCATGGTTTCCATGTCATTGTAATCGCGTCGCGTTCGATATCGTCGTTACCGCGCCGCAGCGCTATATGGCTTGATCGCTAAATAGCAATAAAATTGTGTCAATTGTCTCTCTCTCTCTCTCTCTCTCTCTCTCTCTCTCTCTCTCCTCCCTCTCCTCCTCTCGCTCGCTCTCCCCCCCCGCCCCCCCCCACCACCCCTAACTCCTCTCTCTCTCTCCCACTCCCTCTCTTTCTTGTATACGTACAAACAACAGGAGTTTGATTCCCGTTCAAGAGGATGTTTCCTCTGGAGTTAACATCAGTGCCAACTCCACTCTCCCCAAAAAGTCCTTCAGATGAGACTTATAAATCGAGGTCCTGTGTTAAAACCCGTTCTGCTTTTCAGAAGAGTAGGCCATTGTGTGTCAGTGGGAACGGATGACAAACTTGACAAAACTGCATACACACGGGGACTGGATGAAAAAAAGCACATGAGGGCTTATTCCATTATCCTCGAAATGAAAGAATTTTTAAAAAAACAACAGCTTTGTGTCAGAGTACATCCTACAGATTAACTGCAACAGTTAAAGTAATTTTTTTTATTGTCTGCCTACATGCCTGCCTGTTTTGTCTCTTCTCCTTGAAAAACAGCAAAAACTAGAGTACTAAGGGCACAATAAGCAAATACTACTTATCCCCTATTTTCATGGAGAGGGGGGTTAGGCAAGCAAATTACCCCTTTTTTCATTTTTAGGGTCCCCTTTTTTGAAATGCTAGAATCAACACTGCTCGTGCAATATCAGTGTTTGTATCTATAGATAAAAAAAATTATATGTTATCACTTTATAGAAGAAGAGTAACAGTGAGTATTGGCATGCTGTCGTCATGTTGTGTTATTTTATTTTGCAGGGGGGTGATACAGATGCACAATGAGACCTATGTTATTCAGCCACTGATTGGTGGAGATGAAGGGGTAAGTGTGTGTGTGTGTGTGTGTTGTGCTGCATGTAGATTGAACTTTTGATAAACCATATTCCGGATATTTTTCCCAAATCTTTTCTATTTAGTGCACTACATGCAGGGATCATAAATATACCTCCTAAGTCTGATAACATTTGCTCAAGGCCATTAATTTAATCTCCTTGAAATCCAAGAAGGTATGAGCATTTGTGACATTTTTCTTGAAAATGGAGATGTTTGCAGAAAAAAAAACACCCAACACTAGTAGCCAAGACCTTGGTTTATGTGAATATAGCATGATAAAATGATGTCAAATGTAATGCAAGGGAAGTAATTCACACTGCTCTTTGCACATAGAAACGTGCGCAACATGTACCTGAGTCATTACTTGGAAAATAAAACAAGCAACCTAACCTAGTCAGTATTTTGATTGATAAAAGTTTGTTTAATTAGGTGGCTTTATCCATTTTGTAAAGGAAGTAATTCATAGTACTCTTACTTTGAAGTAAACAAGCACAAATCTTAGTCTATAGCTCAGAAGAGTTAATGGGAATAAAACATTGTAAATTGAATTGTAAAGATTATTGTTTCCTGTTGATTGTTATGCATGGTTTTGTAGACTTGTGTGTTATGTATTTATTTAGGTTTTTTTTGTTGTTGTTCCTCAGCTAGAGCTTTGAAGTTCAGCAATTGTGAGATTTTTGTGTATGTGACCATTGTCTTCCCTGCCATTTAAGGTAGCCACATTCCAGTTTGGGGGTACAGGTGGGAATGGTACCTACCAATTTTTTTCCATGTCTGTCTAGAGGTACCTCCCTGCTCTTTCCGATTTTCAACTGTCGTGGGTTCTTTTGACCTGTATAAGACTGTAAGCACACGGGTTTGACTGGTTTAGCATCTCCTCTGAAAGACGTGGTCAAATTCAGTTTGATTTTTTCCCATCAAACTGGGAAGAAAGGGCAAGGCTGGGAATTGAACCATGAAACTCACGGTTCGGTTTACTTGTTAGGCAGGTGAACGTCTAAACCGTCCTGTCACCTTCCTTTGTTGTAGGCCTGTACAGTGGCTGTATCTGCTGTTTCTGTTAGTGTCATTGGTATCTTGTGTTTGCATCACCAGTGATGGTATTGTTTTCTTTCAGTTGGATCACCCCCATGTCCTTTACATGGCCACGACATCGCCACATGAACGATGCGGTGAGTAGTTTTCTTGTACTTGATTAATTAACTCTTCTACTACCTTCTTCTGTTTCTCTTGCTTACCACTGTCTACCATGAATTTTTTGGCAGTGTCCTTCAGTTTCACACCTACTGACTCTAAAAATCATGATAAAGACACATCTGCATGAAATTTTCTTTGCTTGTGTAGTTTTGAAATAAAAAACAACAAAAAAACATGTTTCTTTATCTGACTCTTGTGTGACTTGCTGTTGTTGAATGCCGATGGTGATGATTTTGTGGTTGTTGTTGGCTCTAGTGGTTATTCAATTATATATAAAAATGTAACTATTTCAAGGGGTAAAGAATCATCAGGATGAAGTAATATAAAATTAAACTTGCAAGCATGCAAAATAATAAAAAAATGTTTAAAAAATGCTAGAACAATATGGGAACATACTCACAGACTGGTTACAAGTTTCATCAGAGTAAATGCAAGCAAGCTAAATCCTTGAATGTGAATATTGTGCAAAGGAAGAAATGAGAAGGAAAGTAGAGAAGACATTGTTGTTACAGAGGAGTGGTTATTTTTGCAGGTAACTCAGCTGGTCTGTGGTTGCCCTTCCATGAGCTGCACAAAGGAGAGTTCATCAAGAGGCTGAAATTCCTCAGAGCACAGCGAGTAAGAGAAAGAAAGAGAGAGAGAGAGAAAGAGTGTGTGTGTGTGTGTATGTGTGTGTGTGTGTGTGTTACACTTGTTTGGGGTTTGCCATGATTCATTGATTAGCTTTTGATTTGTTTTGTTGTTTTGTTGTGCTTTTTGTTGTAAAATGTAAATTACTGGTATGTCTTGATTCCATATATATCTTGTTATTTATATAGATGTAGTTGTTATGTTTTATACTTCAAATAAACCAGAAGAAATCAGATACAAGGGATGTATGTCCTGACACAAAACAGTTTATAATGGAGCGATAAGTTTTTTGTTGTCCTCATCTTCTTCAGTTTCAAGTTACATTCCACAATATGAATTGTATTTTGATTCCTTTTTCTGTTGTTTTTTTTATAAATATAACAATTGAAGAACCATACTTTCATGTTGACGTTTTAATTTTTTCCAGCATGATTTAGGCATTGACCCAGAACAGCCTAAAATACTCCGAACTGGACTTGTGCTGGACAAGTTTATGGTGAGTCTGTTTATTTGTATGAAAAAGTGGCAGTTTGTAATCAGGAACATTAGTTTTTGCAATAATATGAGTTAGCTTTTAAAATTTACAGTGCTACACATCTTTTGGTATGAATTTGTGTGTAGTTATTGATGTTGATCGTGGGTAAATTTTGTGGCATACCAGATCCAGCTGAGGGTTTAACCACATGCATTTTTGTTTCGTGTAAAAAAGAGCAGTAGTGTAAGGGGGCGTAAGATGGTAAAAACAGCTTTTAGGTATTTAACGAATTTGGTAGAAAGAGCAGTAGTGTAAGAGGGTAAACATTTGAAGTGTGTGATAAATCATGTTCATGTTGGTTGATGTGTTAATGACTGTAAAAATGTTTGATATATCAATATAGGCTATTATTGTTCTCAGAGCTTTATTCTATAGACACATTGCTGATTTCTGCCTGCATAGGTGTGTGGAGCCTGTGTTCCATGAAATTTTCTCTGTGTTGCAGTATATGGGTTTGAACTTCAGCCAGCAGCTGGTCACCCGCTACGCTCTGGAGATTGCCAACATTGTGGATCTGGTGAGTCGTCTGTGTGAAATCAACCAGTCTGATATATGGGCAGTGCTGTTTTAGATGGATGTTTGAGCCTTATTGTCAGTTTAAAAGCATTGTGAAAATGCGCCTTGTTAGGTGAAAGGCGTAGAGAATAAGATGAAAGTTATTGTGATGAAAGTAGATTAAGGTATGAAATAGATAAAAGTAAAATGTGTTTTCAGGATGGTCAATGCTATTAACGAAGATTAAGTAAAGACAGATTGTTATTTTTGGTGCTCTTTTTTCCCCCTGAACTGTAAACTAGTACATCTTGTAAATGTAAAGGCTGATTGTGTAGATTGTGCTTGGGAGTTGGTTACATTTTGTTCTTTAATTTTTCTTGCATGTCCATTGGGTTTGTGCTTGTATGAGGGAAACACTTGCTCTGGGTTGTGGGAGTGTTGTGTTGATAGAGTATGTGTGTGAAAATGACACAGTGTTATATGACGAATGATTGGTTACAGTATTACCGTGACCTTGGTTTCCACATCGCGCTCTCCTACCTGGAGTACTGGGATATCGCTGACCGCTTCATCGTCAGTTCTCAGCAAAGGGAGCTGCTGCAGAAATTTCAGACCTACAAGACAGCCAACCTGCCCAGTGACCAGTTTGATGTCATCTTCTTCCTCACGTGAGTTGCAAGCTTGTTTAACTAACTAACTAACTAACTAACTAACTAACGCTCTCTGGGAATGAGAGGAAGAGATGTAGTAAAGCGTAGGTGTCATTGATGATACTGCAGACACCTTTCATTATCTGGTGGGTTACGGCTCTTATCAACTGAACATACATTCATACACATGTTCATCCTTTGCATTGGGGGATGGGGTGGGAGCAGAGATGGCTGATGAGGCTGATCTTGGCTTGGAAAAGTCTGTTGCAATGGGGACAGGGGATGTTGGGTGCTGAACCATGCAGGAAGGTGGAGCTCTCTGTCTTTCCTTCTCTGGCATACTTATTCATCATGCTGCTGTTCTACCTTTCACCGGCTGTCATATGTAACGAACTGAATATTTTGTGACAATAATGCTGTAAGTGTGTTATGATAACTGAGAAAAAAAATTATGAATGGAGCTTATTATGGTGGTGGTTATAACAAAGTGAGGAGCTTGATGAATATAACTGCGTATCATCCAGTTAGAAGCAGGGCTTCATGTTTTAGTGCCACATTAGTGTATGGTGATGAGCATCAGATAGCTAAAAGCTGATTGGATTATTAACTAAGGCTTTTACTCTGTGAAATATATAGTGTCTACACTGGTTGTGTGGCAAGAGATGTCATAGCATGCCATTGTAGACTGGTTGTATAGTCATTGCCATGAAGAGCTATGTACTGGATGAATGCAATAACTATCCCAGAACTGTTAACCTGTTTTCAATTTCAAGACAATGTTGAAGATAGTGACATTATACAGGAAAAGATGAAGAGATGACGCCTGTCACAAAGTGATGACATGGGTGGGTGTGTTGTGATTGCAGAGGACTGACCTTGGATGGGGACAGTGTGGGGATGGCTATTCCAGACTCGGTGTGTTCAGAGAGAGCGTTGGGATTGTTAAGGTCAGTTGTGTTTCTGAGGAAGCCTCTGTGTGTGTGCGTGCGTGCGTGTGTGAGTGAGTGAGTGAACAAGTGAGTGAATTGGTTAGTGATTGAGTGAGAGAGCTTGTGTGTATGTTACCTATATATACAGTGTTTATTGTATGTTTGCCTTTTGAGTGAGAGAGCTTGTGTGTATGTTACCTATATATACAGTGTTTTATTTTATGTTTGCCTTTAGGAACACCTGCTTATGTTAATGAGAGGGGAAAAAAGAGTATAGTTTCCTCTGAAAATTGATGTACATGCAAGATGCAGAGAAGGTATTCACAGATCTCCAATGAATACATACACACTTGTATGCATGCATACATGCATACTTAAATGCACGCACTAATGCACATGCACGCATAAACACACACATACACACAGATACATATATATACACCTGCTAATAAGATGGAGTAGATAGAAATTTGCACGGGAGAGAAATAAGATCCTTGTTGGCTTTGTGTTGTTCGTGGTAAGTATGTTTATAAAAAGAAAAGATAGGGGGGGAAGCTACGTTTACTTCACTACAGTGACCTGTGTGTTTCACAGAGTGGCAAACCATTTGAGCCTCAGCAGACGGCAGCTAACCTGGCTCACATGGTGGACACAGTCTGGGTATCGACCACGATGAAGACGGTAAGATTCTACAGTTTACAACTAGATTTTTTTTTTTTTAACTTTGATTTTTGCGTGGCTGTCTTAGCAGTGAAGGTGGTAATGTGCAATAGAAATGGGCATGGTGAAAGGGAGAGAATCACTTCTTGAGACTGCAGGAATATATATCAGAACTCATTCAAAGCTGCAAGTAGGGTACTGAAATCAGTTTGTAAAATCAGAACATATTTACTTTATTTTATTTGTGTTATGGTTTTTGAAAATAGCAGCAGCATTTGAATATTAGTAAGTGTAAAGTCTTATGACATTTTGTTGCTGATATTCTGACAGAGTAGTTTGGTTGTCTTTAATCTGAAAAAAAAATCAGTCATTTTTTAAATTGCTACTTTGGGATCAGTACATTTGTTCTGGGTACATCTACCCGTTCTGTTATTGATTAATGTGGGTAAGTATTTCCTGCATATATAAGTGGATACATTAGGTTTGATATTGAAAGAGAAGTAAAACTAGAAGAAAACAAAAGGAAAATCCTCTACATTGTGTGTGTGTGTGTGTGGTGGGGTGTGTGTGTGTGTGTTGGTGGTGTTGTGTGTGTGTGTGTTTGTCGCCATTGAAGAGAGATGCATGAAGCAGTACTAAAAAAAAAGGCAGTAGGAGGGGAGACTGCAACTGAGGGGAAAAAGGAAAGAAAGAAAGCAGTAAATTCTTTAGACTTTCAGTTCACCTGGGTGTAGGATTAGCAGCTTTGAAACATGATCATCTGTATGCCTGTAGCCGTCTGGGTCAAATTTCTAATAATATTGCTGTAAAAGAGGTAGTCTGAGATGAAATTTAGAGTCAATGCAGATTGAAAAGGCGCCAAATGGTCCAGAAATTGTATTTAAAAAAAGGGCACTGTATGCTCTTAGTAGTTTGTGTATTCTGTGAATACCTTTGTTGTCCTAACCTTTTTTCTGTAATGTAGTTGTTTTTAAACATAATTATTTGTTGTAGTTTTTTATGCTAACAAGTGCTGTCCAGGAAATTAATGTTTGTATAGATGTTTGTGTAATAAGATGTGTGTGTTATTATTACTAATTCCACTATTGTTATTACCATGTAAAAGAGGAAACTTTGTCTTTGAACAGTGCTGTTTGTTATGTCGAGTTTTGTGGTTTGGGATCATACTGTTCATGTTATCCTGTTAATAAACATGTAGAATTTCACACATTTTCATGCTTGTCTGTCATGCAGTGTGCCAGGTTTTTTTAAACACATTCATGCATATGTACGTACGCGTGCACATTCACCCATAAAATAGCTTAAATGTTTATACATAGTTAAAAAATGTACATACACAGGTATATTATATACAACTTTATAAGGTATTTTTCTAAAAAGGAATTATGAAAAACAAAACCAACCTTACTGTTTAAGTTGTAATTTTTTTCAATTTTTTTTGTCCCTTCAGGCCTCTTATCTGTCTGTATAAATGTTTAGAAAATGTGTTTCATGATGTCTTTTGAGCCCCATCTAAGCCCAATCTTCCCTATTTCTACATTTTATTTTCAACAGTTTACCATCTTTCATCCACCTTTGTGTGGAGCCAACATAAAGTTTACATAGAAGCCCTTTCAGGGCTGAGAGAAAATTCGGGAAAATGTCATCTTACATTATTGAAGTTACTTTACATTCTTAGCTCTTTAATTAACCCATAAAGTTTTAAACAGTAAAAGGATTGTGTGTCTAGTTGACAGTATTTCTGAATTGCTTGATCAAAGAACACTTTGTGTTTGTGACTCTGGACATGCAGCCCATTGGAGGAAGTTGTATCATGAAGGTAATTGTAAGCTGTTTATGCTTTCTTTCCCAGGAGCATAATGCAGGGATATGACTTCTGGTTACTTACGGCTCTAGTGACCAGTTCCTTAAGTTTACACCTTTTATTGTTCCTGCTGGTTTTGTTGGCTTTATTTTTTTGTTTTGTTTATTCCTTCATCATCTCATGATTTTATATCTGATAGATTTCAGTGTTGTAAACTTATTGTCATTCAATTTGCAGTTGTTTTTGATAATTTGTTTAGTTTTGATGCTCTGTGTGTGTCTGTGTCTGTGTGTGTTTGTGTGTGTGTCTGTGTGTGTGCTTATGTGTGTATGAGAGAAAGGGAGAGAGAGGGTGCTATTTTGCCAGTTTTGTCTTCTATATTTACTTTTGTTTCTTTTTGTGTTGTTTTTCAGTTGCATCTGTACTTTCCAGCGCTTGGTTTAAATGCTTGCTTTTTTTTATTTTATTTGTGTAAACTGTGTATCTTATGCATATTAGCTTGATGTGAAATGGCCGTATGGGTTAAGCAGTATCAATAGCATTATCATATTATGACAGTTCTTGTTTTAAACCTTTTTTTCAGTCTTGTATGTTATAAGAAATAGTTGTCTTCCTTTAGTTTTTCTGTTGGCTAAAGGTTGGTAAGGGTAACAAGTCTCAGTGATTTTCTTCTTTTAAGATTTGTATGTGTGAGCTGTGCCATAAATGAGACTGTACACTTGCTCCTGATAAGCTAAGATAGCTTTTCTAAATACTGACTTTTACAGGATTTGATAATGTTAACAAATAAAAGGAGAGACTTGAAAAAGTACCGTAAGTACGTTTTTTAAAAAAAAGTTAATCTTACAGGGAAAAAATTGTGAAAGTCGTTAGGAAGCTATAAAATGTGAGTGCCTGACCATGAACTCTGAAATCTGCTCATTGTTCACTTTTCATTTTGTGCCCCACTGCTGCAAAAGAAAACCGTTATCTCTGCTCAGGCTTGCTCCATGTACCCAAATAGGGATTTTCCTTTGTGGATTAAAGAATTTTGACTTTTTTGTTTTGTTTTGCTACAGTGTATTTTGAATATTTGTATTGCTTATTATTTTTGAAAAACAGTTGTTGCCACTGCATCTTTATATAATCTTTTTGACAAAATACCTATTTCTCAAAGAATTACGAGATAGGTGAGCAGGTTTATTTATTTATTCTTTTATATCGAGGATAATGGAATAAGCACTTATGTGCTTTTTTACATCCAGTCCCCGTGTGTATGCGGTTTTGTAAATTTTGTCATCCATTCCCACCGGCACACAATGGCCTACTCTTACGAAAAGCAGAACAGGATTTAACATGTGCGCAAGATGTTCTGTGTGCATTTGCACACGGGGCCTCGGTTTATAGTCTCATCCAAAGGTTTATGATTGCACAAGGGGGATGGTTGAAAGGATAAGGATAGAGGGTTAATCAAATAAGGAAGAAGAAACGTTAGTGTTATGCCAGTTTTGCTGTGCATAACAGTTGATTACTTTTGAAAAAGAAAAGCATGTTTAGGTCATTACTTGTATAAAGCATTGAGAAAAAGTACAGTGTGTGTAGTTTTAATTATTTTTTTCCATAGTTTCATTGTCATTTTGCAAGGTAATTTTTTTTCCATTGAATAGCTCATTTTAAGAGAAAAGGGTCATATTTGATAGAAACTTTCTTGTTATTAAAAAAAAAGAGACTGTTCCCAGTTGGTAGAATGTGTTGTATATCAGTTATAAAGAATTGTGGTATAATCTAGCATTTAAAAACAAAAAAGTAAACTTGGGAACTTGTGTGTGTATGTGACAGAAAAGACAGAGATAGAGAACACACACACACACACATGCACGCACATGCACACAGATTAATCATCTCTTAGCCTCTCTTAGAATTCACAGTGTAACTTTGTACAGTAAACAGTGTCATATCAAACAAAAACTTTAACTTTCTAACTTAAAACAAAGTTTTGAACATCACTTCACTGATACTTTCAATACCCATTCACTTAGGCCAGCATTGAGGTTGAATCGAATAAAAGAGTGCATGAGAACAGATGGAGAAACTTCATTGTCGTGTTCCTACAATCGTTGATGTGTTGTAAGGACGACCTTTACAATAGAGGTTACTTTTTTTTTCTTTTTTTTAATATATATATATATATGTACATTACTAAAATAATGATTAATAATCATCATTTTGTTTTATTCTTTTTATATGCAGGGTTCGTACAAATCTTAAAAAGCCCTAAAAGGCCCTGATTTTTGAAGATCAAAAATAAGGCCCCTAAAAAGCCCTAAAAATGAGACCTATGGCCCTGGAGGCCCTAAAAAGCCCTAAAAATGGGAACCATGAGTGAGAGTTTCTGATGAAATGTAGATTAAACAAATACACAAAATAAAACTTATGAGAAATGAAAGCAAGAAAGGTGTCCAAAGATCGTATTATCGACGATAGAGCCTGTCGTCTGCTATTCATGTTGCGCCACCTATTTTGCCAAGGGAGGTAATTTGCCTCCATTGGAAGCGCATATTCGCTTTTTTTTCATCAGTTATTTCTTATATGCCGAAAACTACCTACCCCTATGGTATGTCCGTAATTTGTTTGGAAAATGATGTTTAACTATGAAACTGCAATCATGAGTCAAAATAATACCAGTTTTCTGTTTACTGCGCTACAGTCCTTCTCTACGAGATTTTTCAATTTTAGCACAGCTGCACTGTGAATAGCAAGGCCTATGAATAGCAAGGCCTATTGTTTCTCCTGTGGGCAGTTTACAAAATGGCAGTCAGTGATACAGTCGTGTGTCAGAATGGGAATACAATAAAACCTGTAGCCAGATCTATTCTTTATTTGGGGAGATTATCCCACAGATTTCCTGCAGAATGCATACAGAAACGAATCAAATTCATAAGGCAAGTCACAAATGCCTGAATATTTACAAATGTACAGGAAAAATACAAATGTTTGAATATTTTCCACCGCTCAATGTGGTTGATTTAGTTGACTTTAAAATTCGCAGCTTATTCAGTTATTGGCCGACTTGATCTGAAGATTCTTGCTTTAAAAAACAACAACTTTGGGCAGAGGGTGTTGGCATCCTTTTCAAGCCAGTGTTAGGCCTTCCTCTCTGTCTGCATTGACCATATGGGACTTGTACATGTATTCATAGTGAAGAGAACTTGCATACAACAGTCTCTCTCTCTGTGTCTTTCTCAGTTTCTGTCCCTGTCTTTTATGCATGCATGCGTGTACATGCACGCACGTGCATGTGTGAATTCCTGCATGTACGCATGTGTGAGATTGAAATAAAGGAACAGAATTTGGAAGAGGCACTGTGACTGTGTGAGGGTATTGTTATTACCAGTTCTAGTACCGGGCAACCATCTGCATCTTTGGTAAGGCAAGGATACTAGTTCACATCAGATGAAGTTTGAGGGATAGTGTCTTTTAAGTTCACTTTGCTAGCTGTTTGTGAAAAACATCTTGGAATCAGAGACACTTATTTCAGTTTTCTCTTTACTTCGTATTTCAAGACATGGACACTTCCATCACACCATGGATGTTTTACTGTGTGAGGATTTTAATTCATTGTAGTATCTATGAGTGAAAGACATTTTATTCTAGAACTTCACTTGAATTTGTGTCAATAATCAATATGCATCATGCAGTTGTAGACGAGAAGACTTTGCTTACATGAATTTGAGATTGGTTTGTCAAAGTAAATGTGTACAAAGGTTGATAACATACACTTTGATACCCTGCGGATAGGCCCTAAATTTGGAAATAATGGCCCCTAAAAAGCCCTAAAAAGGCCCTAAATTTTTTCCCACCAAGTCTGTATGAACCCTGTATATGTCTGTTGTCATTATTTTGTTTTCTGTTTGCCATTTATCTTGGTGGTTTACTGATGTTTTGCTTTATGTTGCAGGAGGCTGTGATTGTGCGGACCCCTATGGCTGCATCATGTCTGCCAACGTTCTGTAAGTTCAGTATTATCTCAACATTGTTACGTTGATAACAGTTTTTGTTCTAAAGAAAGACTTAATTGTGCAGTCATTTATGTATAAAAGAAAGAAAGACTTAATTGTGCAGTCATTTATGTATAAAAGACTTTATTATGCAGTCACTTAAAGTGGTATAAATAAATAAATAAATAAATTTATGTATCTATAGACATTTAGTGTGCCTGCTATTTCATGTGTGTGGATTTACATAGTATATCATGTGGGTGGATATACCTTGATATAAAGAAATATGAAGAGACAAAAACGTGAATGTGTGTGTGTGTGTGAATGAGTGAGAGAGTGAGTGAGTAGGAGAGAGTTTTATTATTTAAAAAAATTTTTTTTTTATTCTTTTAGTGTGTGGATATACCTTGATATAAAGAAATATGAAGAAAGAAAAACGTGAATGTCTGTGTGTGAGTGAGTGAGTTTGTTATTCATTTATTTTATTTATTTTATTTTATTCTTTTATATCGAGGATAATGGAATAAGCACTTATGTGCTTTTTTTACATCCAGTCCCCATGTGTATGCGGTTTTGTCAATTCTGTCACCGGCTTACAATGGCCTACTCTTACAAAAGCGAGTGAGTGAGTGAGTGAGAGAGAGAGAGAGAGAGAGAGAGAGAGAGAGAGAGAGAGAGAGAGAGAGAGAGAGAGAGAGAGAGAGAGAGAGGTGAGTGGATTGATAGAATGATGGATGGAGACAGGAAAGACATATGACTGTAGAAGCAACATATATATCCTTGATATAAGTTGTGGTTATGTACGTATGTGTGTATATGTTATATGTACACGCACGTTGCAGGGCACACAACGGGCTGCACTCGCGTATGTTCTCCACCTGCAGCAAGTCTGATCTGGATGTCAGCCTCAGCATGGGCATCACCTCCTGCCTGCAGGGGGCCCCGGCTGTCTCTGTAAGTCTCCCCCCCCCCCCCCCCCCCCCCCCCCCCCCCCCCCTGTCACAGAACACACTAGAGAACGCTGTACATGCTTACATGTTATATTCGTGTATGTCGTTCTTCTCCTTTACATGCTTACATATATATCCGTGTGTCATTCTTCTCCTTTACATGCTTACATATATATCCGTGTGTCATTCTTCTCCTTTACATGCTTACATATATATCTGTGTGTCATTCCTCTCCTTTGTCTTCTGCATTCCCTTATTGGGTGGGATGCAC
Source organism: Rapana venosa (assembly GCA_028751875.1). Classification (NCBI taxonomy): domain Eukaryota; kingdom Metazoa; phylum Mollusca; class Gastropoda; order Neogastropoda; family Muricidae; genus Rapana; species Rapana venosa. Next base: position 28,080,851 of record CM054139.1, read on the forward strand.
AGTGACTGAGCTTCTTCTGTCTGTGCTTGTAACTCTACTGCAGAGGGTCTGCTTGCCAGCCTTGGCCAATGTATTCCGACTACAGAGCAGTTTCATGAATGGATTTATATGATGAATATGCCTGAAAAATATTTTACTGTCAGATTTGCTTGAAAAAGGGTAGGAGAATAGACTGGGGAGGGAGGGGGTGGGGTGCGGGGTGGGGGGAGTGATAGAAAAAAAAAGAAATTTCTAGCACAGAATTTCCGGAAAGTGGAGATGCTATTTATACTTTGAGCCCCCCAGCATCCCCATGGGGGAATATGTATACATACAAATGCTGCGACAAAGATGTACAAACACAGTCACATGTACAAATATGTGTGCGATTACACGCACACACACCCACACCCACACCCACATACACCCCCACACATCCCACACACACACACTCACACACACACACACATACACACACACACACACACACACACACACACAGATTCCTTCAGTTCATACCTCTCTCTCTCTCTCTCTCTCTCTCTCTCTCTCTCTCTCTCTCTCTCTCTCTCTCTCTCTCTCTCTCTCTCTTGTCTAATATCACTTTGTGTGAATAGACATAAAATCGAAGAAACAAACACACACACTCATGCGTGCACATTCAGATACTTATTGTGCCACTTACTCGAACGTTCCTGTTTCAGTCTCAGTTCACCCAGACCTGTGGTAACAGCATTGTGGAGAGAGGGGAGGAGTGTGACTGTGGGTCGGAACAGGTAACACCTCTTTGTTCAGCTGTGTGTGGTACTCTTTGTGTGTGTGTTATTGTATGTTACTGTATGTGCGTGCGTGTCTTCGTTTTAATGTCTATCCACTAGGAAGTGATATAAGGTGTGTGTGTGCATGCTTGCATGTGTGTGCATGCTTGCATGTGTGTGTGTGCGTGCGTGCGTGTGTGCGTGCATGCGTACGTGTGTATTATTGTATATTATTCTCTGTGTGTGTGTGCATGGGCGCATGCACACGTGCTTGTGTGTACACGAGTGAATGTACACTTGTATGTGTATACAAGTACACAGATGAACATGCTTGCATGTGCGTGGGTTTAAGAATGAACAGAACTTTAATCTTTACTTCGAGTCCATTTTTTTTTCCTAAATGTAGTATTCATCCATAGTGGTTTGAGCTTAACAAAAAAAGAAAAAAAAAGAAAAGGGGCTGGAGCTAGAAAAAGGCAAAGCAAACACCCCTCCTTCCCATACCAAAAAAAAAAAGCGCAACACAGACAAAAACCAAGAAAAGATCAGAAAAAACACCCTCCTTCCTCCTAAAAAAAAAAGGAAAGAAGCATAAACAAACAGACAAAAACTTGATGATAAAAAAAACCAAAACCGCACAGTACTACATACAAAGTGTGTGTGTGTGTTGTGTGACTGTGACGCAGGACTGTGAGGTGGTGGACCCCTGCTGCGATCCTCACACCTGTCTGCTCAAGTACTGGGCGCAGTGTCGCTCCGGACCATGCTGCGCTAACTGCACTGTGAGTCTTGCCTGTGTGTGGGTGTGTGTGTGTGTGTGTTTTCATGCCTTTACCTGCATGATTGTGTAAATGAGTTAAAGAAAGAAAAAAGAAGCAGATACTATGTGTTATAAATACTGATTTTGGATATGGGAGGTGTTCTTCTTTTGTTTGGCTGGGGGGGTTGGATTTTTAAAATTTTTATTTTGAAAGAATCATCTTTTTAAAAACGATTTTCTTTTTGTTGTAGAAAAAAAGAAGTAGATACTATGTTATTATGAGTCTTGATTTGGGGGGGGGGGGGGGGGGGGGGGGGGAGGGGAGGGGGGGGTGATGGTACTTGTTTTGTTCTGGGGTGTGTTTTTTTATTTTGAAAGAAGAATCTTTTTGAAAATGATTTTCTTTTTCTTGTAGAATTAAATTAAAAGACAAAACGCAAAGTTTATGCAGAAAGCACGCAAAGTAGAAGTATTAAATTTGGCAGAGACATGCGGTTAGTATTAAGGGGGAGACCATGAAAAGGAATGCGTCTGTCATGAGCAGGGCTGATGCTTTCCCATGTGGATAAAGTACTGATGGGCAAGGAAGTAAACTGACATTTGAATTGTTACTCTGGACATGTTATGGTAATTTGTGTGTTGTGTTTTTTCTTTCTTTGTGGTGATTCTGGCTATTTGTGTGTTTTCCATTGTTTCAGATTTTAGACACCAGCCACATGTGTCGAGAACGCCAGTCAGAGTGTGATGTTCCTGAGTACTGTGATGGCCATTCAGGCAGTGTGAGTAGGCTCTTTCTTTTGAAACATGCGTGTGTTTTCTCTGTGTTTAGGGGTGTGTGTGCGCTTATGTGCTTACTCATGCGTGTACATACATTCATGTGTTAAAGAGAGGTAAAACAGATTCAGATACTGAATGTGATTTCTCATGCATATGTATATGTTAGAGTTCAAAATGTTTGGGTGTGGACGGATGTGTGAAAATGAAGCATTGCTGTGTGCAGTGTCCCTTCAACACATACATTGAGGACGGGCACCCCTGTGCAGAAGGGTCTGGTTACTGTATGGGGGGGATCTGCCCCACACTGGACCAGCAGTGTGCCAACATCTGGGGGTCAGGTCAGTGACTCTGTCTTTTCTTCTTTTTGTGTCGCTGTTTTACACGTTCTCTGACTTTTCTTCTTCTTCTTCTTCCTTGTTACGTGTTCCTCAGCTGTAGACCTATGCAGTCACCCAGAATATGCGCTTTGGCTCACTCATCCCCTCTGGGAATCTGTGAAACTGCAAGTACACACTGGATGAGAAGTTTTCTGTGAGTGACACTTTTCATGCTCCTTGTCATACATGCATCCATACTCCCAACTTCAGAGGAGAGGAGTTTTTTCTTGGTGCACGTTGTTATGCAAAGAGCTTGTCATGGCTGAGGACAGTCTCAGCATAACATTTGAAAGTATAACAATGGTTTTGATGTAGGCCTTGGCACAAAGCTCTCATTAATAATTGACAAAGCTTTTGGGCCTGGAACAACTGTGCCTTTTCATGCTCTCTCTCTTGCTACATGATTTCTCCTGTGAGTATGTTCTGTTTTTTTGTTTTTTTTAAAGATCATGTTTTGTCTTTTCTCTTGAGTCAGTGCAGAGTCTCTTTTTTGTGGTTTGGTTTGTTGTTGTTTTTTGTCCTGTGTGGTTGTCAAGATTTCTTCTCTTGGATCTCTGTTTCCCTTTCTGCACTTTTTTTGGGTTGTAGTTATTAACCTCCTTCTCAAATTATTATGTAATTTCTGTTTATCAGCTTATGTGGGCTGTGGTTGTTTTCTAAGTTTTCTGTCGGCAACAGCTCATGGTGAGATCACTCGTTTTATTCTTTTTCTGGGCTTCTATAAAATGTTGCAAGTAGGTTACGTTTTGGTGGCTTGCTGATTGTCTGTATGTATATGTATATGCTCATGGAGAGATTGCTCGTTTTATTCTTTTTCTGGGCTTCTATAGATTTGTTTGAAGTGGGTTATGTTGTGGTGGCTTGCTGATTGTCTGTATATATATATATATATATATATATATGTGCATGTGTGTTGTGTGTGGCTGCAGATGCCAAAGGGGGCAACGAGGAGTGCTACCAGCGCTTCAACCCCACAGGGAACTTTCAGGGTCACTGCGGCCGGGACAGGGATACCTGGAACTATGCACGATGCCAGCAGCAGTGAGTAAACACAGTCCTTTTCCTTCCTGTGTCTTCTTGTTTGACTGCGAGGGTCAGGTTGCTGGTTCACCTTTCCTTTCACTGAGAAAGTCACCAAGAAAGTACTATGGATGTTTTTACAAAATCTATAAAAAGAAAATGGATGTTGTTGATTATTTTTTTTATTTTATTATTATTATAGAATAGATTTGGTGGCTTTTTTTTAAGGTACAGAATGTCAGACCATGCACTAAGACTTTTTTTTTATCATCTTGTTTGTTTTTTTGCTTTGTTTTTTAGGAAAAAAAGCAGTCATTTCTGTGTCTTCTCATTGCTTCTTTCTGCTTCTGTTGGTTGTAGAATCTTCTGTTGTGTCTTCACTGATCAGCCATTATTCATCACCACTAAAGTTAAGGTTACTTTACTTAGCTCTGAGCACACCAGTTTGGTTTGGTTTTATTGTGTGGGCACAGATCTATGGATTGATCCAGATGTATTATAATGGTCATCTTTTTATAACAGTTTCCTTGCATAAATCACGAACTTGGCATCTGAAGCTGATTATTATGGGTCTCGAATTTGCAGACACAACCCATTCTCTTTGACAACAGCATTTATGAAGAAAGGAAAAAAAAAATTGAAAATATGAAACAAACCCCTCAATAACCTCTCCCCCCAAAACAACACACACAACGCAACACACACAACACAACACACACACATCACTTTTTAAAAAAAAATCCCCCCCTCTGCCCAACCCAACCCAAACCCCCATAAAGAATGCTACACAACCAACCAAGTCAAAAGAAAAGGGCGAGCCTTACCCAATTACGTCTTTCGGATGAGACTATAAACCGAGGCCCCGTAAGCGAACGCACGCAGAACATCTTGCGCATACATTAAATCCTGTTCTGCTTTTCGTAAGAGTAGGCCATTATGTGCCGGTGGGAACAGATGACAGACTTTACAAAACCGCATACACACAGGGACTGGATGTAAAAAAACCAGCACACGAGTGCTTATTCCATTATCCTCGATACAAAAGAATAAATAAATAAATAAATAAATAAATAAACAAACAAACAAACATACCTCTCTGTTCACCAGGGACATCCTCTGCGGACTGCTGCACTGCTCGGGAGGCAACCAAGAGCCTCTGTTCTACGGGGCTGACAAGGGCTTCTCCAAAACCACCATCAACGACAAGGACTCCATGTTCGAGTGCAAGTCGGTGCACGGGCCGGCCATGATGGACATTTCCCCCCATGGGCCTGGTGCAGGATGGGACGCGCTGCCGAGACCAGCACTGTGTGCCCCAAGAACCGCTGCGTTTCCCCGGCCTTTGTGCCGTCCTCAACTGCCGCCACCAACCGCACCTCCGTCTGCTTTGGGCATGGGGTATGTGGGCTGGTGTTGGGGGTGTGGTCGTGCTGTGGGGGATGGTGTTGTTTGTTGTTGGGTTTTTTTTTCTGTCGTGGTGTGTTGTTAAGGTTGATGGGGTCTTGAAGGGAGGAGTGTGTGGCTTATGGAAGGATAGTCAGTGGTGGAGCCCGTTTTCCCCCCACCCAATTTAAGCGGTTAAAGGTGGTTACCATTTGGGATGGGTGACGTTTGCGCCCCTTTGGGTTCAGTACAGTCCCCCAGTTCACCCAGCTGAAAAGGGGTACCTGCCCTCTTTAGGGCAGGGAAGGTAAAGCAGCGGGGAGAGGAGTGGGCCCCGCCCCAATTGGGGCCCTAGAGAAGTGAGGTCTCGACGCCTGCTCCCTCGCCCTTTGGTTATGGGCTCCTTCCTTTCCCTTTTTAAGAGTCTCCACAACCCCTTAATTTTTGTTGGTGGGGTTGGAGGAGTCTGGTGAGGATATCGGTTTGATGGGGGGTTATTGTCATTTATGCTGTCGATCTTCTTTGTCTTGGGTGGGTTTTTTTGTTGTTGGGGGTTTTGTAGTGTTGAGAGGTATTTGGTAGTTTTATGGTGTTTTGTTTGGGGGGTTTTTTTTAAATTTTTGAAGAAGTTTGGTTCTGTATTTTGTAAAATGTTCGGGTTTGTTTTTGCTTTTGTGTTGTCTTTTTGTGTCAATCTTTCCCTTTTCTTGAGGGGTTTTTTTTTTTTTGGTAGTAGTGTTGGTGTGATTTTGGGCGATTTTAGGTGGGTTTTTTTTGTGGTTTTTTTTTTCATTTAAGAAATTTTGGTTCTATTATTTGTTTAAAAATTTTCGGGTTTGTTTTTTTTCTTATCATTGAAAAATATTTGGGGAAAGCGTTTGTTAGTGATTTGGGGGATATTTATTTGAAAAAAGTACGTTTGTTATGATGCTGTATTTGTATCATAAGGGATTCTCGAATTTCTATGATCAGGCGTTTCTAGATTTTTTCCAGCAATTTTATTAGATAGACGGATGCATACATGGGTACATAGACAGATAGATATAGCGCAAAACAGTACAGCAAATATAACAGAAACTTCATAATTTCTCCCGTCTTGCACAGGTGTGTACACCAACAGACACCTGCTTCTGCGACGAGGGGTGGACAGGCCTGGACTGCAGCCAGCCGAAGAACGTCACCACCCCTCCACCCCCTACCCCCTCGGTGTCCTCTCACTCCCCCACCCCCCTGGTGGAGGTGGTGCCCCTGCCTGTGGGGGAGGAGGGGGAAGACTCCACCTCCACCCCCACCATGCAGGATCTGGAGGCTGCGCCCGTCACTGGTATGTGTGTGTGTTGTGGTGTGGTTTTGTGTTTGTGTGTGTGGTGGTGTGGTGTGTTTGTGTGTGTGTGTTGTGTGTGTGTGTTGTATGGTTGTGTGTTGTGTTGTGTGTTTGTGTGTGTGTTGTGTCTGTGTGTGTTTTTGTGTGGTGTGTGGTGTGTGTGTGTTGTGTTTGTGTGTGTGTTGTGTTTGTGTTGTAGTGTGTGTGTGTTTTGTGTGTGTTTGTATGTATGTGTGTGTTTTTGTGTGTGTTTGTGTGTGTTTGTTGTGTGTGGGTTTTTTGTGTTTGTGTGTGTTGTGTGTTGTGTTTGTGTGTGTGTTTGTTTGTGTGTGTGTGTGTTTGTGTGTGTGATTTATTTTGTTATTATATTTTATTCTTTTATTTCAAGGATAACGGAATAAGCACTCCTGTTCTTTTTTACACCCAGTCCCCGTGTGTATGCATTTTAGTAAATTTTGTCATCCGTTCCCATTGGCACATACAATGGCCTACTCATCCGAAAAGCCGAATGGGTTTTTACGTGTGCGCAAGATGTTCTGCGCACGTTCGCGCATGGGACCTTGGTTTATAGTTTCACTGGAAGGACTTTTGGGGGGAGTGGAGTGTGTGTGTGAGAGAGAGAGTGTGTGTTAATGTGTCTGTGTGTGTGTGTGAGAGAGAGTGAGTGTGTGTGTGTGTGTGAGAGAGAGAGAGTGTGTGTGCGCACGTGCACATGTGCACGTGCACGCAGGTGCATATCTGTGTGTTTATGTCTGTATCTTTGCGTGTTACCATAACTGTCAAATACAAAATCTAAGATGTAGTGAAAATCATTGACCCTAGGATTCTGCTGAAGGCAATATTTGCACTTAACTGTGCATCACATGATGACATCCTGTGACCATGACCTTCTTGAACCTCAAAATCTAGGCTTGTGTGAAATTTTCTGTACAGATATGGGTAATACTAATCGTCTTGACTGTGTGTGTGTGCGTTGTATGTTGTGTGTGTGTGTGTGTGTGTGTGTGTGGTGTGTGTGTGTTGTTTGTTGTGTGTGTGTGGTGTGTGTGTTGTTTGTTGTGTGTGTGTGGTGTGTGTGTGTTGTATGTTGTGTGTGTGTGGTGTGTGTGTTATGTGTGTGGTGTGTGTGTGGTGTGTGTGTGTGTGGTGTGTGTGTTGTGTGTGTGTGTTATGATGATGATGATGGAATTTATATAGCGCTGAATCTTGTAAAGCAACAAATCAAAGCGCTCAAATGATTTTTTTTTAAAATATACACATAAATAACACACACACACACACACAGTACACACGCACACATCTTTCCGTATGTGGAAAAATCGTGTGTAAATCGGCCTTATGTGTGTGGTGTGTTTGTTCAGCGGAGGACCCGGCCTTTAGTACCACCCTGCTGATCATCATCCTTGCCACAGTGGTGGGGGGCCTGGTGCTGGTGTTGGGCATCACCCTCATCTGTTACAGGTACAGTACCACACGGCCTTTTGTTGTTGTTTTTAAAGCCAGACTTGCTAGTACAATAGTGTGTATGGAGTTAGTAGTCAATAGACTCGGTAGTAGCGTGTCTATACACTCAGTAGTAGAGAAGAATATATATGTGACCCGTTTTTACAAAAGGAGTCTTAAGGTATAATTGGGTCAAATTGAGTTGTTATATTTTCTGAAATCTACAGATCATTACCTTTCTTTTGATGTATGATACATTATTCTATCTATAAAACTGACAAAGTTATGGGTGTTTGAAATGGGTGACACAGCGATTTCACATTCTGAGAAAATCGGCTTTAAAGTTTTTCACCACTCTAGCTAACTAACACCTTAGCAACGGGTACTTCTATTCAACTGATGATGGCGAAATTTGATATGGTGTTAAAACATACTATTTCACAGCATCAGACAAAAAATACTGTACATATTGACTGTCATCGTTGTGATATTTAGCTCATAGCCCTCTCCCCCCCCACCCCACCTGAAAAAGGGCATGAAGTGGAAGAACCTTGGACAGGGGTTAATGAGGAGACTTGTTAGTATCTGACTAGCATATTTCCAATAGAATGAACTCAGTCAGCTGAAAACATGTAGAATCTGATAAATGATACTTGGTTACATATGAATTAAAATGTTATAATAGATTAATTGAAATAATAATAACTACATACCTGTTTTTTTATGTTATTCATTTCGCATACACATTTTCAATTTGATTTTGTTGTTTCTTTATTAATTTTTAGATGGATGGCTTTATAAAAGGCAACAATAATGTTATGCATTGATTATTCAATGTTGTCATCTGGAAATAAAATGTTGACTTTAATTTTGCTCTCGCTCTCTTCTCTCTCTCTCTCTCTCTCTCTTCTCTCTCTCTCTCTCTCTCTCTCTCTCTCTCTCTCTCTCTCTCTCTCTCTCCTCTCTCTCTCCCTCCTTCATACACACACACGCACACATACACACACATCCATGCACAAATACATGCAAGTGAAAGCAGAGACAATCAGACTCAATAGCATTTGATTGCTCAGAAAAAAAAACAGATTATTAGTATGACACCATCCAGAGGGAACAGATGGCAAAATACTGCATGCACACAGAGACTGCATGTAGAAAAAATCAATGGAGTACTCATTCATTTTCCTTGAATCAAAACATTCAATGCAACACACACACACACACACACACACAACACACACACACACACACACACACACACACACACACACACAGATTACTTATTCATTACCCTTGAAAGAAAATGGTCTTTCAAAATAGAGAAGAAAAACCACACACACACACACACACACACACACACACACACACACACACACACACACACACACACAACACACACACACACACACACAAACACACACACACACACACACACACACACACACACACACAACACACAGAATGGATGACATATTTAAAAAAGCTCCATGCACATGGGGACTGAATTGAAGCTCATGGCTGCTTATTCACTGTTGTCAAAACAAAAAGTATTGAATCTAAAACACACACACACACACACACACACACACACACACACACACACACACACACACACACACACAGAGTCTGTTTCTGCAGACTTTCATCATGAACTATTATTAAAAGTTAATCAGTACTCAGTATCAGTTTTGTTATCAAATTGTTTAATTTCTAGGTTGCTTTGAGATGTTAGCCAGCAGTGTTCTGTCAAAAGATCAAACACTAAGTGAAAAATCTCAATTTTCACAATACCTCATGCACTGCTTGCTTCTTCACAATAACAATTGGCTAAACCCTTGAAATCTACATTAAACTTATAAAATGTGGATGTTGCACTTTGGTAATACCAACAAAAATTGGTACTAAAAAGGGATATTGCAAAGATATACTCTTTGATAGTATATAATGTGCCTGGTATGATCAGAAGATGTATTTTTAACTGATAAAAGGCCTGGATACATGATAAATACTTCAACTGAAACAAAGTGACAGTTATGATATGAAGAACTCACTCACTTTGTTGTAATGATGTAAGTATTAAATATTGTAAAACATTTTACTTTGAAACTAAGCACAAAAAGGTACTGTTTGGAATAGTACTTAGTGTAATTAATTGCACACACGCACACACACACACACACACACACACACACACACACACACAGGCATGATGAAAAGAAAGTTGTGTGAACTAAATCTTTTACCCTCAATTTTGACTTGATAATTTTCACACACACACCCCACACACACACACACACACACACACACACACATTTATTCAGTTTAACAACAACAGCACACACACACACACACACACACACACACACATGAATCAAGTAAGTTTAAAACAGTTGATTTTCTCATGTCATGCACTGACAGGTGAAATGCTAAAAGTCTCCCCAGAATTCTAGACTGTTCAAGTCTAGATCTGCAGCTTTGATCTGCATGCATACCCATGTTTATTAACATTGCATACAGATACCAGGGCCTCGTGCATCTCACTTGAACCCTAATACATAGATCGCTGTTCATTTTATTCAAGTTTCTTGGGCCTTCGTCCCGATGGTTTGATTTTTTGTCTTCACAATAAGATGCATCACAGTATTTGGTAAAAAGTACATGTCATTTTTACTGATCTGCTATTCGAAGAGTGGAAGATCGGCAAGAAATGAGCGAAATGCCCATTATTCTTTGCAAATTGTGAAGTTTTCCGGTCATGCTGTTCTTAAAATAGAACAGAAACTTCGTCAGCGATCTCCCTCCCAACCAATCACAGGCAAGCTGCCTGTTCGTTACTACAGGCAGTATGCTTCCTCAACTCTCATTGGTCGATCTTCTTGAGCTTTCACTTTTTGTTTACGCCTAAATAACTCGAAACAGTATTTCTGATTGGTTAGATTTCAAGTAAAGAATGTGTGGAATTGAAAATACAGGTCACAACCTTTCGAATGGTATACAACATGTGTGGGGCCCAGTCAGGGGTAATGATAAAAGGTATGACTGAAATCAGGGTGGTAACAATCGATGAAACTGGAAAACTGCAGAAGGGTAGGTCGATAAAAACGGTTTAAAAACACATTTTTAAATCATATCTAACCTGTTGAAGTACATAGATAGGAAATTTAATGACTACAGATTCCATTTTTGATGAAAAGTCAAAATTGGTTAAATGGACCCCACCTTCCCTTTTTTGGGCCTCTCTCCTTTTCACTGTGTGCGAGTTAAGACTCATTTCGTAAAAACGGGTCACATATGAACTCAGTGGGAGAGTGTTTGTAGACTCAGTCATAGAATTTCTATAGACTCAGTAGTAGAGTGTCTGTGGACTCGGTCATAGAATTTCTGTAGACTTAGTTGTAGAGAAGAATATATAGACCGAGTGGTAGAGTGTTTGTAGACTTAGTTGTAGTCTTTGGACTCAGTAGTAAAGTATCTATAGACTCAGTCATATAGTGTCTATAGACTCAGTCGTAGTCTGTCTTTAGATTCATTTGTAGTCTATAGACTTATTTGTAGAGTGTCTATGGATTCGGAAGTAAAGTGTCTATGGACTCATTAGCAGAGTATACATATGGACCCAGTAGTCTGTAGACTCAGTAGTAGAGTGTCTATGGACTCATTAGTAGAGTGTCTATAGACTCAGTAGTAGAGTGTCTATGGACTCATTAGTAGAGTGTCTATGGACTCATTAGTAGAGTGTCTATAGACTCAGTAGTAGAGTGTCTATGGACTCATTAGTAGAGTGTCTATGGACTCATTAGTAGAGTGTCTATAGACTCAGTAGTAGAGTGTCTATGGACTCATTAGTAGATGTCTATGGACTCATTAGTAGAGTGTCTATAGACTCGGTAGTAGAGTGTCTATGGACTCATTAGTAGAGTGTCTATGGACTCATTAGTAGAGTGTATGTAGACTCAGTAGTACAAGGTCTATAGACTCAGTAGCGGAGTCTATGTAGACTCAGTTGTACATTGTCTATGGACAAAGGGTAGGTTACATACTTGATTTTTTTTTTTTACCATCTGATTGTGGCTGCTTCCCAGCAGGTCTTAGCCCTGATGGGATCAATCATAACAGGATTCACTCTCTCCTTGAACCTTCTTCCATGTTGACACTCTCTTTCCAAGGCCTTGAATCCTTTTGGAAGTGGCAGAAATGACAACTTGTGGCAGAAATGACAACTTGTGGCAGTAAACCCACTTGAAAACCTCTAATTTTATAATCAGTGCTCATTTGTCAAAAGTCATCTTTTTAAGGAAGATGATAAAAGTTTATTTTGTCAGGGGAAAAAATGTTCAAATGTACATATACGCATGAACAAAGTGGGCAGGCAAGAGCAGAGAACAAAATATGAAAGGAAAGTAGTCTTCTGGTATGGCATATGTGAGGCTGTTAAATTGACATGAAAAATTCCGATCTTTGTAAAAGTTGTGTTTGTTTTTATATAAAAAAACTTATAGTCATTCAGCATCAAATCTTGAATGTTGTTTTTACTACTTTGTTGTTTTTGTTGTGTGTGTGTGTGTTTGGCAGGCGGCGGTCTCCTCTGAAGCTTGGTGCTGGAGCGGTAGAGAAAGGGAAAAGCAGCAGCTCTAAGAAAGGGAAGAAAAAGTGAGTTGTTTGCTGTGCAAGTGGTCGATTGTCAGCGTTAAGAAAATGTCGTCTTTGACGTGGCTGTGCGAGTGGTCGATTGTCAGCATTAAGAAAATGTCTTTGATGTAAGGCAGTATTTCTGGGAGAAAGCAATGCTAAAAATTTATCTTCGAACCTTAGATTGTGGGAGAGGAGAGGGCCAGGGGATAGGTATAAAAAGTCCTGAATTTTCTTTTCTTTTTCCTCATGAAATGTGTTGTGAGAGTTATGAATGGGTATGCCAGTCTGATGCCACAGCTGCAGTACTTTGTTGTTGTTTTTTAATGGTTCGTATTGCTTAAAGGACGGGAGGTGTCCACTTCTGTTAATTGAGGCTTTAATTTTTATAATAACTGGGACTCTGAACTGCACAACATTTTCCAGCTGACATTTTCTTTATCATTTTCCAGCTGACATTTTCTTTTTCATTTTCAAACGCTTTTTTTGCTTTCAAAGAGAGTGTTATGATCAGATAACCGTTATGCAAACTTCTGGTTTTCTTGTCTATTCCCTGCACATTTGATGTCCATGTATTGAAGTCAGCAAACACTGTTAGTTCTGTGTTCAGCATACCAAGCAGAAATAGCCATCAGAGTGAGACTAAGTTTCAACCCTTTGCTGTGACGCTGCTTACAGGTCTGGGAAGAAATGGATGTCCAGTGAAGACGAAAGCGAGCTAGGGGAACTACCTCCCCCGCCAGTCATCATCTCGGACCCGAACAGCATGATGCCCGAGAAAGGCATCCTGAAGAACTCCTGCCCCAAGCTGGCGGAGGGCAAGCGAGGCAGCGACTCTGGAGGCTCCCAGCAGCGCGGCAGTGAATCTGGGGGGTCGTACATGGACCAGGACTCGGTGGGAACCTACAACTACGACGACGACGACGACTTGGAGATCCGCGAGATCTTCCGGGACCGTGCCACAGCCTGCTCCATGGAGAACCTGGACAACATGCCGGAGTCGGCCAGCTTCGACTTTGTCATCCCGCCGCCCCCGCCCCCACAGTTCCTCATGCAGAACATCTTCCCTTCCCCGCCCAGCTCCCGCCAGCAGCACCGCGGCGGCCTGTGTGAGAAGCAGTCCTCTGTGGACGGGGACACCCACCCTCTCATGTGGCGCACCCCGCTCCCGCCCCAGACCTTGTCCCCGCCCCAGTCCCGCATTGTGAGGCTGAGGAACTTCAACGACCTGATGACCAGATTCGACAAGACCATGGTGGACCTCTCCCCGTCCCCCGACGAGCCCCCTGTGCAGCTGTCCCCCTCCACCTGCACCTCCGAGGATGTGAGGAGCAGCGAGACGGAGCCGGACAGGTTGTTCTACCGCACCTCCCACTCCGACCACAGCCCCACCTCCGTGGCCAGCAGCTCCACGACGCAGCACACCTTCAATCCCCATGGCCGGCCCAGCCTGGGCAACCTCAACCAGTACCTTCTCAAGACCAACAACCTCAGTGGCCCTCCTCCAGAGGAGGGCGTTGAGGAGGGCGTGGAGGAAGTGCCGACGCACCCCGTGCACATGCCTCCCCCCATGAACCCCATCAACATCCGCAGCATTCTGGGAATGGGCCACCCCGCGGGTGGGGCGGGCACCACCACAGCTGGTAGTGGTCGGGACAGCAATGACACCCCACAGGGCAGCCAGGGAGGGGCGACAACTCCTCCCTCACCGGCACCGGCACGTCCAAGAACGGAGGCTACGAGAAGAGTTCAGGGTACGGGAGCGAGCACGACCTGGGGGAGAGGCTGAGCATGGAGGAGAACTCTCACCACTCCAGGTCCCACTCTGCATCCCCTCCCTCGTACAGCGCCGTCATCCGCACAGGCCCCAACCAGATCCAGCTGGTGACGCCCAGCCGGCTCCTCAATGGCTGTGGGGAAAACGGCAGCCAGGAAGAGCTCCATCGCTTGCTGGAGGGACTGCCTCGCATCGATGCGGGCTCGTTTGAACGAAGCCCGCTGCTGTCGGCGACCCCCAGCACCCCCAACACAGGCCCTATTCTGCAGAGCAAGGAGCTGGGTGAGGATGCCTCCAACCTGCCCTGCATCGACCGCAGCCTGGAGGAGATCCCACAGCTGTTCGGGGAGGAGGACAAAAAACCTCGCAACGGCAGGCGTCACTCAAGCCGCAAAAGCAAAGACCCATCAGTTTGTGTGTGAGCAACAACAAGGGGAACAGTTCTGCAGAGTCCCAGAACGGCAGTCGTGAAGCGCTGCAAGAACAGAAAGCCAAAAAGCAGTCATCGGTGGAAGCTTAAATCATCTTCACAGGGATTGAAACATTTCTTTTCTCTGTCAGGCATTGTCAGTCCGTCATTGTGAATATATGGTCTCCCCCCCCCAAAAGTGGATATTAATTTTTGTGCCAGAGATTGTATTTCACAAGATTTTGGTTTTTTTGTCAAAGATTGTAATTATGTAAAAAGGTGCACTGTTATTCTTCATGGTGAAAATGTTTCTTTACTTAACCCCTCTCCCCCCCCCCAGCAACCCCAGAGCTGCAGTGTTACTGAGATACTGTCAATATCCAAGAAAGAACCTCAACATTGCAGTTGCAGTTCATGCTGATCATTGTATTTTGGGAACATAGCATAAAAAGAGAATTTGTAGGTCACATAACAATTGTACTTAAACCATTTACTTGCCTTTCATTCTGTAGCAGGATTGGATGTAGACTGTTAATGGGATCATTTATGTCATGTAGGACTTTTAAAAACAAGTTAACTGGTATATTTCAAAATTAATCATCCAACTAATGCTGTCAAACAATGTAGAAGTCAAAAGAGTTCATTGTCAATCACAAAATGGCTGGGGAAAAATGTCCCTGTTTGTAATTCTTTATAGCTTTCATCTGTCAGCCATTTTGAATCAGGAGGAACCCAAAAGAATCATCCATTCAGGGATTAGTAAGTGTTTTCCCAAGTGGGGTGATTCCTTTGGCGTTGCTCCTTGAAAAGTCAGTCAGATGGATACTGGAGAGACTATGCACAAAATCCTGCTAGAAAGTTGTTGGGTTTTTTTTATCTGATAACAGTGGTATACATGTACTATTGAAATGGTTAATTTACCCCCCCCCCCCCCCCCCCCCCCCCCCCTTCCCAAATTCACCTCCCCAAAACCCAAACCAACCAACCAACCAACCCCTGACAGAATAGTTGTGAGGACATAGCCTTCAGGTTATAGCCTGCTGTGTAAAAAGATCAGTCGCCTCCAAGGCGGAGCAAAACTTTTTACTCAACCATTTCCTTTGACCTGGAGTGGTGATCAGTCCTGGAGCAAGTGTCTTGAGGATGTTTTGTGGTCAGTGAGTGGGAAGACCATACACACAGCTGTTAGACTTTGTCCACAAGCAGTTCAGTTCAGTTATCATGTATAGAGCGTTTGGAGAAAGGTTTGGTTATGTCTTCATATTGACAAAGTACACGACATCAGCAGTACGTGTTGAGTTATGTTGTTTGTCATGAATAATAACCTGCAGACTGTTAGCGTCACACTGTATCAGTATGTTGTATTTGGGTTTGAATATATATATATACAGCAATGTGTGTAGGATGCATGTCTCAGTAATCAGACGGTTTTGCCTTTGTTGGCAGAGCCAGGTGTGAGAGAAAGGGCAGAGTCCGGAAAGGAAGAGGAGAAATGTTTTGCCATATTTTATGATGGTCATTGTTATTGGTTAGAAAAAAAACATACCACCGACATCTGACTAATATTTGACCACTCACTAAGGCTCTCCCTTAATGTTGAAAGCAGTTAATGATAATATTTATTTTTGGATCAGACACACCTTACAGGTTGTTGAAAAGCTAATGTCATGTAGTTTTTGAAAAGTAAGGAGGAGTTGTTTTGTTCTTTATAGAATCAGACACACTTTTTAGACAGTATGTTGAAAAGCAGTAAAACACATCACTTACCAAAACAGTAACTGTTTTGTTTTGTCAAAATAGAGAACAGCTAAGACAGATAATGATTACACAACGGTTTAAGGTCAGTTTGGGTAGGGAAAAAAATATTTATAATTCTCCCCCTTAGGGAGTTGATATCATCAAAGTCTAGATAGAAGTATTTTGCCCAAGTCCTATGCCTTCTCACCTTCCACGCCTCTCCCACTCCCTTAAAAAAAAGAGAGAAAACAAATCTCTGTCAAATTGAAGCACACTTAGAGATGATATGTTTCACTTCTTCATTCTTTGATATACTGACGTATGGTCAGATGTATTATATTATGTGTTTGCACATTTTCACTCGCATTAACTGCAGTTAAATGAAATGAATGACTAATACTCTGAATATTTGATATGTAACAAAACACATGTGTTCATAGGTACACAGAAAGTACAGTATTTTGTGTTTTAAGATTTTCTGTCCAGTTTCTCAAACACAACTGAAAAAGGACTGATGTATGAAAGGAAATATGAAGTGGTAAAATACGATTGTTCATGCCGTTTGCCGTCTGAAATCAGAATGCAATCTCTGTGTATATACTCCAGCCATGTCCTTGTCCATTTCTTGTGTGCCGGACAGCACTGCATACAACGTTTCCTTGAAAAAAGAGTTTGCGCAAATCATGTACATAATTTTGTGATCATATGAAATGTTGACGTTTTGTGTTGAGAGTCTTGTGGGATGATGTTTTATATTCATTATTATTGTGACATGTATGATGTAAGTGATGGTGCAGTACATGTGCTTTATTTATTTTCATTGTGAAATATATGTAACACCCCATTTTGAGGATTGTGAATCCTCACAGTGTTCTGAGTATTGAAACCATAGATCTATGTGTGCAGCATTTGTTTGTGCTATTTGTCAGTACAGCTTACGCTTAGGGGAGACAGTTGCCACAAAGACCTACGGTTGCGTTCATGTGTTGATATCATCATGTTGTTTTTGTTTTTGTTTGTTGTGCTCTTAATAAGATGTTTATTTAATTTGTATGATTGACTCATCTGCAATAAGGGTTGTCTGTTCATTTCAGGGGAAGTGAACTTTTGGAATCATAAATTAGTGAGTACATCTGCTCACAGAGAGAAAAACGAAGGAACTGGTTTGATAATGGGAAAAAAGAGAAAAAAAACCCAAAATGTGTTTTAAAAACAAACGCTTCATTTTTTCAGAGTTACACAGTAAATTTACTTTTTTTTTCAGTTTTGTATTTGCTGTGCATCATAGTATAGGCGCACTTGAAAGCGAGAGAGTTACCTCATCTTCGTGTTAATGTGGGGTCAGATCATATAACACTGTGTTTGTTGATTTTGCACAAAAATGGCAATTTATGGTTGTAACCAAATGGAGATATCACAATATTGTTCTACATTCAGTGGTACAATTCCATTTTGGATGTTTGCTTTAAGGGGCTGTATTGTTTACATCATAAGTTATGGTATAGGACATGGATAGAAATAATTTTATCTTTGTTTCAGTTTACTTCAGTTTAGATTAGATAAGTAGAACCATTTCAGTTTGGAGGAAATCTAGCGGAACAAGTCAAGTAGGCAATTCCTTTTTGTGAAAATACCCAGCATTCGCTGTTAATCAGCTGCAGCAAACTCAGTGCCAAAGGACTCTTCTTTTTTTTTTCACTCATAGCTGATGGCAGTGATTTCTGCTGAGTAGTCAAAACGTCATGAGAAACATTCCCAACTGTTTTTAAACAGCAGAATCAGTTTTCGTGCCAGAAATCGGATGGTAAGTGATTAACTAAGTCATATGTTATTCCACAATATCTCAGAACCATTTTAAACAAACCGTGTTCTAGCTAGAGCCAGGACAAGCAGTTCAGTTGTCAGTACAATTCAGTGTAGTGTGCAGCTAAAGGCATTCCATTGTTGCTGTTGGAGTTTGTATTGTCAGTCAGTATGTGCTGCTGTACATGTGCATCAGTAGGTTGTTTATATGCTTGACTAGTTGTTTGCTGTCATTTGAATGATCAGTAAATAGGGGAAGTAGAAAGCTTTGGCCATTTAAAAAACAAATTGATATAAAAAAATTCACTTGCCCAATGAGTGTTGCTTGCAAATAAAAGTAGTCTTAGGTGCCCTTACATGACACAACACATGTGGTAGTCTAGACACACACCTTCATGTTCAGTGTTCTGATGTCACTCCAGATTGTGAGTGTGTGTGGTTTTTGTTTTTTTCCAAAACTCCATTATTGTTTTGTGGACATGAAACGTTTCCCTGTACTGATTGGTGTCGGTTTATTCATTCATTTTTTTGTAGTCCTTCCATTTTCCTGCATGCGAGCCTGAATGTTTAGCCACCAGCTCTTGTGGGAGCCAGCAGAGAGATTTTCAGATTTTTAATGGACTCATGGACCTGTTCAGACCTCTTCTGTAGCCACTTTTGACATGTCACTCCATTAATTTTTGTGTCTGGCATCTTTCACGGGCAGTCTAATGCAGGAATATTTGAAAGGATTTTCCTTGTGTTGTCAGAATGGAATATTCTTAGAGTGATGTTTGTACAATAGTAACAAATTTATGGGCGAATACATAGCGGATGGCTCGTTGTTAAATATTATGGTGTCCCTTAGCTTTAAATCAGCTGTGTCAAGCACTAAATGTGAATGTTTCAAACTACATAGATCTGATTTTTGTAACTTATGTGTCTTTTAAACGTTGTTTTTGGAAAGGTTGACTATATTTCAAAAGTTTACTTTTTTTTTTTCAACCAGATGTTTTTTGTGTGAAAGGTGGTGAAACCTTACTTTCTTCATGATGATTCTGTGTTGTTATCATCAATCTTAGACTAAACTGACAATTATAATGTATATATGATTGGAGACATCAAAGGAAGAAGGCTTAAATCATATTAAAAATAATGTGCAAAATTAACAAAAAATCCTTTTTCACATGTCGTTGCTATTTAAACAGATCAAAACTTGCACAAGAACAAACCATTTCTGTTTTTCATTCAGCTTTTCCCTTTGCCAGAAGAACAATGTTCAATTCTGTAAAAAGCATCCTAGTATGTAGAGCAAAGCAGTACCGCAAACCATTCAATTCAGCTCATGGTATCACGTTTTTGTCCATAATCAAGCCTTTTTCAATTGTTTGTCATAGTGCATATAATGAAGTTGTGTAGATCAGTTAATGTCTGAGTAGTACTTATAAGTCACAAAATGCTTTTCAGAATGTCGTACTGTAGTTCTTTACCACAAGCAAATGGTGATGATATAAGTGTTCTTGGTGTTTGCTTGATACTCCCATGTCGAAAGCATTTTTGTCAAATTGGTGTTCAATTATCGGTCACCTTTGTACCTACAGCCCACCGTTTCCAAAGTATGAGAACAAAAAGCCTTGAGATTAAAAGCCAAATTCATCCTAATCATTCATCATCATAGAGGGTTGTTCAGACCTCTGAAGCCTTCATCGTGAAGAGGTCAGAACTGGCTGGCAGACAGTGGAGTTTCTGAATCAGATGGAAGGCAGTGGAGGTAGTGAATCAGATGGAAGGCAGTGGAGGTAGTGAATCAGATGGCAGACTGTGGAGTTAGGGAATCAGATGGCAGATAGTGGAGGTAGTGAATCAGATGGCAGACAGTGGAGGTAGTGAATCAGATGGCAGACAGTGGAGGTAGTGAATCAGATGGAAGACGGTGGAGTTAGTGAATCAGATGGCAGACGGTGAAGTTAGTGAATCAGATGGCAGACGGTGGAGTTAGTGAATCAGATGGCAGACAGTGAAGTTAGTGAATCAGATGGCAGACAGTGGAGTTAGTGAATCAGATGGAAGACAGTGGAGGTAGTGAATCAGATGGCAGACAGTGGAGGTAGTGAATCAGATGGCAGACAGTGGAGGTAGTGAATCAGATGGCAGACAGTGGAGGTAGTGAATCAGATGGCAGACAGTGGAGGTAGTGAATCAGAATCTCGATTCAGTTCTGGAAAGCCTCTCTAGAGACGAACTCTCTAGCAGAAAGCAATGGAAAAGTAGATTGATGATTTGCACTATGTGTTTTTAGATGTGCGCAGTGATGTACTGTTTCACAACAGTGTCACCGCGGAGAGGATGCAAATGTTCAGGATTGGAATAAGACAGACAGATAACTTGAGTGTGTTTCTTCCTTTACAATGCCAGCTACTTGGATGCAGAGATCGCACTCATTGTTGGCACCGACACCGACAGTTTTTGTATGCCAGTCATTACAGACTAAAGCAGGTCGCATCTTCCTTCATCATTTTCAAAGATCACACAAAACTACCGTCTTCCTTTACCGACCGTGTGCATATTCCTGTCAGTGTTCTCAGGTTGTGTTTTTGCATTATGTTTTTGATATTGTAGGTTTCAGATAAGAGTTTTGGTCTGCTTGAGGTAGATTTTAGATGGATAATTTTGCTTTGAAAGGGTTTAGAAGATTGTAGTGAGCTTGCAAAGTTTGTTGTACATTGATTGATAAGAGCTGTTTATTTTATATTGTATTCATTTCAGTAGTTACTCGGTGCAGGCGTAAGGATTCATAACTGGAACGAGAACAGGCTTAACTTTTATGAATGTATTGGGTAAGTTTTTTTCCTCTATGTTGCGGTTTAAGAAAAAAAATTTTGTATGTAAAAAAAATCAACTTAAGATTTCTTTTAAAAGTGTATAGAACAAACTTAGATTATTTTAGCGTATTTGCAGCATGCTTTATCATGATGTGCTCAGTTTCTTGCCCGACTTTCCTTCCCATTTTTAAACTGAGAAGTGATGGGGCCTTGATACATCAGCCTACCTGGTTTTCAGTCTTGACCTGTGGCTAGCTAGCCTAAAGCACACACAGGATGAGTTAACACGAGTGTTCTTTAGAATTCAAGCTGTTTTATTATAGAATAAGATAAGTTGAATTGTTGATCTTACCTTCTGCAGTACTGTATACAATGAATGCAGAGTTGCCAAACACTTCTCCTTGTGTACATTAAGTAATACTACCATACTCTCTCTCTCTTTTTTTTGGGGGGGGGGGATGGGGGGGGGGAGGTGGAGCTGTTATTCCAGTATGGTTTAAAATTTTTTTTCATTTTATGCGTATTTGCATCCTGTTTTTGCATGATTGAGGTACTTGCTTCCTTCAGATATTGTAGAACAAGTGATGTTGTATGGCTTTTATTTGTATCTGTAATAATGATGAAGAAATACGACCCTCATTATGTTTTCATGGTTAAAAAAAAAGAATGTATGAGGTCTTGTATGTATTGTAGACCTGTATGTGTTGAGACCAATAGGTTTGCCACACACTTGTCAGCATTAAAGAAAAAAGTCATTTTAGTTGCAATAGGGTCAGTTTCCCAGCAGCATAACTTTTTTTGGTGTGAAGGGGGCCAGGTGAAAAGGAGTTGAGAAGAAGTTGTGTGTTGTCATCAAAACAACTGGGCACTAGATTCAGTATTATTTGTGTGCACATTCAGAAGAAGGGCTGCACAACAGAGAAAAAGCAATCAGTAAAGATCTGAGCAAGTTGTGTGTGTGTGAGAGAGTGTGTGTGTTATGCGTAAACTGCATGGTCATTCTTTCATATAAGGATCTTTGTGGGAACAATGAAAAATGACAACACACAATAGCCATTAATGAGATCATTCCATCATCATGACATCTTAGGACCAAGAGGTCAGATACCCCCATCAGGTAAAGGAACAGGTAGTGATTGAAATAAGTTAGGTTGATGTGGACTTATGCTTCTCGTTGGAATTATGCTGCTAGTGCTTGGAGATGCAAGCAAAAAAAGATGTGTGTGTGTGTTGGCCTGGGGGGGGGGGGGGGGGGGGGGGGGCAGCCTGGTTGCTTATAGAGACTTAGTTGAAGACAAGGATGTATTGTTTTAATGAAAAATGAAGTTGCACTCTTTCACACACACACACACACACACAGAATACGTCTTTTTCAAATTTTGATGTCAGGCTGAAGATGATCCTAGACTCCTTGTTATGGAAAATAACATGTTCCATGGCTGTCTTGATGGATTGCAGCATAAGATAATCCTTGAGACTGCTCAGTCCTTTTCTCTGAATGCCAATGCATACTGTAATTTCAAAGCGAAATGCACCAGATACATTTGGTTTATGTTGCTTTGACATTTTACACATCAATAAGAGATGAAACCTACTGTTGAGAGTCTAAGTTAACAATGATGATAGCAGTGTTACCAGACTGTGAGCAAATGTGTACAGTTTTTCCTGTCTACAAAGTTAAAACAGCATCGGTAAGATTTTCTATTGTTTCTCAAATTTTATCTGGTAACTCCTTTTGTGCCTCTTTGTCTGATAGCACCTCAGGGATACACATTTTGTGTATTACTGGGAGTTCTGTTCTATGGTTTCCATAATTAGATGTTGCCAGTTTACATCAGAAATGGAGCATTTCCTTTTGGTACAGCCAAGTCTTTGTTCATTGACTTATACTCTACAGATCAAGGCCTCTGATTTTTGTAGGCCTATTGGCTTTCTAAAAGGTATGAATTGCTAAAAAAAAATCTAGATTTTCTTTCTTTTTGTGTGTGTCTTGATGACCAAATAATTTGATTGAATGCTCTGATGCCTTCTTCTGTTTGTGTCAGTTTTGAATTTGTTTCTGTTGATATATAGAAAAGGAATCCCTCTTCCCCTCCCCCCCGTAGTTGTACGGTGAATGTGATTTAAATGAATCACATTTTGTTTTGGTCAGAGATGAGTTACATTTTGGTCAAAGAATAGTCTGGTCTGTTTGTAGTGTCACTATCCAGAAGAAATTTGCTGTGAGAAGTGGAACTTTTGCCTGTGTTGTCTTGGACAGGGTTACTTGGAACTGCTAGTGCTTTTTTACATCTTTTTTTAAATTTTATTTTGCTACATGCATATTTATCAATTGGTTTATGTTCTGTGTATATCTTTGTGTATTTTATTTATTGTATTGTTTTGTGGGAGTTTTGTGAGCTAATTGAGCTGTCTGGAGAACTACAGCATTGAATCAAGTGTATTGTGTTCCTCTAGTCAGCAGTTTTGTATACACTTAAAACTGCTTGTTGTTTGGTGACTTTTTTGTGCATTGTTTGTGTGTGTGTGTGTGTGTGTGTGTGCGCACGCGTGTGTGTGTGTGATTGTGAGGTACCCACTATTAATGCATACATGAATTTTGCCTAAAGTATTAATTTTGAAAAAAATAACATTGGTGTGGTAGTACTTTTGTCAAAAGTAGGATTTAATGTTTATTGTGCATTTTTAGAGTTGAGCTTTTCTGTATGTTGAACTATATTTCTAGCCAGTGTGTGTAAGTGCAAGTGCTTTGGTTGAAAGGGATCTGTAAAATATTTTTATAAGAATGTCAAGGGTTGTTTTTTTCTTCTTGTTCTTGTGCTGAACATATATGTTGTTAAGACCAGCACGTTTTGTGGTTGAGAAGTAGTTGTAGACCAAACTGTTGAATGGGAAAGTGGAGACTGGGTTGTGACAAAAACAAACCACATGAGTGCTTGTTGTGAAGTTGATCTTTTCTCTTTTGGTTGCCATGTTTTCAGCCACATTTTTATATTAAGTTTTTTACACTTTGGTTGTTGAATCTCTGGCTTCCTTGTTAAGGCATGCTGTGTAATGTTGATTTTATATTTTAAAATGTTATTGTCTTATTATTCTGTCTATTTCAAGTTGCTAAAGCCCATTTAACTGTTTCACTGCTATATTTGGATGTAGAACAATTAAGTAAAGAGTTGGCTCTTCGGGATAGGTTTTTCTTCTAATGATGACTAAAACTGAAAAGATTTTTTGGTTGTAAAATTTAGTTTGAGCAATAAATTGCAAATACTGTGTATTTGTATTGTCTATAGCAATGACATATTGTCTTTTAGCAAGTACTGATAGCGTGCTTCAGTAGACATGAATATGAATGATAGATAGAGGCAGCATTGTGTTAAGCAGTTTGTCCCGTTTTAAGACACCTTAGCAGATTAGATACTACTCTTAAAAAGAAAGATCCTATTTGTCAGAGGAGGAGGGTTGAGAACTCTGAAATGATTTACTGCACTTCGGCCTTTGGCCACAATATGATTCAAAGGAATGAAAGAAAAAGAAATGAAGAAAATGAAATATAACTTCACATAATCTTTGATAAGACTTGAGGGGTGAGAGAGAGAGAGAAGTCAACCATAACATTTGATTAGTTGGAATTTAAACAAGAAAAAAGGAAGATATGATAACAAACACTCAAACGAAATTTAATGTAGAGGTTCTACATAATTTTCAAACAAAATGTAATGTATAGGTTCTACATTATTTGGATAATCAGGGATTTGTTTTCTTCTCAGTGGAAATTTGCTTACAGTGTGTCCGATGGTAGACTTGGCATCGTCAATGATCTCATCAAATATTTGTAATGAACTGAAAATTTAAACTTTTTTTTTAAGTTAGTAAAGCAAGTCAAATCACAAAACAATACAAAAGCAAACCCAGTCAGTCAGTTGAGTGGTTAATCATTTATATTTATTCATCTATAATTTATTTATTAATTGATAGTTCTTTTACTTCCCAGTGATATTTATTTTGTTTTACTGGAGTAATCATGTCTGTATTCCTCTATAGCAGTGACAGAGTTGAACAGAGCTGTAGCTTTTTGGGGGGGTTTTGTTTGTTTGTTCATTTCTTCCTGTCCATAAGTGAATAAGTTTAAGCAACAATTGCTCTTAGTTTAACATTTCAACACTGTATAGTACTTGTTTTATTTTGTCTTATGAGCTTGTTGCCCCGTGTAAACCCTTTGAATGATGATTTTCTATATTATTTTTGTTTATCATGAATATTTGTCCCCTCCCTCCCTCCCTCCCTTCGTTGTATGTGTTGTTGATCTGATCTCTCATGTTCAGGTCTGTGGTGTCTGCTCTGTGGATGTCACGGATCACGCAGTTCAATCTGTCTCCTCTGCCTTGTTTGTGTGCACTCTTGGAAGAATAAAGCAACACATGATTTTGATGCATGAGTGAGTGCCCTGGTTATTTTTTTTAAAGAAATGTTTTCCTGCCTGTCTTTGTTTGATACTGTCTACTCTGTCTGTACTACTGAGTCTGTCTGTCTCTCTCTCTTTGTGTGTGTTTTCAAAGGGTGGGATAAGAAGGCCAGTGGCATGAGGGTTAAGACATTCGCCTGTCTAGTAAACCGGGAGGGAGGTTCTGGGTTTGATTCCCAGCCTTGCCCTTTCTTTCTAGCTTGACAAGAAAAACTAACTGAATGTCGAAGTTCTTCAGATGAGACTGTAAACTGAGGCCCCGTGTGCGAATGCATGAAAAAAAAAAATCTTTTCGTACATGTTAGAAACAAAGGTGCTCTTATGGCGATGCGCTCTCCCAGGGGAGAGCAAGCAACCCGAATTTCATGTATTTCGTGACTGAAAGTAAAATACAATCCAAAACAACAAAGCACAGTACAATCCAATAAACACAATACAGCACAATACAATACACTACAAGGCAACAAGAAAAGCAGCAACATCCACTATAGAGGAGGGCCGGCAACAACGCAATCAGAGAGTGGCATAACCGGTCTAGTGGCAACACAGGTCCACAGCAGGACTGCCAGCAATAGGAGTATGTGGAAAAGAAAGAAAAAAAATAGTCCCCAGCAATGCCCCAGTGACCCAGTTGGTTAATAGGATCTCGAGTCTTGACCCAGACTCTAGTTTAAAAATCGTTTTGACTTTAGCGTACACTTTTGTCTCGAGTTGGATGTCGGCTGAACCATTTGACTTGTACCAAATTTTATTTGCCCTAACTCTCAGGAGGTGAAAAAAGTGGACACTGCATACATTTCATGGCTGATTGCCAGAAAAATAATCTTGATTAAAGCTCTGCCCCCCAAAATGTCTATAGCTCTTTGGGAATGGAGAATACTTGTTTGTGGGGCGAAAATTATGGAAATACACAACTGTATATTACAGTTTGGATAGTGGGGGGGGATGCTAAAAATGTGTTTATTACCTCATGGGTTAAGAATATGGGTGTCTATGTGGAAAAAGCAATAAAAATGTAAATAAAGGATTGTGTACGCAGAATTCATCGCTTTACCAGACAGACTACACTCGGTGCATCCACATTTTTTCTGACGAGGAGGACTGCACTGAGAAACCCCTAAATGGCATTGCAAACGGCATCCTCAGCAGGACTGGTGTGAGATATTCTTTCCTTTTTTTTGGTCTTTCCTACTTTCTTTCTCCTATCTTTTATTCTTCTTTTCCTTCTGGTTTTTTGTCTTTAGTTTTTTTCTTTTATCCTTTTTTCATTTGGCATACACAAAGACAGAAGTAAACATAGAAATGATTGTGATTTATATGAGAAGCTTCATGGGGTTATGAAGATCAAATTCAAGATAAATTCAGTTTTTAGAAAGAAAGAAAAAAAGGAGTAATTTATTACGCGTTTTTGCTACATGAATAATTGACATATCACATCCAAAAGCATGCAGTAAAAAGAAAAAAATCGCTCTCTGTCTCTCTGTGCATAACATTTTACATCAAAGCAGTAAACCAACAAAAAAAATCCAACAAATTCAGTTCCACCGCATATGCCCTAGTATTCAGATGATGATTATTACCACACTTCTCACCCCCAGACCCAAATCCCTTAAGTCAACAGCTGTCACAGAGCAACAATGATTGGCTGCAAAGGGATCAGATGACACATAATAATAAATGGAATTTATATAGCGCTGTATCTTGCAAAACGAAATCAAAACGCTTGCATTCAATACAATGATTCTTTATACATACATGATCCCTACCCCCCCGTGGGGGCCTGTCAGAATTAATAGCATCCCCACCTTCTGGCAATTCGGTGCTTGAAATTCCCTCTTTTCTATCCCTCTCTTTGTTTCTGTCTTGCTCATTTTCTTCTTGTAACCCCTTGTCTATTTTCTGCCTTTTTGATCCATTCTCCTGCCCTTCCCCCCCCCCCCCCCCCCCCCCCCAGAAAATCTTAAAATGTAACAGTTCTTCCCCACACCACCGAAGTCGGATGCACTGGGCCTGACTTGTCAGGCGCTTAACAGCAGTGCAAGGCATTTTGGCTCATTTGACAGACAACTACTTGCCGTCTGAGCGTTCGACGACGACGACGACGACGATACATGTTTCAGCCTCCGTGGACTAGGCCGTAACGCTGTGTCAGTTGTCGATGTCAGCAAAGTGCCGAGGCCTACCTTGAAAGTGTTTCTGGGCATTGACATGTGATATGCGGGCGATTCTCACTTTTGACAAGCTCCTAGCATAAGCGACCACTTTCCTCCGTTGAAGAAGGAAGAAGAAGAAAAAATCCTATGAAATCGGAGTATGGCTGCCTACAAGGTGATGTATTTGGAAACACACACACACACATAAACTTCTCATCAAGTATATACTCGCACAGGGACTCCCTGGTATGATGAATGGGTACATGTTCTATCTAGGTGACCCAAAGAGTGCAAAACTGAGGAACGCTCAACAAAAAACACCACCAACAACAGTAGAGAGTATCTCTTTCTTTGTTCTTTTTTTACGCTTTGAGACTCTTTGTATTACATGAACAACTGTCAAATCATCAATCTATCTTTTCATCTGCCTGTGTGTCTGTTCACTTGTAATTAGCCGTAAGTATTGTTTGTTAATTTCTCTTCATATAATTATCTTAAGACCAATTTAAAAAAATAAATTATTTTATACCACTTTAAGTTACGAGATTTTTCTGCGTGAAATTCGGGCTGCTCTCCCCGGGGAGAGCGCGTCGCCACAAGAGCAGCGCTACCCTTTTTTGTGTCTGCAACTGTATTTGTTTCCCTATCAGAGTGGCTATTTTCTAAGAATTTTGCCAGGGACAACTCTCTTGTTGCCGTGGGTTCTTTTACGTGCGCTGAAAATTTTGTGTAACACACGGACCTCGGTTTATCGTCTCATCCGAAAGACTAGCGCCCATACCACCACTCATGATCTATTGGATGGGGGAAAAGTTTCGGGCCCAAACGGGATTTGGTGTTCACTGCGCCACCGTCATTGCAACATGCACTGAATGAACGTACAGTTTTCTTGTATACATTGCACCAAAAGCCATAGTGATTTTTGCCCTGAGTAGGAATTACACCAGAAATCAAACGATACAACGAACAAGAAGAAGGTATAATTAAGCAAAAACAGCGGCAACAGCAGCAGCGTGAGGAGCAACAGCTACATTAATTTAAGAACCAGATAAATAAATAAATAAACAACAACACCGGCATTTTGTCTTGGCTATTAAAAAAAACAAACCGGCACAACCAGGTTCCATCGAAATAGAGTGAAACAAACCTCTCATGAAAAAATTATATAAAAAAACACACACACACGCACGCACGCACGCACGCACCCCCACACACACACACACACACACACAACAAAAAATACCAACCAACCAACCAACCAAAAATCGCAATCAAAGCAGCGATTCAAATCAAAATGCCTTGTATTATAAATAATTATAAGAAAACTACCAACTGTGCC
The DNA here is from genome assembly GCA_028751875.1 of Rapana venosa. Taxonomy (NCBI): domain Eukaryota; kingdom Metazoa; phylum Mollusca; class Gastropoda; order Neogastropoda; family Muricidae; genus Rapana; species Rapana venosa. Next base: position 28,109,779 of record CM054139.1, read on the forward strand.
ATCCTTCTTACCACCAACCCCCCACCACCCCCCCCCCCAACCCCCCCACCACACTCCACCCCTCACTCCTCCAAAAAGTTTTAAATTCAATTAAACTGTTGCACGCTGTAAAACCCTGGTATAGGAAACACACAAGAGTCCTCACTGGAGTTCGAATTATCAAGCAATGTAACAGACAGAGGTGACTGAAAGTGTTTTAAATCGATGTAAATTGACGACTGATGATGTGACATTTTCTTTTTTTAGCTCAAGAGAGAGAGAGAGAGAGAGAGAGAGAGAGAGAGAGAGAGAGAGGACAGACAGGCACAGACAGACAAGACTTTTCTTGCGAATTCGTTGCATTAACGTCCACATATTATTCACTAATAGTATCAGTCTACTTGCACACCTGCTCCCAGACATAGTATACATATTATTATACCCACACGCATACCGTATGCAGAGACATAGCTGCGTTTGCATGCATTTGGGCCGTATACACACACACTTTTGATGGAAAACTTGTAGTTTGAAAGAAGGTAGGGACAGTGGTGGGAAGGGACAGCAAGGGGGGGGGGGGGGGGGTGAAGGGGGAGCAAGGGGGAGGGGGTGAAGGGGGGAGCAAAGGTGGGGGGGGGGGGGAGGGTGAATGGGGGAGGAAGGGCGAGGGAAGTAGGGGGGAAGGGGGAGTGAAAACCAAAGGAGAAACGCTGGAAGATAGAGGGGTGGGGTGATAGCAGAAGTGATGGGGGTATTATTACACAGATGAATCGACACGTGTGTTTTCATCACAAACCCAACCAAATCGGATTTTTTGGCAAAGATGGTGGATACAAAAATTTGACAGCTCAGATTTTTTTCCCCCATCTGTTGCTTCAAGGATCCATTTGTTTCTTTCTCTTTTAGAAAGTTCGGCTGCTCTTTGCAGTCTTCTTGAATCTTTCATTTAATATTACATACAGTGTAAGTCATCTGAAATGTTAATACTAAACAAAATCAGTGAAATGTTCCAAAACATTTTAGACGCCCCATTTTCTATTTAGTAGTAGTAGTAGTAGTAGTAGTAGTGGTAGGAGTGGTGGTAGTACTACTACTAGTACTACTACTACTATTATAATGATACTATTATATATTAAATTACCTTTTATTAATTTTTCCTTTCTGGTAACACTTTTGTGTTAAGACGTAAAAATGAATACTAGTACTACTTCGCTATCACTGCTATCACACACCACGCTACACACAATCCCAACCAACACACGCACACTAACAAAACTACATCATTGACTTGGACTGAACTAGGATCTTGTCATAGGGAAACCCAATGAAGCTAAGGAGAGCACTTTGTCAGGCTTGTGATTGTGCTGCAATCACGTGTCCGAATCCCCATCTTAGGTGCAGAATTGTAACGTCAAGAAACTCTACAATTAACTTCATCTGTGTCCCAGTGTTCTTTGTTGACGCCACAGTGACATTTTTAAGTAAAAGTGTGTAAACTGGTCTACTTTATCACACTTCAATATCAACTGAAGCATAGAAGTTTAGGTCCTGGAAGTCCGTTGAATGGGAGGAGTTCGAAACAGAGTCACTGTTTATTAGGCCCAGCGGACGAAAAACCAAAATGGCGGATTCCGGACACGTGATTGCAGCAGCCAATCACAAGCCGGACAAAGTGCTCTCCTTAGCTTCATGTGGGAAACCCTTGTTCACAGGCTACTTTTCAACTATCCAAAATAAACACTTTTTAAATAATCATTCTCACAAATATATTTATGTGGTCATATGTTGTTTATTATCGACTGTGCATCAGCTGTTTTCTGATAACTGCTGCGAGACGGAACTAGAAATTCCTTCATTGTCTATATAAAAGAGCTGGAAAACTTTTGTTGAAAGCAACTTGATAACTATAAGCAACTAAATATCCCAACTTTTCACAACAGCGTGTTTAATGCAATAAAGCCGTGTTAGCAAAATGTAAATGAAAATGCACTTTCAAAGATGACTAAAAGTTTCTAAATGAACCCGCACATTTATTTTCCTAATATGCGCGCACACACACACACACGAATATGCAATCATTCTGACCCAAGTTGACAAAAAAAATTCTAGACTTTTCTCACTATAGTAGAATTTATTTTATGACAAAGCATAACAAATTCATATAAACATACATTTTCTACACAACAAGCAATCCTACTGCAACAGATATAATTTAGAAAAAGCCAGACCATCTGATGTGATCCGAGTAAAAGACCATCTCCCACATAATTGTGCAAATAATTGCATTTTTTTCGTCAACTTGATTTTTGAAATACAATACAAATTAGAAAGAAAACATGGGCACATTTAAAGCATGACTAGATTAAAAAATATATATAAAGCATTCATCTTTCACAAGAACTTCTCATAAAATAAGATGTGTTGGTGTAAATCTGCCATCAGTCTTCCAGAAGAAGATCAATACACAGATCTGCCACCAGCAGTCATGTCACCCAACAACCACAAGACCACAGGTTTTGTTTCATGTGATTTAAGAAAAAGACTCCTTCTCCCCACACACTTTCCACTTAGTCTACAGGAACTATGGCATTTTTGGCCAATGTACATTTGATCTGATCAGTCCATTAAAAGAAAAACCACATTGAGTACACTTTCCCACCACTATCCTTATCAAAGCATTGATCGTTCATACATTTTCTATACAATGTGTTGGTGTAAAATCTGCATCTATCTTCCTGTGGAAGATCTGTACACAGACCTGCCACCAACATAAACTGAAGCCATTTCACACAATATTAAGGACAATCAACTGGGGTATATTTTCATGTCCACATTTTGATTTATTTGCTAACAAAAAGACCCCCCTTTCCACGCACTTGCCACACCTTTATACAAAAATTACATTTTTCTTCATAATTTACATTTTGATACAATTTTTTCTTAAGTAGCAAAACAAAGAAAACACAGGCACACTTTACTACTATACTTAAAATCATACAGCATAGACATTTCACACACAGATTTTGTAAGAGATGACGGTGTAGAATATACATCATATTTGATGTGATTTGACAAGACCCCTTCTCCCCACACACTTTCCACACCATTATACAAAGAATTACAGTTTTCTTCATAATTTTACACTTTGGTTAAATCATTTAGAAAAAACCCAGCTATACAAAGAAAAAGAGAACACACAAATACACTTTCTCCACCATAAAATTAAAATATACAGCACTGACATTTCACAAAGTTTTTGTAAGAGATGATAGTGTAGGATATACATATTTGATGTAATATGACAAAAGACCCCTTATCCCCACACACTTTGCACATCATTATGCAAAGAATGACATTTTTTCCCCAAAATTTACACTCTGGTTCAATCATCTTAAAAAAACCCTAACTAAAAGAAAAAAGAAAACACACTACACTTTCTCCACTTCAAAACTTTACTACACACAGGCACATTTTACTACTATACTTAAAATCATACAGCATTAACATTACTACTATACTTAAAATCATACAGCATTAACATTTCATAAACAGTTTTTGTAAAAGATGATAGTGTAGAATATACATATTTCATGTGATATGACAAAAGACCTTCTCCCCACACCATTATACAAAGAATTAGTTTTCTTCATAATTTTACACTTTGGTTCAATCATATATATATATAAAAAAAAAGCCCAGCTCTAAACAAAGAAAAAGAAAATACAAATACATTTTCTCCACCATAAAATTAAAAATCATACAGCACTGACATTTCACAAATAGTTTTTGTAAGATTTGATAGTGTAGAATATACATAATATTTGATGTGATATGACAAAAGACCCCTTATCCCCACACACTTTCCACATCATTATGCAAAGAATGACATTTTTCTTCAAAATGTACACTGGTTCAATCTAAAAAAAACAAAACCCAGCTGAACAAAGAAAAGGAAAAGACAAATACACTTTCCCCCACTTCAAAACTTTACTACACACGGGTACACTTTACTACTATACTTAAAAATCATACAGCATTAACATTTCACACAGATTTTGTAAGAGATGGTAGTGTAGAATATACATCATATTTGATGTGATATGACAAAGACCCCTTCTCCCCACACACTTTCCACACCATTATGCAAAGAATTACATTCTTCACAATTTTACATCTTGGTTCAATCATTAAAAAAAAGCCCAGCTAAACCCCCCCAAAAAAGAATATATTTTCTCCACTACAACATTTTAAATTACACAGCACTGACATTTCACAAACATTTTGTAAGAGATGGTGTAGAATCTGCATCACATTTGATGTGATATGACAAAAGACCCCTTCTCCCCACACACTTTCCACACCATTATGCAAAGAATGATGTTTTTCTTCAAAATTTTACACTTTGGTTCAATCATTTAAAAAGCAGCAAAACAAAGAAATAGATAACAGGCACACTTTCTCCATTACTATACTTGAAATCAGACAGCAGTAACATTTCACAAATACATTCTGTAAGAAGATGGTGCAGAATCTGCATCACATTAAAAAAATTTTTTGATGTGATATGACAGACCCCTTCTCCCCACACACTTTCCACACCATTATGCAAAGAATTACATTCTTCATAATTTTACATCTTGGTTCAATCATTAAAAAAAAGCCCAGCTAAACCAAAAAAAAAGAAGAAAATAATCCTTTCCCCACTACATTTTAAATTACACAGCACTGACATTTCACAAACATTTTGTTTTGATGGTGTAGAATCTGCATCACATTTGATGTGATGACAAAAGACCCCTTTCTCCCCACACACTTTCCACACCATGCAAAGAATGACATTTTTCTTTAAATTTCTTTTAAATTCACATTATGGTTCAGTCATTTAAAAAAGCAGCAAAACAGAAATAGAGAACTCGGGTACACTTTCTCCACTACTATACTTGAAATCACACAGCAGTAACATTTCACAGTTTTTGTAAGATGTTAAAATGAAATCACATTTGATGTGATATGACAAAAGACCCCTTCTCCCCCACACACTTCCCACACCATAATACAACCTACTGCATTGTTCTTCTCAATCGACATTTCATAAGGTTTTTACCCCCCAAAATTGCAGGCACATTAATGTTAAGCGCTGCGATTTGTTTTTGTACAAGATTCAGCGCTATATAAATTCCATATATTATTATTATTATTAATGTTACCAGCTACTAAACTTGTGATGTAGCACTAAGACGTTGTCAGTGTAAAATCTGCAACTATTCAAATTTCTTTCACGCAATATTAATGACAATCACAGCACCAGCTTTGTTTTTTCCTTTCACAATCGATACTATTTAAAGAAAAAAAACCCCACCAACCACACACACTCTGCATTCCACTATATAAGTGATTGATCATTACCGCACAAAAAAACACCATACAGGCACTCTTTACCCACTACTATACTTAAATCATAATATAACACTCGTATACATTGTCCTTCAGACCCTTTGGTGTAAAATCTGCATAAATCTTTCAGAGGAAGATCAGTGCACAGATCTGCCGCCAACATCATCTGAAGTCATTACAAGGAACATCAATGGCAATTCAAGACCAGGCTTCTTTTTGTTTTTACATTCATTGTGGATCAATTTAAAAAAAAAAATGTCCCTCTTCCCACATACGTTCCACACAATCTACGTAAGCTTTTACAATTTTCATTATCAGTTTACCGTATCTATTTTGAAAAATTACAACCACACATTGGCACATATTTACACACACCAACACTTGTACAGCATTAATCTTTCATATACATTCTCATCAGATGTGTTGGTGTAAAATCAGCCTCGATCTGCCAGTGGAAGATCAGTACACAGATTTACCACTAACACAACCTAATGTCATTTCACACAAAATGTAAATCCTCCCAATATTAAAAGGTAAACACACACCTACATTACATATATATATAATTATATATATAGCTTTGTTTCTGTTTGCACATTTGATGCGACAAAAAAGACTTTCAACCCACACTTTCCTAACCATATTACAAACGATGTCTTTGCTTTGTAAAAGGTCATCATAAGACTAATACCCTCATAAATCAGACTTAAAAAAAACAATTGGACAGTAGTATTTCTTGCATTCAATTCCATAAAAAGATTGTCAGAAAAAAGTTAATCAGCATTTTCCTCCCCTTTCCCCCATTCTCACTGATCTCGAGTTATTTTTGTGCAAAGATTGTCGCACATGTGTCCATACACATCATGCGTGTACAAACTCGCGTCCCTCAACACCACAACTATGGCAGCTTTCGTTTTTTCTCACTCATTTACAATTATAAATATCTAATACAGTACATCTGTAAAAAAAAAGTTGCCTGCTGTTTAAAGTAAAAGAATTCTGGTCAATTTTCAGCAGGCGTTTCATAAACAAGCAAAAAAAGCTTTCCCAAAATTCATAAAAAAATATACCAGTGATCGATGGTAAATAAAACATCCATCCAAAGCTCATGGAATATATGTAAATATTAAAAAAAATTACACACACACATACGAACTGACACACATACGCACACAGTCATGCAGACCATGCGCACACAGGCGCACAGTCAAAGACGCGCACACGCGTGCGCACACACACTAATCACTCCTCGGCTCCCAATGATTTTGCTAATCATATAGGCCCTATACTTAAACCATTACCCTTATTTGTGCTTCAAAGCAAGCACTGCTCCTCATTAAATCTCCCCTTCCCCCTGTAAAAAAATAAGTTATCTAAAACTGCCCACCTACTATGCCTGACACCCCCCCCCCCCACCCCCACACACACACATGGTGCTCGCAGTCATGCCTCTTCTACTACCACATCCCCAACCATCCTACCCTCCACCCCACCCCCTTCCTAGCACCTCTTTCTCCAAAAATTCTACAACCACCCTCAACCCCCAAGAAACAATTTTTGCCATTGTGTCAGCTAGTAACACGTAATCTACCTGCCCTTGTGTCCACATGAGGGGCCTGGGTTAGTGTAAAGGTTAGGATTAGTCTAAACAGATAGCATGCAAAAAAGGGGAATGGGTTGTCCGTCAGTTGACCAGTCCGTGTTAGAAAGCATGTGGACACAACAACAGCGTACAGATTTGATGATACTTAGCTGTAGACAATGTTGTGGAGCTTTTATTCCAATTTAAAATATAACAAAAGGCCGGTCCTATCAATTGCTTTGTGGTACCTTTCGCGTTTGTTTTTTTAAATCACAAATTTTCAGCTCAGCTATTAGTAAAACAGTTTCAGGCTAAAGACTTTTTGAATAAGTTTTTTCCTTCCTCGGCTATACCTGGAGTTCACCAATGGCGAGGTTTTTGTGTACGCCACCCTACCATGTAAGTAGCCGCATTCCAACTCTGGCGATATAGTTAGAATTTAACCTACCCATTAAATTTTGGCCAGGACAGTCGGGAGGCAGGGTTATCTCCATTCTGACTTGTATTCTAACTCTTCCTCCTAACTTTTTTTCAAAATAAGGTTCCCCTAACAACGCGGATTTCCCCTCCTCAAAGCCACCCTCTTTACACACACACACACACCACCACCACCACCACACCACACACACACAATAACACCACACACGCACACACACACGCGCAAACAACACCACCACACAATAACGACAACTCTACAACTACTACACATAGACTGGTCAGACTTAAAACGAATTAAAAAAAAAGGTTGTGGGAGAGAGCATTACAAAATGGTTGTCAGCCCTACAGGACTTCAACAATAGCAATGTCTCAGCCGATCATTACATCAAGCTCATCCCCCAAAAGAATCTAAAACCTTGGTTAAAAACTTGTCGCAAAATATTGCCAGGATGCTGGAACATGTCAGGATGAGAGTATCAATTTTACTCAAACAGTTATTGGATCCAAGTTTTAAAAAAAGAAAACAGTATTATAAAAATATAATCACAATTTTCAGTCATTAACAAAAATTCATGACAAAAGACGGACATATTCCTTGCTCTAGAGCATCGAGAAACTAAAGGACAAGTGATATTTCCTCAACTAGTCATTGGATCTTCAACAATACCATAAAAAAACATCACAAATAATTTCTGACCCAACAAACATGGACAAGAATGTTTCAGAGAAGCATGGGCAAGAAATCTGAAATTAATTTATCTTAAACTGAAACTCATAAAAAAAAGATTGCTGCCAATAAAACAAAATGCTGCTAATAAAAAATTTCTCAACATTTGATCCATTTCGATTTTTAAAAAACCCAGAAAAACTTGTCCTACTCTCATAAATAACCCTCTACAGTATTTCCTGTCTTGGTTGTCATGAATGTTCTGTCAGGCGAAGGATACTTTCTAAACCACTCTTGACAGGATTCATTCTGCAAAAAAAACAAACATCCCACACTAATGCCAGTCCTGCATCATCATGGGAGATAAGCCCATATATTGTTTCAAGTTGCCAATTGATCTCATTCATGTGCCAAAAAATATAAATGAATTGGCATCCCTCAAACAAGATATATCCGGCCATGGATACTTTCTGACCAGTCTGGAACACACACACACACACACACACACACACACACACACAGTGTCCTCTTAACCTACATCCAAGTAATCTGATCTACTACTCACGTCACCTCACCATTTTCTCCCTCATTACTTGTCATTTAAAACGTAAGTTATGTAACAAAACTTCAGATAACGACTATCATTTCAGATTGTAAAGCACCATCTTTTTTGTTTTATTTGTATCATTGGTTTGTTGTTGTTTTTTTTTGGGGGGGGTGTCATTTTTCTCCAATTTTCTTTGTTTTCCACATTTTTCTTTTTTTATTTATACCCCCCCCCCCCCCCCATTTTTTCTGTGTCCTTTTTTTTTCTTTTTTCTTTTTTAAAAAAAAGTTTTTTTTAACCATGGTTTTTTCCAGATGGGTGCTTATATTTCAGTACTAATTATATCATTGCTTTCTTTTTACATAAAAAAATCAACATTTTGCAGTGTTATATCACAGTAGCAGATGTTTGTGCAACACGTTTCATGTCAACAGTTTTACCCATCCACCCCCCCACCCCCCCCCCCAGCTGACCCCACAAAAATCTTGGGAGAGTTCTGTACCTGAATAATGCAGGGGGATGTTGACGGCGATTTCCTCCTCCTCTGCGGCGAAATGTTTGAAGTCACGTCACAAGAATTGTGCGAAAGTTTGATGTCACGTCACACAGTTACGAAATGTTTGATGTCACGTCACAAGAGTTGTGAAATGTTTGATGTCACGACATTGAGTTGCGAAATGTTTGATGTCACGTCACAAGAGTTATGAAATGTTTTGATGCCACGTCACAGAGTTGCGAAATGTTTGATGCCACGTCACAGAGTTGCGAAATGTTTGATGTCATCACAGAGTTGCGAAATGTTTGATGTCACAGTTTTTCCCCTCCAAGCAGTTACTTCCACAAGATCTGGGGAGAGTTCTGCACCAGAATGTGCTGGGGACATTCTCAGCAATGGCGGTGTCTTCCTCGGCGATGGCGGTGTCCTCTTTGGCGACAGTGATGGTGACATCAATGTCCTTTTCGGCAACGGCGACGTCCTCGGTGATGGCGATGTCCTCGGTGATGGTGATGTCCTCGGTGATGGCGATGTCCTTGGTGATGGCGATGTCCTCGGTGATGGCGATGTCCTTGGTGATGGTGAGACGTTATGACGATGTCCTCGGTGATGACGATGTCCTCGGTGATGATGTCCTTGGTGATGGTAAGGACGTTATGACGATGTCCTCGGTGATGTCGATGTCCTTGGTGATGGTGAGGACGTTATGACGATGTCCTCGGTGATGTCGATGTCCTTGGTGAGGGTGAGGACGTTATGACGATGTCCTCGGTGATGTCGATGTCCTTGGTGATGGTGAGGACGTTATGACGATGTCCTCGGTGAGGGTGAGGACGTTATGACGATGTCCTCGGTGATGTCGATGTCCTTGGTGATGGTGAGGACGTTATGACGATGTCCTTGGTGATGTCGATGTCCTCGGTGATGGCGATGTCCTTGGTGATGGTGAGGACGTTATGACGATGTCCTCGGTGGTGATGTTCTTGGTGATGGTGAGGACGTTATGACGATGTCCTCGGTGATGTCGATGTCCTCGGTGATGGCGATGTCCTTGGTGATGGTGAGGACGTGACGATGTCCTCGGTGATGGCGATGTCCTCGGTGATGGCGATGTCCTTGGTGATGGTGAGGACGTGATGACGATGTCCTGGTGATGTCGATGTCCTTGGTGATGGTGAGGACGTTATGACGATGTCCTCGGTGATGTCGATGTCCTGGTGATGTCGATGTCCTTGGTGATGGCGAGGACGTTATGACGATGTCCTCGGTGATGGCGATGTCCTCGGTGATGGCGATGTCCTTGGTGATGGCGATGTCCAGGTGATGGCAATGTCCTTGGTCCTCTGTCCTTGACAGCGGCGATGTCTTCAGCAAAGACGGTGGTGTCCTACTAGGTCACGGCGATGTCTTCGATGATGTCAGTGTCCTCCTGGATTTCACTGCCCAAACAAATACATCACAGTATAATTATTCACTATACTTTTTCCTTTTATGTTCCTCGGCTAGAGCTCCGAGGTTATCAATGGTGAGATTTTGTGCATGCAACCGATTCTGCCCACCATGAAGGTGGCCACATTCCGACTTCTGGGATGTATGCTGGGTGTGTTCCGTGTTTTCATAACCCACAAAATGCTGACATCAGATACTCGATATTTAACACGCACATTTGATCTGCATGTGTATATACACGAAGGGAATTAAGGCACTGGCAGGTCTGCACTTGTTGCCCTGGGATATCGTAAAAATCCCCACCCTTACTTCACCAGACGCGCCCGCGATTTGAACCCACGACTTCATGGACCCTGTGTACTTAAGTTGAAAACGTTTAACCACTCGGCTTGAGCGTCTGTCACTTTATGAAGACAGCAGCTTAATTACTTTTTCCGTACTTGCGCATATTATATATATGTAACCATCACGCTTATAAATAATTTTTTTTTTTAATTCGTTCATGTGCTCGTTTATTTTCCTGCGATTATATTTTGTGTGTTTTGTTTACGTTTATTCCTGCATGCTGATGCAAAGTCTGCGTGCCATAAGTCGTCAACGTGCCCTAATTCGCTAATAAGCCTCAAATTAATATTTTGTTATGCTAGAAACTGACCTCTTGCAATTTATCCTATGATGCAGCCTATGCACGGCTGAAAGTGATAACATACACAATATACACTACACTGCATACAAAAACCTAGCGTTGATTTTAAAATGTTTCATCACACACTTAAAGCTTGTTAACTAACAGTGTTACGTTTAAGGCAAAGACTTTTGCTCGCGGATGTACAAAAGAAAAAAGTCATTTTTCATGATTATGTGGGTCTTCCCCCCCCAAGATGGCATACTTTATATAGCATTATATTATCACTGTCACTGCCAGATTAAGTACACTCTGGATGAAAAGTTTGCGCATATGATTTTTTCAGTATCTCACCATAATATAGACAATATACACTCCCAACTTCAGATGATTTTTCTCCCTTGGAGTGCAGGTTGTTATGCTGCGAGCTTGTCATGACTGAAGACAGTCTTGACAAGACCATTTAAAAATCTGACAGCATTTCAGTCTAGACCTTGGCACCTAGCTCACAATAATAGCTCACAAAGCTTTGGCCCAGGTCAGAAAAGGAACAGCCTAGATGAAATTTAATGTTACCTCATCATGTCGTGGAGACTGACTTCTTGTGCTGGATGGCGTGTCTGTTCTTTGACACTTGATTCCAGGCCTGTAGTTCCTGAAAGCAGTTTAGAAATCATCAGTGACAGGGAAAAAGTTCACAGCTCTACTTGCTTAAATAGATTGATTCTTATCACTAAACCAACACACTCACACGCTTTCAATTTCGCTTTATCAGCTGAAAAAGACAGTCACATTTTCAATTTACTAGCTCAAATCTGAAATGATTTAATCTCGTCAATTTTGGAAAAAAAGCCTTCAAAATACTTTTCAAAGACGTATCATATTTCATGTTTGCTCTAGTAGCTTATCTTTAAAATGATTTGATATTTGGAAAACAAAAAAGGTGTTACAGCTTTTAAAAAAAAACTATAGCCATACCATTCTTCCAGAAAGGACCCCAGTTCATGATGGCTGCCACTGCACACGTGGCGCTTGGTTCCAGTCCCACAGCCCCTGAAAGCACGGGATTCCCAATCAGTAACACCGAAAATTCTGTTGATTTTTTTGGACAAACATGAAAAGTCACCTGACCATGCTGCTTTTAAGGAGACTGAATTCAGGATTATCATTTACAAAGTGTGCCAGACTGCCCATTTACTTTATTAGCTCAAATTTCAATGATATTTTCAAACAAATTGGAAACCAGTACATAATATTCGAATATTATATCAATATATGCTCAACAATTATTCAAAAGCAGTCTTTTTAGCTGATGAAAAAGATACACAAAATTGTTAATGACATCGATTCACACACTTGCTTTCTTTTTCACCAAAAATGAGGGATGTAAGGCAATTTAGAAAAAAAAAATGGTTTGGCTACAAGAGATCAGTAATTTCTAACCTGGGTCTCGACTTTTTAGGCAGGCAGGTTGATGGAACTTGCAGTCATAGTGTTTCTCTTCATACAGTGACTGATGGCGCTGGATTTGACCCGAGCTGTTCCGATGATTTGACCTTGGCACAGGCGATGCTTCCTTTCAGTCAAGTTTTGATGGCGCTGGGCTTGCCTGGAGCTGTTTTAGTGTACTGGTCTTGTCACTGATGCTTCCATCATTCAGCTTTGGATAGTGATGGCCCCTAGTGGAGCCGTTCTTGTTCTGGTGTATTGACTTTGGCACAGGTGATGCTTCCTTTCATTCAGTTTTTGATGGCACTAGATCTAACTTGTGTTTTTTCTTATTCTGTTACAGTGACCCTGCCACAGGTGATGCTTCCCATCATTCCGATTTTGATGGCACTAGACCTGACTGGGGCTGTTCTGGTGTACTGACTTTAACACAGGCGATGCTTCCTTTCAGTCAGTTTTTGATGGCGTTGGGCTTGACTGGGGCTGTTCTGGTGTATTGATCTTGTCATTATGTTTCCCATCATTCAGTTTTGGATGGCACTAGGCCTGACTGCAGCTGTTCTTGTTTTGATGATTTGACTTTGACACAGATGATGCTTCCTTTCATTTAGTTTTTGATGGCACTGGATCTGACTGGAAATGTCCTGGTGTATTGACTTTGACACAGGTAATGCTTCCTTTCATTTAGCTATTGATGGCACTGGACTATGACAGGAGCTGTTCTGGTGTATATTCACTTTGGCACAGGTGATGGTTGGCTCAGGCGATGCTCTCCATCATTCCATTACTAATGGTGCTGGATTTGACTGGAGCTGTTCTGGTGTACTGACTGGCAGAGGCGATGCTTCCTATCATGTTTTTAATGGTGCTGGACTTTACTGGGGCTGTTCTGGTAGACAGACTTTGGCACAAGCGAGATCGACTTTGGCACAGGCGATGCTTCCCATCATTCTGTTTTTGATGGCACTGGACTTGGCTGGAGCTGTTCTGGTGGATTGACCGACCTTGGCAAAGGTGATGTTTCCCTCTGTTACGGGGTATTGACTTTGGCAGTACCAAGGTTTCCCATCATTCCGAGTTTTATGGCCCCGGATTTGACCTAGACCTGTTCTGATGTACCGACTTCTGTAGTGGTGATACTTTCCATCATTCAGTGACAGTGTGGACTGGAACTGTTCTGGTGTATTGACCTTGTCACAGGTGATACTTCCCGTCATTCAGTTACTGACGGTTCAAGACTTGAATTATTCTGGCTCTTCTTGTACCTGGTCAAACAGAAGCAAGTCCCAAACTTAAAAAAATAATCTGCAAACTTTAATAGTGCATGATATTTATACGACAGGTAGAAATTAGCCAGCAGTGTGTGTGTGTGTGTGTGTGTGTGTGTGTGTGTGTGTGTGTGTGTGTGTGTGTGTGTGTGCGCGCGCGCGCGTGTGTGTGCGGGTGAATTAGAATTGTTTAAAACTAATTGGTTGCATAATTACATAATAGGTTGAATACAAGCACCTTAATTTTTTCATTACAAGATTTAGCACTATATAGTTCATATATTTATTATTATTACTATTATTAATATGATTATCAATCATTACTTACAGAGCAAGGTCTTGATGTGGAAGAATTCTCCAGGACAGCCCGACTTCTGAAGAGAACTCCTGGGTGATCCAGAGATGACTCCAATGTGATCCACATGACAGCCCCGTTGCTTTAGAGATGACTCCAATGTGATCCACATGATGACTAACAAGGTTAGGACCCATGTCGAACAAAGAGTGAGAAGGAAAAAAACTGAAGGAATGTTTGGAAAATTGAGGGGATGGCAGAATCAAAACCCATCATAACCACTGTCTCAAAGATGCCAGTCGGTGACAGTCACACTACCTCATGACCACTGTCCCAAAGATACCAGTCGGTGACAGTCACACTCTCTCATAACCACTGGACCAAAGATGAAGTCACACTCCCTCATGATCACTGTCCCAAAGAAACACTACCTCATAACCACTGTCCCAAAGATGGAAATCACACTACCTCATAACCACTGTCCCAAAGATGGAAATCACACTACGTCATAACCACTGTCCCAAAGATGAAAGTCACACTACCTCAACCACTGTCCCAAAGATGAAAGTCACACTACCTCATAACCACAGTCCCAAAGATGAAAATCACACTACCTCATAACCACAGTCTCAAAGCCTTTGTAGATGGCCACATTTTGAGGCACCAAGACATCACTGTCACCGAGATTGCTTTCCTTAGATCTCTTGCGATATTTTGTCCCTAGTTAACATTTTATTTTTTGTGTGGCTACATTTTATTTTTTGTGTGGCTAGTTTTTTTTTTTAAACTAAGTTTATTTTTGAATGCTATGCTAGTCTTGTTTTATTTCCTATTTTATTTTTGGTTATATTTTTTAAAGTTTTAAATCTTACTTTTGAATGCTATGCTAGTTTTGTTTTATTTATTTTATTTTTGGTTAATTTTTTTTAAAGTTTAAAATTTTATTTGTGAATGCTATGCTAGTTTTATTTCCTAATATTTTTGGTTATTTTTAAAAAGTTTATTTCATTTATTTTATGCTGTCCTATTCTATTCTATTCTAATCTATCTTTTAGCAAGGATCAGAGATGCAATCAGAAAATTGGTGCCCAGTGATAGTTTAAAGGCAACTGACAGCAGTTCAATGGCAAAAACGTCCTGAAAGAATTTTAGCGGCAAAAATCTGCAGGACCCAGACTCTGAATTCCTACCTTCTTAGACATTCCTCTGCTACGTCCCCCTGATGAAATGTGATAGGTTATTCAGACCACCTCTCTTGCATCAGAACTACCAGTGCTCTGGCTCAGTCCAGCAGGATCTGGAATTATGTGAATAAGTCTTCATGAACACTGAGAACTTTGGGGATAGCAGAATTATCCCTATTCTGAGAACTTTGCCGATAGCAGAATATCCCCATTCTGAGAACTTTGGGAATAGCAGGATATTCCCATTCTGAAAACTTTGAAGATAGCAGAATATCCCATTCTAAGAACTTTGGGAATAGTAATCATTCCCATTCTGAGATCTTTGGGAATAGCAGAATATTCCCATTCTGAAAACTTTGGAGATAGAATATCCCCATTCAAAGAACTTTGGGAATAACAGAATATTCCCATTCTAAGAACTTTGGGAATAGCAGAATATTCCCATTCTAAAAACTTCGGGAATAGCAGAATATTCCTACTCTAATAACTCAGGAATAGCAGAATATTCCCATTCTGAAAACTTAGGGAATAGCAGAACATCCCCATTCTAAGAACTTTGGGAATAGCAGAATATTCCCAATCTAATAACTTTGGGAATAGCAGAATATTCCCACTCTAAGAACTTCAGGAATAGCAGAATATTTCCACTCTAAGAACTTTGGGAATAGCAGAATATCCCCATTCTAAGAACTTTGGGGATAGAAGAATATCCTCATTCTAAGAACTTAAGGAATAACAGAATATTCCCATTCTAAGAACTTTGGGAATAGCAGAATATCCCCATTCTAAGAACTTTGGGGATAGAAGAATATCCTCATTCTAAGAACTTAAGGAATAACAGAATATTCCCATTCTAAGAACTTTGGGAATAACAGAATATTCCCATTCTAAGAACTTTGGGGATAGAAGAATATCCTCATTCTAAGAACTTAAGGAATAACAGAATATTCCCATTCTAAGAACTTTGGGAATAGCAGAATATCCCCATTCTAAGAACTTTTGGAATAACAGAATATTCCCATTCTAAGGACTTTGGGAATAGCAGAATATCCCCATTCTAAGAACTTTTGGAATAACAGAATATTCCCATTCTAAGAACTTTGGGAATAGCAGAATATCCCCATTCTAAGAGCTTTGGGAATAGCAGAATATCCCCAAAGAGCTTTGGGAATAGCAGAATATCCCCATTCTAAGAACTTTGGGATAGCAGAATATCCCCATTCTAAGAACTTTGGAAATAGCAGAATATTCTCATTAATAGAACTTTGGGAATAGCAGAATATCCCCATTCTAAGAACTTTGGAATAGCAGAATATCCCTATTCTAAGAACTTTGGGAATACCAGATTATCCCCATTCTGAGAACTTTGGGGATAGCAGAATATCCCCATTCTAAGAACTTTGGAATAGTAGAATATCCCCATTCTAAGAACTTTTGAGATAGAATATCCCCATTCTATGTACATTGGAATAGCAGAATATCCCCATTCTGAGAACTTTGGGGATAGCAGAATATCCCCATTCTAAGTACTTTGGGAATAGCAGAATATTCCCATTCTAAGAACTTCTGGAATAGCACAATATCCCCATTCTAAGAGCGTTAGGAATAGCAGAATATCCTCATTCTAAGAACTTAAGGAATAGAACATTCCCATTTTAATAACTTAGGGAATAGCAGAATATCCCCATTCTAAGAGCTTTGGGAATAGCAGATTATCCCCATTCTAAGAACTTAATAGAATATTCCCATTCTGAGAACTTTGGGAATAGCGGAATATCCCCATTCTAAGAGCTTTGGGAATAGCAGATTATCCCCATTCTAAGAACATAAGGAATAGCAGAATATCCCCATTCTAAGGAACTTTGGGAATAGAATATCCCCATTCTAAGAACTTTGGGAATAGCAGAATATCCCCATTCTGAAAACTAAGGTCTAACCTATTCCTGATGCAAAGTCCATGGAAACAAAGCTCTCTGGAGACTCTGTGGAAGCATTTCCTTCCTCCATCCCCATCCCTCCATTTAACAAAGGCCCAACCCAGCTAAACATCCATGCGGATCACAATATATTGCGTTTGTGGCGAGAAGGTCGAGGTTGATGGGAAGTTTCTGGTAACAAACAAAAACAGACTAATAAATATGACTAAATTTAGTAAGAGTAAGTAAGAGTAAGAGGTGCTTGAGGGGGAGAGAGAGAGAGAGAGAGAGAGAGAGAGAGAGAGAGAGAGAGAGAGAGAGAAAGAGAGAGAGAGAGAGAGAGAGAGAGAGAGAGAGAGAGAGAGAAAGAGAGAGAGAAGAGAGAGAGAGAGAGAGAGAGAGAGAGAGAGAGAGAGAGAGAGAGAGAGAGAGAGAGAGAGAGAAAGCTTGCGTGCGTGCGTGTAGGGTACGTATGTGAGCGCGCGATAGTCTCACTTTTAGTCGCAGAACGTTTTTGCAGCTTACGTTAAATTTGAGCTGCTCTCCCCAAGGAAACTGATGCGTTGCCACCAGAGCAATGCTACCCAATTTCCCCCCTTGTGTATTTGTTCCTGTACGAACGGGGTTTACTCCCATTTTTTCCCCTGGGGTAACGCTCTCGTTTCCTTGAGTTCTTTTCCAGGTGCTAGGTGTATTGCACACCGGACCTCGGGTTTATCATCTCAGCCACAAGACTAGTGTCCAGGTCACCTATAGGCTATAATGGTCCAACGTAGTGGATGGGAGGAAAAGCCTGGGATCAGATGGAAATCCAGCCAACAGTTTCGTGGTCGAGAGAAAGAGAGGAGGTGGGGGGAGAGAGAGTGAAAGAAAGGAGGGGAGAGAGAGAGAGAGAGAGAGAGAGAGAGAGAGAGAGGAGAGAGAGAGAGAGAGACAGAGAGAGAGAGAGAGAGAGAGAGAGAGAGAGAGAGAGAGAGAGAGAGAGAGCGAGCGAGCGAGCACGAGAGCGTGATGGTGTGTGCGTGCGCGTGAGTGTACGTGCGAGCGTGTATAGCTGCAAGCATGCACGCGTTTGTATTTTTCAAAGCTTACTTTCACTATGCACTAATTTGAAAGGTTATAAAAATACACGAAACAAAAAAGAGCTGTTAAATACTCAATGTTACATTCTGTTGTCAAATTGTGTTGTCCCAGTTTTCCCATCAATGAATGACATACTATAAGCTGGCAAAGCATCACAGAAAAGTCCCAATGACATCTGAATGATTAAGATCACATTGGTCAGGGCGCATACAACGTAATCTAACGGCAACAGCCAGCGTGAGTTTAAAATCTCTAATGAGTTGTCAAGAACATTTTCCCGCTTCAAGTCGTATGCAAACGCATGTTTAATCTTGCACATATGTTCAAAAAATAATCCATCCACTTTCACCGAAGCGTAGGCCTGCTACAGCCAGTGGTATGGACGACGCAACATACCCAGCACGCATCCTCCAACCTGGAGAGGGATGGACTCTGCCAGGTTCAGCTTGCCCAAATTGCATTGCCTGAAAGTTTCAGTGCAGTGCCTCCGACTCCTCAAGGAGTTATGGGAGAAGTTAATGCCAGCATTCTTTACAAGGCTTCACGATGTAACCTACCGCGAAGTTACGTATCAACATAATTTTTGTTACTTACAAAACATTAGAAGCATAATTTCGGTAGAGCTCGCGTAAAGAAACTGGCTTAGACAAATAAACATCCACTGTTTTCCGATAACAGAAAACTGCCCACGTAAAAAAAAGTAAACGCGCGTTTCCAAGTTTCTTTACACTTGTTTGCATCATTTTGTTGTTTTGACAGCTTGGCGGCAAACAGACTATGAAAAATAAAACCTTAATTTAGCTCCGAAAAACCCGAGTGACTCAAATGCTAATAAAAGTGGAAGGACTACCTTTACTTTTGTAGTGACACAGCTGGCTGAGCTGCACTTGAATGGTTGTCAGGTTTTCCAAATACTGGCTTCTTAAGTTTAAAAGGGATATCTTGACTGAAATACTGTCACGTCAAAACCACCGGCCTAAATTTTGGAATTTAAAGCGGGTGTCGGGTAAGACATTCACCACTGGTAGTCGTTAGCATATTGATTAGTCTTTATGTTGAAAGAAAAATATTACTAACCTTTGTATTGATTGAAACAATGTGCGCGCAGATTATCACTTTCAATTAATTTGGAACATTGTTGGAAGGCGGCAAAGAAAAACAAATGGCAACACAAATCAATCTCACTTGCAATATGAATTCGTGCTCACATCACCGGAACGGTCCACCGCGCATGTCAGGTCTCAGGGTGGGATAACTCTGTGCTCAACTGGCAGCAGGCAGCTAGTTCTATACTTGTCCTAACAGTGACGAACATTGGAATTTTTAGTGGTTAGTGTGTCGCGCTCGTGATTTATGGCCCAGGATCGAGCCCAGTTTCAAGACACCACCACAGAATATCTTGTGCATACGTTAAAAACCGATTTGCCTTTTGGAAGAGTAGGCCATTCGTGCCGATAACGGATGATAATTTTCTTTTAAAAAATGCACTGTTGTGTTTAGACGTCATGCCCAAGGTCGGAGTGCAACTACCTTAATGGTGGGCAAAAACGGTCGCATATGCAAAAGTTCTCACCATTGCTGAACATCGAGCTCTAGCCGAGAAATAAACACAAAGGTCCCATTCTAACTGTGCAGACAAAGCAAATTGCACACATGACAAACCCGTCTAACCTACAAGAGTCACTATGGCCCGTAACCTGTACAACCTGGAAAGGTATGGGTTCAGCCATATTCAGCTTGCTCAAGACACTACCTGAAGACTTCTAGTACCCCAACATCGAGTTAAGTCGAAGTCGAGTCACAGGAGAGGAAGCATACGGAAATCTTGCCCCGTCTTGATAATCTATGCAACCTTTTAGAATCCGCAATGAAACGAAATTCTATAAGTCTTCTTGCTTTTCGAAAATTTGAACAGGTAAAAAAAATCATGATTATTAAACAAATAAGCATCGTAAAAAAAAAAAGAAGTAATAGTTACCTGTTGCCCCATGTCAAAATGCCCAACGACGACAACGCGTAGTGTTGTACCGCTTGTCGCTCTGAAGAACTGGTTGTTGCCACCGTCAGATGAAGAGTGTGGGCCGGTATTGCAGCACTTGTACTCAATCCTTCGTGAGCGAATAATCATTTTACCGATGCATCACGGGACACTTGTCACACGAGAACCACTTGTCACACGAGCTCTCACGTTCTCTCTCTCTCTCTCTCTCTCTCTCTCTTTTGTTGTTAGTTGGGTGTTATTTTGGGGAGTTTGCTATTATTTTTGTTGTTGTTTTGTTTTGGGTTTTTTGTTGTTTGTTACGTTTCGATAGTCCCTAATCAGGGCAAGGGCTGGATGAAAAGAAAATGTGAATGCTTATCGGTAACGCTTGAAAAAAAAAAGATTATTCATCCATTCATCAATTCATTCTGTCTGACTGGGTGGCTTTCTGTAGTAGTAAGGCTGGATGGGTGTGGACAGGCTGGCTGACACGCCCTGTTGCTGATTCCTGGGTCAGCATTCAGCCTTGGTATAGCAACAGTGTCATCGCCTTCTCCTCTGGTCTTCCGTGATGCTAGGTGGTTTTTCCTTGAGGCAAGGCACTTAAGCTCATATCCAGAGTTACTGGTAAACCAACTAGAATGATGCTGGTCAAACTCCATGTTTATTCTCCCCCCCCCCCCCACCCACCCCATGTGGACCGGTGGTCTAGAGGTAACACACCTGCCTAGAAAGGGAAAAGTCAGGGTCAGAAGTGTACGGTAGTTTTGATCCCCATTCGGGCCCGAAACTTTTCCTCCATCGATTAGACCGTGAGAGGTGGTCTGGATGAGACGATCAACCGAGGTCCCGTGTGTTACACATACTTATTTAGCGCACGTAAAAGAACCCACGGCAACAAGAGTTGTCCCTAGCAAACTTCTCTAAAAATAAAAAGAGCCACTCTGATAGGGAAACAAATGCAGTTGCAAACAGGAAAAAAAAAAAAAGAAGGGTGGCGCTGCTCTTGTGGTGATGCGCTCTTCCTGGGAAGAGCAGCCCGAATTTCACGCAGAGAAATCTGCCGCGACTTTCAGTGGTATAAAATACAAAATAAAATAAAATGAAATGAAGTCGGAATGCGGCTACCTTCATGGTGGGCAAAAAACGGTCGCATACGCAAAATCTCTGCTTTGGTGAACCTCGGAGCTCTAGCTGAGGAATGAAAGAAAAAAAAAGAAGAGAAAAAAACACCTTGATATTTGAAAGAATATGTTCTCACAGCAGCAACAATTCCTGCCTATATCCAGAAGAGATCACTCAAAAAAAGGAGAAGGAGGAGGAGAAGGAGGAGGAGAAGGAAGAGAGGGAGAGAGAGAGAGAGAGAGAGAGGGAGGGAGGGAGAGGAGGGAGAGAGAGACAGAGAGAGAGAGAGAGAGAGAGAGAGAGAGAGAGAGAGAGACTTTCGCCAACACTTTCTCTTTACACAGTTATCCCTTTCACTCTGTTAAACACGGCGAAAAGCAGTATTTTTATTCGATTACTAGAAATGGACACTGAAAATGCTGGTCTTCCCTTTTTATTCAGTCCCCGCTCCCTCACTCTTCTAGGATGTCAAGATTCCCTGTAAAGCCTCACGAGTTAACTACTATGGGACTACCCTTAGAGGAAAGTACTCGAGTGTCTGTCAAAGCCTCTTAGCGGAATGAACTCCCAATCCCGATCTCTTTGGCCTGATTCTGTGAATGGTTTTTGAAAAGTTGTAGTTTTCGTGGGAAGTATTTTCGCGTGCTTTGCTGAAGATTGAATGAGGTTGGATACGTGTGTGTGTGTGTGTGTGTGTGTGCGTGTGCGCGTGCGTGTGTGTGTGTGTGTGTGTGTGTGTGTGTGTGCGGCGCGTGGGCATGTGTGTGTATGCGTGCATGAGTGTGTGTGTACAAACACGCAAACACACACGTAAACACACACGCACACACACACATGATATCGTGCTTGTGAGCGCGCTCAAATTCGTGTACCAAAAGCTCCTTTTAACCATTTGAAAAAACCCACAGATAATAATTGCAGGTTCTTTGACAAAAGGACACCATCTCAGCTTACCGTTTTTCTGAAAAAAAAAGTTTTGAAAAAAATATACAGTAAAAACACAATAAAGGTTTGATATGTTAGCAAAAAGCGTGCAAAAAAGTGCTTTGATTACAAATGATTAATGAGAAATGTTAGTGTGCTTGTAATTGGTTTACCTTGTCGAAATTCAAAAGTTATTTCCCTTCAAGTTAGATAGAAATAATCACTAAATACGTGCTCACACACACACATACACACGTGCACGCGCGCGCGCGCAACACACACACACGCGCGCGCGCGCGGGCGCACGCATGAACGCACGCACGCGCGCGCGCACACACACATATACACACACAGGTGCGCGCATACACAGTACACATACACACACACGTGTGTGTGCAGATTCACGCACACACACACACACACACACACACGCACACACACACGCGCGCGCGCGCATATACCACAGTAAGAGAGAGAGAGAAGAGAGAGAGAGAGAGAGAGAGAGAGAGAGAGAGAGAGAGAAGAGAGAGAGAGGAGAGAGAGAGAGAGAGAGAGATTTACCATCAAGTCACTTCTGACTGTGAGAGGTTTGTATCCCTTCTACTCTCTTTTCTTGTATCTGCATGCCTATTATTCCCCATCCCTGTGTCTGCTCTTGTCTCTGTCTCTGCTTGTCTGTCTGTCTGTCTGTCTGTCTCTGCTTGTCTGTCTGTCTGTCTGTCTGTCTGTCCCTGTCTCCTTCCATTTTTATCTCTCCGTTTGTCTGTCTGGGTCTCATTCTCTGTCTATTTCTGTGTATGTACGTCTCTCTATCTCTTCGTGGGTGCATGCGCTTGCTTGTTTGCTTGTTGTGTGTGTGTGTGTGTGTGTGTGTGCGTGCGTGGTGTGTGTCCGTTCATCCGTCGTCTGTCCGTCCAACTGTCTGTCTGTCTGTCTCTATATAAATAAATAAATAAATATATATAATATATTATATATATATATATAATTATATAATATATAAATATAAATCCTTTACCTTTACTTGAAATTATTAGTTGTGGTTGTTAAAGAAAGCCCTTTCTCAGGGCAAGGGCTAAAAGAAAAAAACAACCCAACATATGTCAATACTTAGAGTAGCCCTTGGGAGGAAAGATAATATCTCTCTCTCTCTCTCTCTCTCTCTTTCTCTCTCCCTCCCTCTATGCCTTCCTTCCTTGCATTCTCTCCTCAAACCAGGGGGGTCAAGGCCACAGAGTATGATTTGCATGTGAATGGAACAAGGAATGCGTACATAGTGAAACTGACAAAGCCTCGTGTCTGAAGCCAGACAGTCAAGGCCACGAGAGCACGGACTGCACGTGAAAAGATCGAGGAATGCGGAAATAGTGAAATTGACAACGCCCGCCTCCGGCTCAAACCAGACGGTCAAGGTCACAGAGCATGCATTGCACGTGCACTAGACGAGGAATGCGGAAGTAGTGAGACTGATAACAATGCCTTCGCCCCTGGGCCAGACGGTCAAGGTCACATGAGCGCGGATTGCACGTGAAAAGACCAAGGAATGTGGAAGTAGTGAAACTGACAACCCAGTTGGACGTGTCAGGCCAGACGGTCAAGGTCACAGACCATGGAGTGCACTTGAACTAGACAGGAATGCAGAAATAGCCAAGTTGACATTGCTGTCTGTCTGTGTGTGTGTGTGTGTGTGCCTGTGTGTGTGTGTGAGTGTGTGTAGTGTGTGATCTTTCTGCTCTCGTCGCCATTTCTCTTGTTTAGCTCTCTGTCTCTTTTTTTTATCTCCTTTCTATCATTTTGACTATTTTGTTGTTGTTGATTTTCCTGACATTGTTTATGCGTGCTTACTTTTTGGCATTTATTTTGTTTCCATATTGTTTGTTCATTTTGTTTGTTTTAGTAAAACAGTAGAGTAGCAAGTAGTAGTATAGTATAGTTGATAGTAGTCTGCATTGTGTTATGCGTGTGCTTAGTGTGTGTTGTGGAGTTGTGTTGTGTGTTTGTGTGTGTGTTCTGTGTGTGTAGGTTGTGTGTAGTGTGTGTATGTGTGTGTAGGTTAGGGTGTGTGTAGTTTGGGTGTGTGTGTTGTGTTGTGTGTGTATGTTGTTGTGTGTGTAGTGTGGTGGTGTGTGTGTGTAGTGTGGGTGTGTTGGTAGTGTGTGTGTGTGGTGTGTGTTTTGTGTGTGAGGTGTGGTGTGTGTGTGTGTAGGTGTGGGTGTGTGTGTGTAGGTGTGTGTGTTGTGTTGTTAGGTGTGGTGTGTGGGTGTGTGTGTGTGTAGTGTGTGTGTGTGTGTGTGTGTGGGTGTGTGTTGTAGGTGTGGGTGTGTGTGTGTGTGTGTGTGTAGTGTGGGTGTGTGGTGTAGGTGTGTGTGTAGTGTGGGTGTGGTGTGTGTGTGTGGTGTGTTGGTGTGTGTGTGTTGTAGGTGTGTGTGTGTAGGTGTGGGTGTGTGTATGTTGTGTTGTGTGATGTTGTGTGTGTGTGTGTGGTGTGTCTTCAATTTTACGTCTTTAAACTTAAAGTGATATTAGACGTGTGTGTGTGTGTGTGTGGGGGGGGGGGGGGGTGTATGTGTGTGAGTATGTGTGTGTGTGTGTGTATGTGTGTGTGTGTGTGTGTGGTGTGTGTGTGTGTGTGTGTGTGTGCCATAGCCTTCCTTTTAGACGAATATGCATTTTATTCTCTGAATATATTAAAAAAATTCGTTTATATCGAGGATAATGGGATAAGCACTTATGGCTTTTTTACATCCAGTCCCCGTGTGTATGTGGTTTTGTAAATTCTGTCACCTGTTTCCATCGGCACACAATGGCCTACTCTTACGAAATCTACGATATTTGTATGTGTTATTGCCGTTGTTTTTGCTTTTTCTGTTTTTATTATTTTAAAACACATTGTTTGTTTGTTTTTTTTGGTCATTATGATTGCGATTAGTTGAGGCTTATTTTAAAAAAAATGTTTGGGGGGTGGTGGTGGTTCAGTTTTATGGCTTGATGTGCGGTTTTTGTTAAAATATCATGATCTAATCCCTATAGTCCTTCGGATGAGACTATAAACCGAGGCCCCGTGTGCGAACGCACGCAGAACATCTTGCGCACACGTTAAATCATGTTCCGCTTTTCGTAAGAGTAGGCCATTGTGTGCCAGTTGGAACAGATGACAGAATTTACAAAACCGCATACACACGGGGACTGGATGTAAAAAACACATACGTGCTTATTCAATTATCCTCGATATAAAAAAATAAATAATAAAAATAATAAAATAGTGGAGTGGACTGGAAGCACATGCGCGCTTATTCATAATCTTCAAAATAAAATTTTTGTTGGCCTTACTTTGCCTTGCCTTGCATTGCATTGCTTTCCCATGTCTTTCCTTTCCTTGCCTTAGAATGTTATGCCATACCATGCCATGCCTTGCCTTGCCATAACAAATGCCTTACCATGCCATTCCATGCCATGCCATGCCTTTCCTTTCCTTGCCTTAGAATGTTATGCCATGCCATACCATGCCATGCCATGCCATGCCTTACCTTGTCATGCCATGCCATGCCATGCCTTGCCATGCCATAACAAATGCCTTACCATGCCATTGCATGCCATGCCTTTCCTTTCCTTGCCTTAGAATGTTATGCCATGCCATGCCATACCATACCATGCCATGCCATGCCATACCATGTCATGCCATGTCATGCCATGCCTTGCCATGCCATACCATGCCATATCGTGCCATGCCTTGCCTTGCCTTGCCTTACCTTGCCCTTCTCACGAGCTCCCAAAAACAATCAAGGTAAAGCAAAACACACGGTCTGTGATCACTCACACTCTGTGTGCTGATGACAAGTCTGGCACCTACACTGGCGCCAGTCGGGTACGGTTAGTGTTGACAGAGCAACACGGAGACAGACTTGCTGAACAATGACTGCAGTGGACGAGGTTTTGAACTCGCCGCTTTCTCTCGAAGCAGGCTCCGTGCTATTCCAGCATCATGTGCCGACCAGAAACTGTGTGTGTGTGTGTGTTGTTGTGTGTGTGTGTGTGTGTGTGTGTGTGTGTGTGTGGTGTGTGTGTGTGTGTGCCAAACTGCATCAAAACACTCTAGCAGATTGATAATTGAAGGATTGTTGTTGCTGTTGCTGCTTTGTGTTGTTGTTGTTGATGATGATGATGATGTTAATGCTGATGCTATTTGAGGGGTGTTATTGTTGTTGCTGCTGCTGCTGCTCTTGTTGTTGTGTTGTTGGTTTTTGTTCTGGGTTTGAAAGGAAGCAAATTCATAAAACCACCTCAAATTTCATGCTTTAATGAGCATTTGTGAATAGTGAGTGAAGAACAACACCCAATTAACATTTGATGGCAGGCAACAACATGGAAGATAATCAACAGGTAACATTTTAAAAGAAAACTGTACACATTATTATTATTCATTTTATCAAAACAATTCACTGAAGTAAAAACCATAACCAAAAACAAAAAACATAAAAAAATCGAAATCCATTCTTGTACATGTGCAACATTTTCTTCACTTCAATTCAAGGGGGCCTTTTTCAGTGCAAACGTTTACCTGGCGTTTTCTCGAAATGTTTGCCTTGGAAATTTCATCTGTTAAAAGATGTTATTACTACTCTGTTGTCTCCACCACCACCACTTCACCCTTACCTTACATTTTAGCATCTCTACCTAAAAACACCACGTCAGGGCAACAAGAGAGTGGTCACTAGCAAAGACATACAGAATAAACCCCACTCGCACAGAAAACAAAACAACAACAACAAAATATTTATCTTGTCCCAGGCAAAGACCTTTTAAAAAAAAAGCACCACACTCGTACAGGGAAAGTATAGTAATCCTTGTCCAGACAGGAAAATATACCAACAAAAATGGATGGCACTGCTCTTGTGGCGGCGTGGATCTCCCGGGGGAGGGGGTGGGGGGGTGGGTGGAGGGTGGGGGGGGGGGGACGCAGCCCATATTTCGCCGCAGACAAAAAATAATCTGCTGTGTCCTGAAAGAGATATACAAGGTGGATCGGTGGTCTAGATGTAACGCGCCTGTCTAGAAAGCAAAAATCCGGGTCGGAAGTGTGCGGTGGTTCGAATCCCGTTTGGACCCGAAACTTCCCCCCCCCCCCCATCCATTAGACCATGAGTGGTGGTCTGGGCGCTAGTCTTTCGTATGAAACGATAAACCGAGGTCCCGTGTGTTACACATAATTATTCAGCGCACGTAATAGAACCCACGGCAACAAGAGAGTCGTCCCTGGCAAAATTCTGTAGAAAAAAGCCACTCTGATAGGGAAACAGATACAGTTGCAGACGGGGAAAAAAAGGGTGGCGCTGTTCTTGTGGCAACGCGCTCTCCCCCGGGAGAGCGGCCCGAATTTCACGCAGAGAAATCTGCCGTGACTTAAAAGTAGTATAAATGAAATAAATGAAATGAAATACAATGCAACACACAATACAGCACAATACAAAACAAAACACAATGACTACAACCTAACCATAACACCGCCACAACAACCCACAAAATACTTTCTTATCTCATCATCCAACCACAAAATACTGTCTTATGTCATCATTCATACAATTACCATCCCCACCATTATGAAAGCTGTGCTGTTTCTGGATTTAAAAAAAACAAAAAAACTTAAGCCAACACGCCCATAAACAAAACAAACAAGAACAGAAAGAAAATAACAGAAAAGCAAAGAATGGAGTAGGAAGGACGGGGATGGAGAATCAATGTCAGTTTGGGAAGAGAAGGACGTTGCACAACAGACCATCAATGGAAAGCCTGGGAGTTAATCTTTTCCATTGAGTCAGTGCGATCCACGGGTGTGTCCTTCCCTCCCAACAACATAGCAGTCTGTCTGTCAGTGTGTGTGTGTGCGTGCGTCTGTCATTGTGTTAAAAACTAGCAGTCTGCCTCTCAGTGTGTTAAATACTGGCAGTATGTCTGTCAGTGTGTTAAATACTGGCAGTATGTCTGTCAGTGTGTTAAATACTGGCAGTCTGTCAGTCACTGTGGAAAAACTAGCAGTCTGTCTGTCTGTCTTTGTGTTAAAAACAAGCAGTCTATCTGTCAGTCTCTTAAAAATTGGCAGTGTGTCTGTTTGTCAGTTAAAATAACTACCAGTCTGTCTCTCAGTCTGTCAGGAGGAAACCAAATCTATCACCTTCCCGTTTTTTAAAGCCCCACTTCTCTGGTATTTTTGCCTCTGGTGGTCCTGTTCCACTATCCTTAGTCCACCCACCCCCCCCCTCCATCTCTGTCTGCCCCTTTACCCCCCCCCCCCCCCCCCCCCCATTTCTTTTGGTCTCTTGTCCTCTCTCAGGCATCTCAAAGCCCTCTTCTATACAAAACTCTTGTCCACACGCTGTCGACTCTTAAATTTGTATCTGATAGGATAACAGTTACCGGGTTAGAGAGCGAGAGAGAGAGAGAGAGAGAGAGAGAGAGAGAGAGAGAGAGAGAGAGAGAGAGAGAGAGAGAGAGAATGAGAGAAAGAGAGAAGAGAGAGAGAGAGAGAGAGAGAGAAGAGAGAGAGAAGAGAGAGAGAGAGAGAGAGAGAGAGAGAGAAGAGAGAAAGAGAGAGAGAGAGAGAGAGAGAGAGAGAGAAGAGAATGAGAGAAAGAGAGAGAGAGAGAGAGAGAGAGAGAGAGAGAGAGAGGAAAGAAGAGAGAGAGAGAGAGAGAGAGAGAGAGAGAGAGAGAGAGAGAGAGAGAGAGAGAGAGAGAGAGAGAGAGAGAGAGAAGAGAGAGAGAGAGAGAGAGAGAGAGAGAGAGAGAGAAAGTTGCGTATAACCGAATTTAACAATGCCTGTCAAAGACAGCCAAAGAAAAATAAACTTGCACACACACACACAAGCACGCGCGCGCACACACCCCCCCCCCCCCCCCCCACCCCACCACACACACACACACACACCAACACACCACACACACACACAACACACACACACACACTAACACAACATAACACCAAATTTTTCAATATACCCCGATATAAAAGAATAAAAACCAAAACAAAATCCCCAACACGTACTATAACCCACACCCACCCATACCCCACACACTAATAACATACACACTAACACACACACACACCACACGCACAAACACAACACACACACACGAATACACACACACTAACACACGCACACACACACACACTACCCCTCCACCCCCCCCCCCCCCCCCCCCTCCCACACACAACACATACAGGGACAGAGAACTGAGTCAAGCTGAGATTCATTTACAACATTTTCCCGTTCTCTCCTTCAGAGAAATTGGCTAGAGAGACTGCAAAATGGAGTTGATAGCCCTGCAAATTGGGCAGAGGACGTCGCTACAGGCCTGGTGTTTTAACTGGGTCTTTGCCACTCGTTTTCTTCTGCTTTTTTCTTTCTTTCTTTTCTTTCTTTCGTTGGTCCCTTTGTTTGTTCGTTTGTTTGTTTGTGTTTTTTCTTGCTTCTTTGTTTCCTCCTTCTGTCGTTTCTGTATTTTTTCTTTCTTTCTTTCTTTCTTTCCCTTTTTTTCTTTCTTTCTTTCTTTCCTTTCTTTCTTTCTTTCTTTCTTTCTTTCTATTCTACTTTCTTTCTTTCCCCCTCTTTTTTTTTCTGTGTTTGTTTTTTTGTTTGTTTGTTTCTTTCTTTCTGTCTTTCTGCCCTGTCTTTTCCTGTCTTTTCTTTTCTTTCTTTTTTTCATGAATTCTTTCTTTCTTTTTTACTTTCTTTTTTGTTTGTTCATTTCTTTCGTTCGTCCTTTCTTTCTTTTCTTTTTTCTGGTCTTTTCTTTCTTTGTTTGTTTGTTTGTTTGTTTCTTTTTTCTTTCTTTCTTTCTTTTTTTCTTGTTCATTTCTTTCGCTCGTCCTGTTTTTCTTTCTTTTTTTCAGTTAGAGCTTTGGTGTGTCAGTCAATCAGGCAAACAGGCAGACAGGCAGACAGGCAACTTCAAATTTGCGGAGGAAAAAAAATCTGTATGAGAAAATAGGTTCAAAAGCTCTTTTAATTTCTGACTTTAGAACAAAAAAACCCATTCAGTTTTTTTGTTTTAGCAGAAGATGATTTTACAATGAGCCACGTGATGCGGACTGCTTCATCTGCATAAAGTCATTATCAGATGATAAAGGGGAATGTCGATACTAATTGAAAACGGATTTAGCTGCAAACAAAACTCACACAACACACACACACTACACACAAAAAACACACACACACACACACACCACACACACACACACACAACACACACACCCACACAAAAACACACAAAAACACACACCACACACACACACACACACACCCCTCACACACACACACACACAAAAACACACACACACACACACACACAATAGGCACGCAAAGCATACACGCGCGCGCGTGAACGCACCACGGGTACACACACACAGATACCCCCTCCCCCCCCCCCCCCACACACACACACACACACACACACACACACAAACAGACCCCACACACACACAAACAATCACACACACAAACACAAACAAACAGACACACACACACGCTCACTCGCGCATGCATGTACACACGCGCATGCACACGAAAACTCATTTGTGACGTTTTCATGTTAGTCACTCTGGCATTGGAATTGGCTGGCTCCAGCCTCTCCGGAATGGAGCTGATAGCCCTTGAAATTGACCGTAGGACGCTGCCACAGGTCTTGCATTTCCACTTCTTGTGTGTGTGTGTGTGTGAGTGTGTGTGTGTGTGTGTGTGTGTGTGTGTGTGTGTGTGTGTGTGTGTGTGTGTGTGTGTGCGCGCGCGCCTCATCCTCCCTGACGTTCCTGTCCCGCTGTTCCCACGTCACTCATTTCAATCTCTCCACCCCTAGCCATAGTCATAATCCGCTGTGTCACATCCTCAGGGTCAGAAAATCCGCAGGGATCCTAATCAATGTCAGGCTGCCGTGAGGCCACCAGTCAGAGGGGTCCCTTTCGTGGTGTTCGGTGGTGCCTGTTCTGAGTTAACATACGCAGGATATCACATACTAAGTCCATGACTAACGACAGTATTAGCTCAGTCGCGGAGCCAGACTGAGTGGGACCACGACAACGGCCTTCCAACGACTTCTTCCATGAACGGGATAGCCTAAGTGGTTAGAACATTGCGCTCGCAATCTGACAACCCGGGTTCGATTCCGGTTCAAGGGGATATATTCCCCTGGAGTTAACATCAGTGCAGACTCCACTCTCCCCAGAAGTCCTTGGGTTGAGACTATAATCCGAAGCCCCGTGTGCGAACGCACGCAGAACATCTTGCGCACACGTTAAAATCCTGTTCCGCTTTTCGTAAGAGTAGACCATTGTGTGCCGGTGGGAACAGATGACAAATTACAAAACCGCAT
>CM054139.1:28146542-28154042 GCA_028751875.1 Rapana venosa
GTGTGCGTGTGCCTTTATTTCTTTTCTTTTTTTCCTTTTACCTCAAGGATAATGGAATAAGAACTCATGTGCTTTTTCCATCCAGTCCCCGTGTGTATGCAGTTTTGTAAATTTTGTCCATCCGTTCCCATCGGCACACAATGGCCTACTCTTCCGAAAAGCGGAACGGATTTTAACGTGTGCGCAAGATGTTCTGCGTGCGTTCACACACGGTTCGCGTGTGTATGAGTGTGTATGTGTGTGTGTGTGTGTGCGTGCGCGCGCGCGTATGTGTGTGTGTGTTTGTGCGTGTGTGTGTGTGCGCGCGTGCGTGCATGTGTGCGTGCACGCGCGCAGGCGTGTGTAGCAGAGTAACAGCTCGACTCTAACCTTGTCCCGAGCTGAACAAGCAATCTGTAATTACTTTTATTTCAGCATACTGGCATCAGCAACTTCAACAGAACTGCAATGCTGCCCAGAGGGGCGAGAGAGACAGAGAAGGAGAGAGAGAGAGAGAGAGAGAGAGAGAGAGAGAGAGAGAGAGAGAGAGAGAGAGAGAGAGAGACAGAGACAGAGGACAGAGAGACAGAGAGACAGAGAGACAGAAGGAGAACAAGGCACAGAAAGACACAGAGAGAGAGACAGAGACAAGAGAGATAGAGAGATAGAGAAAGAGAGAGAGAGAGAGAGAGAGAGAGAGAGAGAGAGAGAGAAAGAGAGAGAGAGAGAGAGAGAGAGAGAGAGAGAGAGAGAGAGAGAGAGAGAGAGAGAGAGAGAGAGAAGAGAGAGAGACATACAGAGAGAGAGAGAGAGAGAGACAGAGACAGAAGAGAAGAGAGAGAGAAGAGAGAGAGAGAAGAGAGAGAGAGAGAACAAGGACAGAAAGACAAAGAGAGAAGAGAAGAGACAGAGAGAGAAAGAGAGATAGAGAAAGAGAGAGAGAGAGAGAGAGAGAGAGAGAGAGAGAGAGCAGGAGAAGAAAGAGAGGACAGAGAGAGAGAGAGAGAGAGAGAGAGAGAGACAGACAGACAGACAGACAGACAGAGAGATAGATAGATAAAAAGAGAGAGAGCTGCTTGACACAGTGTTTTTGAAGCATAATTGTATTTTGTTACACTTGAGGCAATAAAATGTCCGTTGAACATGTGACAAGTTGACAGCGCTAGCGTTGTGTTTATTCACTTTAAACACATTATCAAAACCCGAAAATCTCTTGCGATTGTGCAGATAAAAAACCAACAAAAAACAAACACAAACCTTCAGTTCTGATGATTTGTTGATGGGACAACACCATACTGTTGTATAGTTGTTTGTATAACTTATCAAGATTATGTCATCGTGAAATATTTTGCTCACACGTTCTAAGTAACATCTCTTGTCTGACGATGTACATGGAGACACATCAAGTTCCCTTTTTTTGTTGTTGTGGTAATAATCCCATTTACAACAGTTTGTGTATTGTTTCACACTGAGACTTTTTGTGGCCGTCAGAAGTGGTTTCATATTATAAGCATAATGATGTTTTGTCTTTACTGAACGGCAAACTTAATTAT
This sequence comes from Rapana venosa, assembly GCA_028751875.1. Lineage (NCBI taxonomy): Eukaryota > Metazoa > Mollusca > Gastropoda > Neogastropoda > Muricidae > Rapana > Rapana venosa. The sequence goes on from CM054139.1 coordinate 28,148,075, forward strand.
ATCTAAAATAGCAACCGTCTTTTATCCTGCACTAAAAAAAAACAACCCCAGGTCGATTTAAGAAGAAACTCGGATAATCAAATAATGCCGTTTTGTGCGGACTTTTTGAGGCATTAAAGGGACACTCAAAAGCTTGTTTATTCATTTTTTTACAAACAGCTTACACATTGGGAACTAGGTTGTGTCAATACAACTTGTTTTTTGAGAGGTGGAAAAACGTTTTGTTTGGTTTCTGTGTTTACTCATCCTTGCTCTTTGATTGTATTTAAACGTTTATGTTTTGCACTTTGGTAAAAAAAAAAAATTGACAAAACTTCATTTTACATCCTCATTTTTTTTAAAGAAATATTTTGGTTGAATCTTAATTAACACGAAGCAGAAAGGAACCGAGATTTAGATAAAGTTCACATTTATTTTGGAAAAAAAATCCACATAGATTGAAGTATGTTTGGTTCCTAATCTGTTTTTGTTCCATGACAGTAGTTGAACATCTTGCATATGTTGTAAAGTTTTCTCACTGTGAACAATTGTAGCCCAATCTGTGCAAAAGAAGTTTGACATAGCCTATTGCCTTGCTTAATAATGTGTTAATGTTTTTTTGGGTGCTACAGTTCTGATGTTCAAGCCACCACCGACACACCCGCTCAAGAGGACCTTTCCCCACCCACTGGAGTTAACATAGTACTGAATCCATTACCCCAAATGTCCTTTGATGAGACTGAATCCATTACCCCAAATGTCCTTTGATGAGGCTGAATCCATTACCCCAAATGTCCTTTGATGAGACTGAATCCATTATCCCAAATGTCCTTTGATGAGACTGAATCCATTATCCCCAAAGTCCTTTGGATGACACTGACTCCATTACCCCAAAAGTCCTTTGGATGAGGCTGACTCCATTACCCCCAAAAGTCCTTTGGATGAGACCGAGTCAATTACCCCAAAAAGTCTTTCGGAAGAAACTATAGATTGAGAAGGTCCTGTGGGACGAACGCACGCAGAACACTAAGTGCACGCATTTAACACCCGTTCCACCTTTCGGAATAGTAGACCATTTCGTGCCAATAGGAACGGATGACCAAACAAAAAACAAACAAACAAAAAAAGAAACCCCCGAATACACAACCATTGACGCTGGGGGCAACAGCAAAGTGAGAGGCTGTATGACCAGTGGATTTCCCACTCATGGAATCCCACTTTACAGCTTAGTCTTTAGTGATCGACTATGACTCTCTGACTAGGAGGCTTGACTCGCACAGTCCTTAATGTGCTGCAGCCCTGGGGGGTAGCTGGCCTTTGGAGAACATCTCCAACGCTGACTGTTCTTATGCCCACTTGGCCGAGAGAGTGGGGATGTATTGTGGGCAAGGCATCTCCACTATAATCAAATTTCTGCCCAATTTCCGAAACAGCAGCTGCCTCCTCTGCTGTTTTGGAGGTCATCGTCGAACACGACGGACAAACATATCATGTGTAGACATCATCCCCGAAGTCGGAATGCGGCTACCTTAATGGTGGGTGGGAACGATCGCGTACGCAATAATCGCACTGGAGGTGAACCTTGAACCTTCAGCAGAGGAGCGAAAGACAAAAGAAGATGTAAAGATTGTTGTTCTAGAAGATGGACAGTTGATTTTCCTTCATTATTGTGCGTAATAACTCTTCTGTTTTAATTAATTGTAGTTGGTGATGTAAATAAAAGCTTTAACTGAGGAGTATGTGTGTGTTGTGTGTGTATGTGTGTGTGTGTGTGTGTGTGTGTGTGTGTGTGTGTGTGTGTATGTTGTGTGTGTGTGTGTGTGTGTTTTATGTTTGTTGTGTGTGTGTGTGTGTGTGTGTGTGTGTATGTATGTGTTTGTGTGTGTGTGTGTGTGTGTGTTGTGTTTGTGTTGTTTTTGTGTTGTGGTGTGTGTGTGTGTGTGTGTGTGTGTGTGTGTGTGTGTGGTGTGTGTGTGTGTGTGTGTGTGTGTGTGTGTGTGTGTGTGTTATTTGTTTTGATATCGACGCAATATAAAGTTGTTGATGCTCTCTCTCTCTCATCTCTCTGTGTTTGTGTGTGTGTTGTGTGTGTGTGTGTGTGTTGTGTTTGTGTGTGTGTGTGTTTTGTGTGTGTGTTTTGTGTGCGTATTTGTGTGTGTTCTGTTGTGCTGCGCCCTGCTCTGAAACCTGCTTGTTCCTCAGCAATGATGGTCTCTACTTGTGGCTTCAGTCTATTCAATATTATCTGCAGCATGACCTTGCTTGGGTGGCATATGAGGCTGATTGTGCGGTAATTATGGCATTGTTGTAGATTTCCTTTCAACCTCAGAATACTATGTGAGCGGTATCTTGAACATCAACAAGACCTTTACCACGTATTTATCGATTTTAAGAAGGCATTTGACAGGGTGTGGCATGCAGCTTTGTGGGCAACCATGAATTTGTACAGCATCAATGCAAACCTGATCAGAGTCACCAAACAGCTGTACAGCGAGGCCACCAGTGCAGTGTACTACAACAACAACATTGGAGAATGGTTTCGAACAACAGTTGGAGTAAGGCAAGGCTGTCTACTCTCACCCACTCTTTTCAACATCTTCCTTGAGAGAATCATGGCTGATGCACTGGAACATCATGAAGGATCAGTCAGCATTGGTGGCAGAACGATCACAAACCTCCGCTTCGCAGATGACATTGATGGAATAGCAGGATCAGAAAAAGAGCTTGCCAGCCTAACAGAACACTTGAATAAGGCCTCCAAAACATACGGCATGGAAATCAGTGCAGAGTAGACCAAACTGATGACTAATAACACCAACGGCATTAGCACTGATATCAGGGTTAATGACCAGAAGCTGGAAACAGTTCAAAGCTTCAAGTACCTGGGAGCCATTGTATCAGACCAGGGATCCAAGCCAGAAGTAGTATGCAGGACTGCACAGACAATAACAGCTTTGTCAAAACTAAACACCATCTGGAGAGATAAAAATATATCACTTATCTCTAAGATCAGACTAATGCGCTCCCTTGTCATATCCATATTTCTGTATGCCTGTGAATCATGGACCCTGACTGCAGATTTGGAGAGAAGAGTACAGGCGGTGGAGATGAGATGCTTTCGGAGACTCCTTGGCATCTCCTACAAAGACAACATAAGCAACCAAAGCGTGCATAACAGAATCCAGCAAACCATTGGACCCTATGAGAACCTTCTAACGATCGTGAAAAAACGTAAACTTAAATGGTATGGGCATGTCACAAGATCCAAAGGACTTGCAAAGACAGTTTTACAAGGCACTGTCCAAGGAGGAAGAAGAAGAGGCAGACCAAGGAAGAGCTGGGAGGATAACATCAGCGAATGGACAGGCCTAGAACTCAACAAAACCCTGAGAAAGGCAGAACAGAGAGAGGCATGGAGGGAACTGGTTGTTGAGTCTTTGAGGGTGCCCCCACGGTCGTCAGACTACGGGACAGATAGATAGATAGATAGATAGATAGATAGATAGATTTGTGTGTTTTTATGTGTGTATGTGTGTGTTTTGTGTGTGTTTGTTTTGTGTGTGTGTGTGTGTGTTTGTGTGTGTGTGTGTTGTGTGTGTGTGTGTGTGTGTGTGTGTGTGTGTGTGTGTGTGTGTGTGTGTGTGTGTGTGTGTGTGTGTGTGTGTGTGTGTGTGTGTGTGTAAGTGTGTGTGTTGTGTGTGTGTATGTGTGTGTGGTATTTTATTTTGATATCGACGCAATATAAATTTGTTGATGGTCTCTCTCTATTTTGTGTGTGCGCGCTCGTGTGTGTGTTTGTTTGTTTGTGTGTGTGTGTGTGTTTGTGTGTGTATGTGTGTGTTTTGTGTGTATGTGTTTTGTGTGTTTGGGTTTGTGTGTTTTGTGTGTGTGTGTGTGTTTGTGTTTTGTGTGTATGTGGTTGTGTGTGTGTTTTGTGTGTATGTGTGTGGGAATGTGTGTGTGTGTTCTATTTTGTTTTGATATTGATGCAATATAAATAATTGATGCTCTGTCTGTCTGTCTGTCTGTCTGTCCGTCTATCTCTCTCTCTCTCTGTGTCAATAAAGGATCAGTTCCTTTCTCACTTTTATTTCTTTTCCTCAGTCTTTGATCGTTCTCACTTTGGCTAAATCCTTCCCATTTGGCTTTTCTGCGGTTCCAGAAATCGAATGAAAATAATCACCATCTCTTTAACACTTCCCGTTCCCAGCCTCAAGAATCTGGTCATTTGCTTGTGTGTGATGATGTGTGGATTTGACGTCTGCAAAGCAAATATTTTGCATCGGAAAAGCGATTCGAAGGGAGAGAGAGAGAGAGAGAGAGAGAGAGAGAGAGAGAGAGAGAGAGAGAGAGAGAGAGAGAGAGAGAGAGAGATTGAGAGAGAGAGAGAGAGTGAGAGAGAGAGAGTGAGAGAGAGAGAGAGAGTGAGAGAGAGAAAGTGAGAGAGAGAGAGGAGGGAGAGAGAGGAGGGAGAGAGAGGGAGAGAGAGGGAGGGAGAAAGAGAGAGGTCCAAGTCGAAATCAAAGTTAAAGTCAAAGTCAAGGCCAAAATATTTTGGGGTTTTTGAATGAAAAATATCAGCATTACAAAAAAGTTTTTCTTTTCATCAAATCCTCAGAAAAGCCACATAATATCAAACAGCAACTCAGTTATATTACCTGCGAAAAGCAGACAGACGAACAACGCGTGGAAAGCCAAGCAAAGAAACAAATACACATAAAACTGAACACCAGCAACAGATACTGGCCCAGGCCAAAAGCTGTGTCAGTTATTGATGTCAGCTAATTGCCAAGGCCTACACTAACATGTTGTTATGTTGTAAAATGGTGTGTTGAGCTTGCCTTCAGCCGTGACAAGCTCTTTACCATAACAACCTGCACACTCCTTTAAAAAAGAGAGAAACAAATCCTCTGAAGTCGGAGTATGGCTGCCTATATGGCGAAGTACTTGAACAGAGTCATACACGCAAACTTCTCCTCCCGGTGTACTTCCTATCTCTCAGTGATTCCCAGGTGGGATGAGTGAGTCCAGAGTGCACGTTCTGGTTGAAAGCTGGGGAACGCACAACAACAACAACAACAACAACAACAACAACAACAACAACAACAACAACAACAACAACAACAACAACAACAACAACAGAACCACAGATAATCATGAAGCCTCTGACCGTGTTGTTTTCTTGTTGTGATAACAGATATACACAAAAAACAAAACACCAACAACAGACACACAGGATAAACATTTACTATGCCTCTAGCTCTGACAGTGTTGTAGAAAAGAACATTATCAGTTAATGTTTTGTGACAACAACTACAACACGATTCAACAACAATTACAATACTGAGTTTCTAAACAGATCAACAATCTAAAACAAAACCACACTCAATGTAAATAACGCCTCGTTTCCCCCCCCCCCCCCCCTCCCCACCCCACCCCCGCCTTTTTTTTTATCTATTCAGATTTTTGACAGATGAAGCACAATCAAAAACAAAACACAACAAAAACAACAGCAACAACAAAACCCCTCAAAATTTAAACCCTCATCTCTTAACATTTCAGTAATCCGAAATATAACAAACAGAAATGACGGTTGGCTTCTCTGCTTTTCTTTAGCACTTAAAACTCACATAGCTAAATGCAAAAAGATTTCACAAAAATTACAATGTTCATTTTTCAGTCCCCCTCCCCCTTACCCCATTACCCTCTACCCCCTAACCTCGCCTCTGTCTCTTTCCTTCTTTCTTTGTGTTTACTTTTCAATATAAAAAAGTATCTATCTCATTATCTGCTTGTACAACCATCTGTCTTTCTGGTTCCTTTTCAGCGGTTTTTCCCCCCATTTCTTTTGTTTGTTAATTATATGAAGCGTCATTTCATTTCACCCTGACGTGTGCATTTCCATGCATAAAATTGCTTTGCTTCCCGATTTTAACGTTGTGTGTGTGTGTGTGTGTGTGTGTGTGTGTGTGTGTGTGTGTGTGTGTGT
>CM054139.1:28156542-28161542 GCA_028751875.1 Rapana venosa
GAGAAAAAGAAACTCTCTCTCTCTCTCTCTCTCTCTCTCTCTCTCTCTCTCTCTCTCTCTCTCTCTCTCTCTTTTCCTTCTCTGTCTGTCTGTCTGTCTCTCTCTCTCTCTCTCTCTCTCCCCTCTCTCTCTCTCTCTCTCTCTCTCTCTCGGGGACTGGATGTAAAAAAGCACATGTATGCTTATTCATTATCCTCGAAATAAAAGAATTTGTCATTATCATTGTCATTGTCTCTCTCTCTCTCTCTCTCTCTCTCTCTCTCTCTCTCTCTCTCTCTCTCTCTCTCTCTCTCTCTCTCTCTCTCTCTCCACATTCTAGTGTACAGGTGGAAGCAGCGGTGTCATCATGTAGGCTATGATGTTTTTGTTTTCAGTGAAAGAGTGGTGTAGAGGTGCTGTGTTTTGGAGAAAAGAAAAGAAGTAAGAGTGTGTGTGTGTGTGTGTGTGTGTGTGTGTGTGTGTGTGTGTGTGTGTGTGTGTGTTGTGTGTGTGTGTGTGTGTGTGTGTGTGTGTGTGTGTGTGTGTGTGTGTGCGCAGTTCTTCAGTTTATAGCTTAGAGCTTCTCTCCTTGTCTTCGCTGTTGTCATCACCATCGTCAATATCAACGGCATCCTTTTCTTTCTTTCTTCTTTCTTCCTTTCTTTCTTTCTTTCTTTCATACATTCTTTCTTTCTTTCTTTCTTTCATACATTCTTTCTTTCTTTCTTTCTTTTTTTCTTTCTTTTCTTCTTCTTCCCTGTCTGTCATCGTTTCTTTTCCTCATTTTCTACACCACTCTTGCGCCACTGTCACACCAACGCCACACCGCCATCACATCATTGTCACACCACTCTAGCGCCACAGTCACACCGCTGTCACACCACCGCACACCACTCTTGCGACACCGTCACACCATAATCACACCACGGTGTCACACTACTGTCACACCACAGTCACATTGCCGTCACACCACTCTTACACCACTGTCACACCACTCTCACACCAACTCACACCACTGTCACACTACTCTCACACCAACCCACACCACTGTCATATTACTCTCGCACACCATGCTCACTCACACCACCATCACAACACCAACGTCAACATCGTCACACCAATGTCACACCATCACCACACCCCCGTCACACCACCGTCATACCACCACCACCACCACCACCACCACCACCACCACCACCAAGTCAGAAAAATGTCATCAGTGTTCCCCTCAGCATCATGGTGCTAAACTTCATTGTGACCAGGAGACAGATAGGAGAAGTGACATTCAATGCAATGCTAGCACTCTCATCATCTCTTCTGGACAATAGCTATAGATATCTCACCCTACCCCCTCCGAAAATTACAAAAAAACCCAACCTCCAAAGAAATGAAAGCAAAGAAACAGATACATGAAGGAAAAGAACAAAGAAAGTTAATACAAGATGAGAGAAATGGATTAGAAATAATAGCTGAAACGCAACTGCAGGAAATGAAAACAAATGAAGAATAAGTAGATCATTATATTTCTACAAAAACAAAAAATTAATTCTCACAATATACAAAAAAAAGTCCAAATGTTTCAAACCTACTCCCTGAAAGTGAACCATAATAAATCATTTACACCTTCTTAAAAATATAGAAAAAGGAAATAAATGAGAGTAAGCTCTCCTAAAAAATGAAAACCCCAAACAGAAGCCTTTATTTGACGATTTAAAAAAAGTTGTGTTGCTTTATTTTCATCAACTCCTTCCCCCCCCCCCCCTCTCCATAAGAAAAAAGCATGGTTTTTTTCAGTGTATTTCACATTTAACAGATTTCTTCCATTTTTGTATGATTTTGTTCTAAGATTTTTTCTTTACTGTTGACTTCTGTAAAGGAGAATTCTAGCGTTAACAAATACAAAGCAGGGGGCATAACTTTGAGATACACAGGCTTTCAGATGTAACATGCAAGCCGTTTGAAAACATGGCCAAGAGGCTGGCTACATTGCTTTGTTTTGTGCGGAAGTTTATTCATTTCTTGGTATTGAATTGTAGTGATTTGTATTGTACTGTTCTGTATTGAATTGCCTTGTTTTGCCTTGTTCTTCCTTGATGTTTATCTCATTCTGTTAGGGTGCTTTGTGTTGTATAGTATTGTGTTGTGTTATGTTGTTTTGCGCTACACTACCTTGTGTTGCTTTGTATGATATGTTCTTTCGGATTATTATGTTTCTTGTGACAGTATTGTGCCTTATAACCATGTGTTCTATCGCATTAACAATGTTTACGCTCACTGTTGATTTCGTTGGAGGTAAACAGATCACGGTTGCTTAACTATGAAAAACAGATTCCCCCTCCGTGTGGACCCATCCATGATATCAGTAGCTATGTACACACTGGTGTACTAAAAATACTTGCATCTACACTTTATCATTGACATAGCCTTATTTCATTTTACAAATGTTTATATCAATCTGTATTGATCTGAACTAAAAGCTAAACAGCGAGACAAAACAGCAATTTGAGATGTTGGTGTGAAGGACAAAACCAGTTAATCTAGACATTGATATGTTTGCAAGAATCATTGTCGCAACACTAATGTGTACCTGGCTGAAATGTCAAAAAGTATGTGCCCTTTCCAAAAAACAAAAAATTGCTCGAAAGGAAAAATTGCTGATGTTGGCAGACTTTTGTACCCGGATATGACGCAAACGTACCCGAAGAAAGAGACTTCCTACAAGAACAGCAACTGTGTATACCAAAGTATGCTGGTATTCGGAGAGAGAAAATGTATGTGGTTTACATGAAGCAAACTTGGCCTCACCCTCTCTCCTTCTGTCCCTTTTCCATACAGTGTCCCCTTTTCTGATCTCTCACACAGAGTCATTGCTGATTCTCTCTTTTCTCGGTACATAGATGTATACATACACGCACGCGCGAACGCACACCCACCCACACGCGTGTATGTATGTATGTATGTATGTATGTATGTATGTATGTATGTATGTATGTATGTATGTATGTATGTATGTATGTATATATATATATATATATATATATATATATATATATATGTATGTATATGTGAGTGGGGTGTGTGTGGGAGTGTGGGTGTGTGGGATTGTGGGATTTCACCCTCCCCAAGAAAGGAAATCTACAACAATGCCATAATTACCGCACAATCAGCCTCATATGTCACCCAAGCAAGGTCATGCTGCAGATAATATTGAATAGACTGAAGCCACAAGCAGAGACCATCATTGCTGAGGAACAAGCAGGTTTCAGAGCAGGGCGCAGCACAACAGAACAGATATTCAACCTCAGAATACTATGTGAGCGGTACCTTCAACATCAACAAGACCTTTACCACGTATTTATCGATTTTAAGAAGGCATTTGACAGGGTGTGGCATGCAGCTTTGTGGGCAACCATGAATTGTACAGCATCAATGCAAACCTGATCAAGTCATCAAACAGCTGTACAGCGAGGCCACCAGTGCAGTGTACTACAACAACACAACATTGGAGAAGGGTTTTTCGAACAACAGTTGGAGTAAGGCAAGGCTGTCTACTCTCACCCACTCTTTTCAACATCTTCCTTGAGAGAATCATGGCTGATGCACTGGAACATCATGAAGGATCAGTCAGCATTGGTGGCAGAACGATCACAAACCTCCGCTTCGCAGATGACATTGATGAATAGCAGGATCAGAAAAAGAGCTTGCCAGCCTAACAGAACACTTGAATAAGGCCTCCAAAACATACGGCATGGAAATCAGTGCAGAGAAGACCAAACTGATGACTAATAACACCAACGGCATTTAGCACTGATATCAGGTTAATGACCAGAAGCTGGAAACAGTTCAAAGCTTCAAGTACCTGGGAGCCATTGTATCAGACCAGGGATCCAAGCCAGAAGTATATGCAGGACTGCAACAGACAATAACAGCTTTGTCAAAACTAAACACCATCTGGAGAGATAAAAATATCTCACTTATCTCCAAGATCAGACTAATGCGCTCCCTTGTCATATCCATATTTCTGTATGCCTGTGAATCATGGACCCTGACTGCAGATTTGGAGAGAAGAGTACAGGCGGTGGAGATGAGAATGCTTTCGGAGACTCCTTGGCATCTCCTACAAAGACCACATAAGCAACGAAAGCGTGCAAAACAGAATCCAGCAAAACATTGGACCCTATGAGAAACCTTCTAACGATCGTGAAAAAGCGTAAACTTAAATGGTATGGGCATGTCACAAGATCCCAAGGAATTACAAAGACAGTTTTGCAAGGCACTGTCCAAGAGGAAGAAGAAGAGGCAGACCAAGGAAGAGCTGGGAGGATAACATCAGCGAATGGACAGGCCTAGAACTCACAAAACCCTGAGAAAGGCAGAACAGAGAGAGGAATGGAGGGAACTGGTTGTTGAGTCTTTGAGGGTGCCCACCCACGGTCGTCAGACTACGGGACAGATATATATATATATATATATATATAAATATATATATATATATATATATAATATATATATATATAATATATATATATTATATGTATGTATATGTGAGTGGGGTGTGTGTGGGAGTGTGGGTGTGTGGATTGTGGGTGTGTGTACATGCATATATGTGTCAATAAATGGGAGTGAAGAAATCTAATTCGACAATTCTCTTGTATAAGTTTGTTCTACAAGCGATAGATGTCTACTTTGAGTTACTTGTCCAGTATTAAGTAGAGATAATTATCTATTGAGAGAGAAGGGGGGGGGGGGGGGAGAGTTTGAGAGTTTTATGCATCTAACGCCAACAAGAAACATAGCAAAATAACCACCCACAGAAAAACGAACACCACAAAACAAAAGAAAAACAACAAAAAACAAAAAACGCCGAACAAACTGGGAGTGTATTTCAAACAGCTGGATTCGACATCTGACCGAGAAGAAGAAGAAGAATTGCGAAGAAGAATTGCGAAGAAGAATTGCGAAGAAGAATTGCGAAGAAGAATTGCGAGAAGAATTGCGAAGAAGAAGAAGAAGAAGAAGAA
>CM054139.1:28171542-28186542 GCA_028751875.1 Rapana venosa
AACGTGTAAACATTGACGCACATTAACATTATAGTCACGCATGTGAATCGCACACACAAATCAACGCACATATCTACACTCACACTCAGGCACTCGCGCACGCACACACGCACGCACTTACACACACAAACACACACACACACACACACAACACACACATACACACGCGCACGCACACATATACATACACAAACACATTCAAGATCAAGCCCAGGCCATTGACTGCATATGTTAGCTTATCCAGATACTAACACAGATTCTTGTTTATTCTTCGACTTTCTGGTTAAGTTTTGACGTCACCTATCATATAATATGACATGACCCAAGCGCCGCGGAAAAACAAATAAAGTTCTGTATAAAAATTCTTACTCAAACAAAAACTTTACAACAGCAGTTTCGTTGCTTCAAGGCGCAGAGAGTAACAGATCCTCAAAAGTTTGCCAAGGAGGAGAGTTAAAGTGATAAGTTTAAAATATAAGAGCAAAAAAAAGCTGAGTGTGTCAGTTTTACCACTTTAATATAAAAACCCAACAACAAAAAACCCCAACCATCACATACATGCAGGGTTTGCATCCCCCAGGGAAAATGTCTGCCACACTTTCTGGACGTCCTTGTAGCGAGGACAAACCATACACCTTAAACCACAGGAGGATTTGTCTTTTCTAGCATAGACCAATATTTCGCAAATATCGATATTGTATTACACCGGCATCTCTCTCAAATCTCTCGGAGGTCTCATCCTCAGTTTTAGCAGATGGAGATCATGCACCCACATGACAAAGACTTCCGGTTTTTGTCACGTGATTCCAGCTCGTGTCCGGAAGTCTAAGTCTGACTTCCCGTGTCGAGAAGGCCTCTCTGGAATCTCTCTTATCTTTTTTCCACGCGACGTTTTGGGCGCTCCTCTCCTCCTTTCTTTCTGTCTTCCTGTGTGTCTGTGTCTCTCTCTCGGTGTCTCAGGCTCTGCTTCCGTGTATACTATTATTTGTCTTTTTGTCTCTGGTTTCTGCTTCCTCTCTCTCTCTCTCTCTCTTCTCTCTCTCTCTCTCTCTCTTCTCTCTCTCTCTCTCTCTCTCTCTCTCTCTCTCTCTCTCTCTCTCTCTCTCTTCTCTCTGTGTGTGTGTGTGGTGTGTGTGTGTGTGTGTGTGTGTGTGTGTGTGTGTGTGTGAGTCCCTCTCTTTGTCACTGTCTTTCCCACTCTGTCTTTCTCGGTCAGTCTGTTTCAGTCAGCCTCTGTTATCTGTCTCTGTTTCCCCCCCCCCCCCCCTCCTCTCTCTCTATGTCTATTTTGTCTGTCTGTTGGTCTGTCTGTCTGTCTGTTCCTATATTTTTCTCTTTTTCCCGAAAACTAAAACTTGCACACCAGAGGCAGAATCAGAGGTCAGCAGTGTGTCAGATGATCAAAATGCTAATGTCTTCTTTCTTTTCTTTTCTTTCTTTCTTCCTTTCTTCTTTTTCTTTCTTTTCTTTCTTTCTTTCTTCTTTTTTTTTCTTTCTTTCTTTTTTTCTTTCTCTCTGTCTGTCTTTCTTTCTTCCTTCCATCCTTCCTTTCTTTCTTTCTTTTTTCCTTCCTTCCTTCCTTTGCTTCTTCCTTCCTTCCTTCCTTTGCTTCTTCCTTCCTTCCTGTCTTTCTTTCTTTCCTTCTTTCTTTCTTTTTTCCTTCCTTCCTTCCTTCCTTCTTTCCTTCCTTCCTTCCTTTCTTCCTTTCTTCCGTTCTTTCTTTCTTTCTTTCTTCCTTTCTTTCCGTTCCTTGGCTACAGTTCCAAGGTTCACCAATGGTCAGATTTTTGCGTAATTATGCGACCGTTTTCGCCCACCAATAAGGTAGCTGCATTCCGACTTCGGGGATGACGTCTAAATACAACAGCGTGCATGCCTTTTAAAAAAAATTGTTGCTATAATCTTACCAGCACGAAATGGTCTACTCTTCCGAAAGCAAGAACGGGTTTTAACATAATTATGCGCAAGATTTCTGCGTGCGCTCTTATACGGGACCTTGAAACTATAGTCTACTTCCGAAGGTACTTTCAGGGGAGTGGAGTCGGTACTGATGTTAACTCCAGTGGAAAAAAAAGTTCCCTTGAATGGGTGATGGCTCGAGCCCGGGCTCCATCCCGGGCCATTCTAAACAATGAGTAAACCGCTCTAACGGGATGGCCTGGTGGTTAGAGTGATGCGTACTGCGCTGGTGATCATGCTGACCCGGGTTCGAATCTCGTTCAAGATGATTTTTTTCCTCTGGAGTTAACATCAGTGCCGACTCCATTCGCCCCCCAAACAAGTTCTTCAGATGAGACTAAAAACCGAAGTCCCGTTTTGCGAACGCGCGCAGAACATCTTGTGCACACGTTAAAACCCGTTCGGCTTTTCGGAAGAGTAGGCCCTTGTGCGCCAGTGGGAACGGATGATAAAATTTACAAAACTGCATACACATGGAGATTGGATGTGAAAAAACACATGAGTGCTTATTCCATTGTCCTCGAAATAAGAGAATAAAATGTTTACAATGCTATTCTGCCCCCGCTTCCCCCCCCCCCCCCCCCCCCCCCCTCCCTCTCCCCCCTCGAATGCAGATCTGAATGGCTCCAAGTACCGCAAAAAGAGCGCCACCAAAATGTAAGAGGCTGTGCTGTCATCCTCATAGACACCGCCTGTGGATTGGGATAATCGATTGCTTGCGGCTCAGAATACAGAAAAGGGATGCACACAATAAAGACGATTGCAATAAGAGCAGGAATAACAAGCGATAATGATTGCAAATAAGAACAGGAATAACAAACGATAATGATTGGAAATAAGAACAGAAATATGAACGATAATGATTGCCATTAAGAACAGGAATAAGAACGATAATGATTGCCATTAAGAACAGGAATAAGAACGATAGTGATTGCCAATAAGAACAGGAATAAGAACGATAATGATTGGAAATAAGAACAGAAATAAGAACGACAATGATTGGAAATAAGAACAGGAATAAGAAACGATAATGATTGGAAATAAGAACAGGAATATGAACAATAATAGCTGTAAATAAGAACAGGAATATGAACGATAATGATTGCCATTAAGAACAGGAATAAGAACGATAGTGATTGCCAATAAGAACAGGAATAAGAACGATAATGATTGCCAATAAGAACAGGAATAAGAACGATAATGATTGCCATTTTCTGTTGTTGTCCTTCCTTTCTCCTGGAACAAAAATCATAACTTCAGTTTTCTTGATTTTTTCCCTCTCAGGATGCTTCCTTGTTGTCCAAATGGGCTTTTAAAAAAATCATAAAACGCTATGTCTGTGAAATATTTCGCAGCAATCATGCCTCAGTAGGAAATATTTTATAACTCCCTACATGTACTTTATGTAGGGGACGGGATAGCTCAGTGGTCGGAGCTCTCGCTTTCCCCCAGCCAAGTTAAGCAGCGTCGAGCGTGGTTACCAATTGGATGGGTGACCGTTTGCGCGCCTTGGCTTCAGTACAGTTCCCCCAGTTCACCCAGCTGTAAATGGGTACCTGCCCTCTTTAGGGTCAAGGAAGGTAAAGCAGCGAGGGAGAGGAGATGGGCGCCGCCCTCAATATGCTGGCCCTAGAGAAGTGAGATCTCTGACGCCTCGCTCCCCTTCGACCATATAGGTTATGGGACTCCTTTACCTTTTTACATGTACTTACATCCCCGAAGTCCGAATGCGGCTATCTTCATGGTGGCTAAAACACGGTCGTATACACAGCATCTCATTATTGGTGAACTTTGGAGCCGAGGAACGAAATAAAAAACAACAACAACCAAACAAACTGTATATGTCCGAAATATTTCACAGTAATTTTACTCTTCTATTTTGAGAATAATGGAATAAGCACTCATGCCCTTTTTTATATCCAGATTCCGTGTGTATGCAAGTTTTGTAAATTTTGTCATCCATTCCCACAGGCACACAATGGCCCACTCTTCCGAAAAGCGGAACGGGTTTTAACGTGTGCGCAAAATGTTCTGCGTGCGAAACGATACCCTTAGCACTTTAAGTTCTGTTTGGACAACCCCATGACCCAACGTACAGGTCAGCCTAGACAATGTGCAAAGCGACAATAGACAACACTGTGAACTGTAGTAGCATTTTACTTGCATATTTGTTGTTCTGCATACGTAGGCTATGTAAACTGAAGGCGTTTACAAGTATGTAGATACTTGGATTAAAGAGACGCTGTTCCCTTTTACTTATCTACTACTAAGTGGGAAACCATACTGGAATATTTAGAGAAAGGAAGACAAAAGCCAAATGAACTACAGCAACTGACAATACAGCACGACAGCCCCTCTCCCCCCAAAAAAGAATCCCAAAAAGAAAAGCACAAAAACAAATATAATCACCAAAACCCAAACAGCAAAACCAGTCCAGCAAAAATGTCTACCCCCCCACCCCCCATTCATCAGAGAAAATTCATTACAGTTCCGAAAACGAGCAACAAAACAACCTTCAAAACAATCAACAGGACAACCAACAACACAAGCAAATTAAGAAGCAACAAAACAACAACAACAACAAAAAACAAGTAACAAAACTAAACGATCACAAGTAACAAAACAATCAACAAGACAAGAAATACGACAAGCAACAAAACAAGCAAATTAACAAGCAGGAAAACAAACAACGAAACAAAACAACCAGCAACAAAACAACCAGCAACAAAACAACCAGCAACAAAACAACCAGCAACAAAACAACCAGCAACAAAACAACCAACAACAAAACAACCAACAACAAAACAACCAACAACAAAACAACCAACAACAAAATAATCAACAAAACAAAACAACCAACAACAAAACAACCAACAACAAAACAACCAACAACAAAACAACCAACAACAAAACACCCAACAAAACAAAACAACCACCAACAAAACAACCAACAACAAAACAACCAGCAACAAAACAACCACCAACAAAACAACCAACAAAACAAAACAACCAACAATAAAACAACCACCAACAAAACAACCAACAAACAAAACAACCACCCCCAAAACAACCACCAAACAAAACAACCACCAACAAACAGCCACAACAAAACAACCACCAACAAAACAACCCCAACAAACAAAACACCACAAAACCAACCACAACAAAACAACAACACCAACAAACACACAACAAAACAACCAACAAAAAACCCAACAAAATATCTAGCAAAGCAGCACAAACCAAACCAAACCGAACCCAAACGGCCGTCAAAACATTTTGTGGCCAAGTAGAGCAAAGCATGCCTTATAAATCCGAGCCTTTGCCCTCCACTGCGTCCATTTTGTGGCAGCTCTCTTTGTTCCATCCGAAGGCAAAGGGGTTTGCTTTGCGTGTGTGGTCCTCTTCCTTCCGCTCCTTTAGCTCTGCCCGACACTGTGGATTGATTTCTTGACCCTCTAGTCATTGCCCTGATTCTGTTTCATCTTTTTTGGTTTTTTTTGGTGTTTTTGTGAGGAAGCATGGAACGGGAAATTGCCCTTATAAACTTTAGAATTTCGGCTTTTGGTGTTTAAAAAAAAAAACTCAAGGGCAGACATTTTTTGTCCTTTTCCTCCCCTCCCTTTGAGTGGGAAGGGTTTTAGGGTTTTGTGGCTTTTTTTTGTTTTTTACGCTGTTGAGACTTTTTTTAGGTAGCTATTTCGTGGGGGGGGGAGGGGGATGGGGTAAAAGTAAAGGTGTCCCATAACTATGTATTCCGTAGAGGGGCGAGGATCAGGGGACCTCACTTCTCAGGACCCAGCATATTGAAGGCGTCGACCATCTCCTCTTCCCTCTTGCTTTACCTTCCTGACCCTAAAGAGGGAGGCCCCCAGTTAAGCTGGTAAACACCGGGACTGTATTGAAGCCAAGGCGCGCAAACGGTCACCCATCCACTTGGTAAACACACTCGATGCTGCTTAACATTGGCTTGGGGAAAGCGAGTGCTCTGACCACTGAGCTATCTTGTCCCCAAACTCTTATGTACAACTCTCCATCTACTTTCTCATAGAAGTTTTGAACTTTGGCAGTGGTCTTTAATACAGTCACTTAAGAACTATGATCCCACAGCAAGTTATAATCAAGTGCTTTAATAAAAAACAACAACAACCAAACAACCTAACTGTGACCTGATGGTAATATATCTTGGTCCACAAGAGTACGTTTCTTTGACTTTTAGAAGTCACATCTAGAACCACATTTTAACTGCGTTGATTTTGTCTCTTTCTAGTTTCCGTAATGTCTAGGCTTCTGACCCATACAGCAGTACAGGCCAGATTTCTGGTTTAAGAATTCTAATTAGAACGTTAAAACCCGTTCCGCTTTTCGGAAGAGTAGGCCATTTTGTGCCGGTGGGAACGGATGACAAAATTTACAAAACAGCATGTCCACGGGAACTGGATAAAAAAACCAACACACATGAGTGCCTATTTCATTATTCTCGAAGTAAAAAGAACGAATAAATAATTAACTAAATAGACAAATACTTCTGAGATCTGTAAATATGCCCCCGTCTTTTCAAATGGTGTTTAAAAAAAGATCTTTTGCCTGGCCATACCGATTGTAGCCTTGATGCCTTGTAGACAGGCGGCATTATTCTCTTTTAAGAGCGTTAAGGGCAGTACAGTCTAGTGGATGGTGGAAGAATCGTGCTTGAGATGGAATCAAACCTGTAACCTTACTCACTGTGGCTGGAATCGTTAACCTGGACCACTTGTCCAATATGTGTCCTTCGTTCCCTGTTGTTCCACAGACTCACTATCTGCTCTCAAAGGAAAACCTCATGCTATTGATTGAAATTTGATCCTGCAGCGTTAATCGATATACAGTTTCACTGACCATGTCCCTAAAACCAACAGTACAGAAAGAGCTCTTTTCCCTTTGTAAACCTGCCTATATTATGTAACGTTTCATGTTTGTGTGTCTAATGTATGGGAAAAGGAAAACATGTTTGCCTGCCTCCATGCGTGCGTGCGTGAGTGAGTCCGTGTGTGTGTGTGTATGTGTGTGTGTGTGTGTGTGGTCCGCACGCGCGCGCGTGTGTGTGTGCGTATGTGTTTAATTAAAAAACACATATGCGTACGTCTTGTCACTCGTTATTATTTAAACATATTTTAAGATATCTTGCTCTTACTTTACGTTTTCAAGGACTTTATAATTATACAAGCCGTTTTTGCTTGCTTCTTCGCTTCGTTGTATTCTTGGTCGTTTCAATGGCTTCCTTTCTTTCTGTTTTAAATTCATGACGTGAGAGTCTTTGTCTGGAATGGGCCACGGCAGCGAGTCGAACAATACACAGCATAAATGAAAGGACCGTTTTATTCTGAAGCTTGTTTTGTTAGTGTAACAGTGGTACAGAAATAAACTCCATTTGAGCAGACACTGATGTGTGAATTGCTTATCAACTCAAAAGCTGAATACCCCATTATCCCGTTGAGGTATCATAGCTTGCAAAAATGTTCCCCATACCCTGTGTCACCTAAAGAAGTAACAGATAGATGTTTCGTGAACTGTAACTAATGATTAAACCAAAGCTGTGCGCTAGGGGAAAATGGAATCTTTTTGTCAGACACAGACATTCAATACAAAACACGGTATCTTTGAATGCAAGTTTGATTCCTGTATGTGTTAGTGAACTGAAAAGTTTTAAGGCACTAGCGGGTCTGCGTGTAATTTTGATTTAAGAGATATTCCACCGTTTGTTCATTAGTTGGCACACACTCGAATAATTGTATCGTCTAGTTCGTGTTTCTTTTCTAAAGCCACAACAAGATCAACAATAAATAACAAAATCAACAAGAACAATAGTAAACAACCAAAAACAAACACCCCCTACACCCCAAAAGACAAACAAACAAACATCCCAGCAAAACCTATTATAATCAAACAAAAACAAACACATCGAAAAACAGCAAAGGGGAAAACACCCCAAAATAAAATTTAAAAAACCCAACAAAAACCCCAGAACTAAAACCAAAACCAAAAAATCCCCACAAAAATGAAGAAAAAACGAAGAGACCGACCACACAACAAGCAAACACAAAGTAACAAACAAATCAAATTAATCAACAAAACGATAACGAACCCCTCCCCCAAATAAAAAACAAACCCCAAACAAAGCCAACAAAACAACCTGCCGCCAACAAAAAACACGTCTGCCCCCCCTCTCCTCCCTCTCTCCCCCCCCCCCCACCCCCCCATCACCACCCGGTTCCGGTACTGTCCTCTCTCCTTTGGCAGTTACCCAGTGTGTGTGTGTGTGTGTGTGTGTGTGTGTGTTTGTGTGTGTGCGTGCCCCGCGCGCGCGCGCGTGTGTGTGCGTGTGCGTGAGTGTGTGCTTGTGTGGTGTGTGTGCGCGCGTGGTGTGGCGCGCGGCGTGTGTGTGCGCGTGTGTTGTGTGTGTGTTGTGGGGTGTGGCGTGCGTGTGCGTGTGTTGTGTGTGTGTGTGTGTGTGCGTGTGTGTGGGGTGTGTTTGTGTATGTATGCGTGTGTGTCTGTGCATTTGGTGTGTGGGGTTGTGTGTGTGCGCGTGTGTGTGTGGGGGTGCGTGCGCGCGCGCGTGTGGGGCGTGTGGGCGTTTTGTGTTTGTGTGTTGTTTTTTTTGTTGTTGTGTGTGTGCGCCCCTTGTGGTGTGTGCGTGTGCGTGAGTGTGTGCTTGTGTGCGTGTGTGGGGCGCGCGTGTGTGTGCGCGCGCCGCGTGTGTGTGGCGTGTGTTGTGTGTGTGTTGTGTGTGTGGTGCGTGTGCGTGTGTTGTGTGTGTGTGCGTGTGTGTGTGTGTTTGTGTATGTGTGCGTGGTGGTTTTGTGCATTTGTGCGTGTGTGTTGTGTGTGTGCGTGTGTGTGTGTTGTGTGTGTTTGAGGTGTGGTGTGGGGCGCGCGCGTGTCTGTGTGCGCGGTGTGTTGTTGGTGTGTCCTGTTTTTGGCCTCTAGAGGCCGTTCACAGCATCAGATGTTTTTGTGCCACCCCCCCCCTCCCCCCTCCCCATCTGTCCGCTTCGTTGGCTTCCTGCTACACCGGGTCCTCGCCCAGTTCACTGGCCTGGGTCCAGTCTTCTTTTGTCGCATAAGAAGAGCGAGCGGTTTTGTCACTTTCTTTGTCTTTTTGGGTTTTTCACTACGTGGCTACAGGGTTTTTTTTAATTATTTGAACTGTTTAGTTTTCGCCCCAGGGACAAAAAGGGTTTTTCCTTTTTTCCACACCCCAAAAAAACCCCCAAACCCCACCCCCACAACCCCCACCCCACAAAAAAAACCCCCCCCCCCCCCACCCCCCCCCAAAAACCCCCCAAAAACAACCCCCCCAAACACCACCCCACACCCACCCCCCCACCAAACCCCCACCTCCCCACCCCCATTTTAAAAACCCCCCTTTTTTTAATTTTTATTGGGGCCCTGGGCGTGCAAAACAAAACTAGGCCCCCAAAAAAAAAAACACTATTTTTTTTTTGTCAAATAAAAAAAACCCCCCCGAATTTTTTTTTTTCCCCCCCCAATTTTCTTTTTCTATTTTGACCCCTCTTTTCCCTCCTTTTTTTCATCACAATTTTTTTATCCTACCTTTTCTCCTTCTCTTTTTCCCCCACCATCCTCCACCACCCCTCCCCTCCCCTCCTCCATCCTTTTTATCCACCCTCCCCACCCCCTCCCCATCCTTCCTCCATCCTCCACATCCCCACCTCCTCACCCCCCCCCCCCCCCAATCCCCCCTCCCCATCCACATCCCCTTTTCACTATTACTTTCACTTCAACACAATTTTTTTTTCTTTTTAAAATGCTTTTTTTTCCCCCCCCCTTCCTTTCCTTTTTTAACAACCCCCAAAAACCCTTTTTCTAGCGTGATGCTCTACCATTAAGCGCGTGATGCTCTGCCATTAAGCGCGTGATGCTCTGCCATTAAGCGCGTGATGATCTACCATTAAGCGCGTGATGCTCTGCCATTAAGCGCGTGATGCTCTGCCATTAAGCGCGTGATGCTCTGCCATTAAGCGCGTGATGCTCTGCCATTAAGCGCGTGATGCTCTGTCATTAAGCGCGTGATGCTCTGCCATTAAGCGCGTGATGCTCTGCCATTAAGCGCGTGATGCTCTGCCGTTAACCGTTAAATACGTGATGCTCTGCCATTAAGCCTTGACAAGTTCGGCCCAGCGCATCTGACTTTGGCGTGGAAACGAAACTAAACATAAAGGAAGAAGAGGAGGGGGGGGGGGGGGGGGGGGGGGGGAGGGGGAGGGGAGGGGAAGTGGTGGAGGGACTGAAAAGTGATCATTTTGATTTATTCATTTTTTTAAAAAGGAAATATTTTTGCACTTAGCTGTCTGAGATTTAATATTCCGAAAACAGAAAATGTTACCATACTGTCTATTTGTTATATTTTCAATTTGAGTGAAATGTTAAGAAATGAGGGTTTTAATTTGTTCCCTCCATAATTCTGTATCTGTCAAAATTCAAAATGGTTAAAAAAACACACCCACAACCCACCAAAACAGAATGCTGTCTATATTGATTTTTTTTAATAGAAAAAAGTTGTTGATATGTTTATAAATTCAATTTTGTAAATGATAATGAGCCATGTAATAGTTGTTATCATAAAAGAAAATGATATTCTTAAAGGTTTCATTTTTGTACGAGTATGATGCTGGTGTTTACTTTTATGTTTCATTGTCCCTTTCAGCGCTGTTAGTGTCATTACTATTAGTTTGCCTGGTTCTCGCTAAAAGTTGACTGCTGAATTGAACACAATCTGTATTTTTGAAAAATCTCGGCCATAGGTATGCCTATCCTATCAGCTTGTCTGATACTATTTACGACTTGTACTTGTGATGTTGGAGACTCTTTTAGTTTAAATAGTGATGTTGGAGACTCTTTCAGTATAAATAGTACTCCTACCTTCTAGAAATTCTGCAGTATAAATTTCCCTTTATCTTCTACTTCATTTGCCTCCTCTCCTCTGCTCTCCCTCTGTGTGTGTGTGTGTGCTGGTTTTTTTTTACATTTTTTCACACACGTGGACTGAATGTAAAAAAGCACATGAGTGCTTATTCCACTATCCTCGAAATAGAAGAGATAAATAAATAAATAAATAATCTCTCTCTCATTCTCTTGCTTATTGTTCATAATTATATGTCTTTTTCTACTATATGGCTCACACGTTAAATCCCGTTTCGCTTTCGGAAGAGTAGGCCATTGGGCGCCGGTGGGAACAGATGATAAAATTTTAAACACTGCATACACATTGGGACTGAATGTAAAAAAAAGCACAAATGACAGAATTTACAAAACCGCATACACACCGGGACTGAATGTAAGTAAGTGCTTATTCCATTATCCGCGATATAAAAGAATAAAATAAATAAATAAATAAAAAATCTCTCTCTGTGATGATACTATAAACCGAGGTGCCGAGTGCGAACGCATGCAGAACATCTTGCGCACACATTAAATCCTGTTCCGCTTTTAGAAAGAGTAGGCCATTGTGTACCGGTGGGTACAGATGACAAAATTTACAAAGCCGCATACACACTAGATGTAAAAAAAGCACATGAGTGCTTATTTCATCATCCTCGAAATAGAAGAGATAAATAAATAAATACATAAATAATCTCTCTCTCATTCTCTTGCTTATTGTTCATTAATAATGTGTCTGTTTCTACCCTATGGTCCTTACTACATTTTTTGTCCTCCGCTCCATGATGTTTAAATGATGGAGAGAGAGAGAGAGAGAGAGAGAGAGAGAGAGAGAGAGAGAGAGAGAGAGAGAGAGAGAGAGAGAGAGAGAGAGAGAGACAGATGAGAGAGAGAGAGAGAGAGAGAGAGAGAGAGAGAGAGAGAGAGAGAGAGAGAGAGAGAGAGAGAGAGAGACAAACAGACAAACAAACAGACAGGCAGACAGAGAGGCAGACAGACAGACAGAGAGATCATTTTCTATTGGAAAAAATCGATCTATATTTACAGCTGAATTATCTGCTATTTTGATGGCTTTATATTATCTTCTAGATTTTCCTAAAGACATATTTCAAACGCTTTTCTGTGTTGATTCTAGGTCAGTCTTACTTGCTCTGAGAAATTTCAGTTCAAAAGTGAGACAAGATCTCATAATTGAAATTAGTCATTTAATTCATTTTCTGATGATACGAGGCACTGGTGTTACCTTTTGCTGGATACCCTCGCACTGTGGTATCTACTTTAATGAAAAAGTTGACAGAATAGCAAAAGGTGGAGCTGAACATAGGGATGGGTCTTGCAGCATACGTGTTCCTCTATCCATCCACGAGGGCTATAACATGTTACAAAATGTATGTTGGAAACACTTTAAAAAGAAGCTACAAGGTACCAGTTATTCCTGGAGTGATAATGTAACCCATGTATTATCTTTTGATAAGATCAAATGTCGTAATTTACATGAATATAGAAATGTTGTATCTATTATCTACAGGTTTAAGGTCAATGCTTTTAAAACTAAATTTTCAAAAAAAAGCAACATGTATCTGTGGCGAAAATCTTACCAATGATCACATTCTTTTACGATGCAGAGATCTGAAAAACGTTTTACCTGCCTTCCCAGTCCGTAGCTTACAGCAAATTCTACAAGACATTCCATTAATGAAACAAATTGTTTTGTCATTAAGTCATACTCCTATTTTTAGACTCCTTTAATATGAGGATACCTTCTAGTTATATGAATTGCAACGTTAATATTTTAACTGTTCATTTTTTTTTCTGTTCAGAATTCTTGTTTATGCTTTTTTTCATAATATTTGTTTATTGCGATTGATTATTTATGTGCATACCCCTCTCCCTACTAACACACGCACACACACACACTTTCCAGTCTGATATCACTATTTAGTGGAAGGACGTTAATTTGAAGACAGACAGAGAGACAAACAAACAGACAGACAGAGAGAGAGAGAGAAACAGACAGACAGACAAACAAACAGACAGGCAGACAGAGAGAGAGACAAACAGACAGACAGACAAACAAACAGACAGGCAGACAAACAAACAGACATACAGAGACAGAGAGACGCGTGGACAATGAGGAGGAGGAGGAGGAGGAGGAGGAGGAGGAGGAAGAGGACGACGACGACGACAACAAAGGATTACAGAAGTAAGACAGGGAAACAGATCCATCCCATCCATCCCACACTAGGTTAACGCTCTCGTCTGCCCTAGCTTCCCCATCTTCCCTACCTTCCCTATCTTCCCTATCTTCCCCATCTTCCCAACCCAGCTGTCTGCCATGCCCCAATACCATCCCTCCCCCCTTCATCCTCTGCAGCTCTCCTCCGCTGTCTGTGATCCTGCCTCTGGTCATTGGGGGTCTGGAGAAGGTGGAGAGTAGGAGGAAGGGTGTGTGCGCGTGTGGGGGAGGGGGGTTGGAGGGGGTGGGAAGTGTGTGTGTGTGTGTGTGTGTGTGTGTGGGGGGGGGGTGACACTGTGACCTCCTCCATCCACCTCCGTCTGTGTCCTTGCCCCTAGTCATGGTGACTGGGGCTGGGTGGGGGTAGGGGTAGGGTGGGGTAGATGGGGGGGGGGGGGGGGGGGAGGGTGTGTGTGTGAGTGTGTGTGGAGGGTGGGGGTGGGGGGTGGGGGTGGGATGTTGAAGTTGTGACTTTTGGTGCAGAGACTGACAGTGAAGTGGAGGAATGAGATTGATTTTAGAGCGGTAAGGCCAGGAAAGAGGGTGATTGAAGTAAGTGTGTGTTGTGTGTGTGTGTGTGTGTGTAGTGTGTAGTGTGTGTAGTGTGTGTGTAGTGTGCGTGCGCGCGTGTGTGTGTGTTAGTGTGTGTGTGTGTTTTTATAGTGTGTGTTAGTTAGTCTGTGTGTGTGTGTGTGAGAGAGAGAGAGAGAGAGAGAGAGAGAGAGAGAGAGAGAGAGAGAGACAGACAGACAGACAGACAGACAGACTGAGAGACAGAGAGACAGAGAGACAGACAGACAGAGAGAGAGAGAGAGAGAGAGAGGAGAGAGAGAGAGAGAGAGAGAGAGAGAGAGAGGAGAGAGAGAGAGAGATGTGCTCTGTGTCTGATGGACAATGTTCGTGGCCATCCTGACAGTGTGGGAAATTGCTGGCCTGAAATCCTTACAGTGTGGGAAATTGCTGGCCTGCCATCCTGACAGTGTGTGGGAAATTGTTGACCTGCCATCCTGACAGTGTGGGAAATTGCTGGTATGCTATCCTGACACTATGGGAAATTGCTGACCTGTCATTCTGACGTGTGGGAAACTGCCGGCTTGCTGACTGACATATGTCAGATGCAGAGGGAGATGTCCAAGGGGAGCAATTATCAGGAAATATCACTTTCTGTTCCAGACTATTTTATGCTGCTTCTTTATTTGAAGCAAGGCTCTTTGTCTCTGCTTATCCCTTTTTCTTGTTTGTCCTTGGCCTACTTTTATCCTTCTCCAATTTACTGTCTGTCTACTTGGCATGGTATCGCTGCCTTTGTCTTTATCCTTCCCCAGTCTCTGTCTCTCTCTTTTTTTTTTTTGGGGGGGGAGGGGGGGCATAGTATCACTGCCTATGTCTCCCTTTGTCTCTTTATCCGTCTGTCTCTCGCTCTGTGGTCAGATATCAAAGACAGCCTTAGGCAAAGTTCTGGGAACTGAAATGAACTCAATTATATTTCTGAACTCGTCAGTCATTATCAGTTTTGCAGCTCCCTTCGTGGAGGGATGGAGAGAGAGAGAGAGAGAGAGAGAGAGAGAGAGAGAGAGAGAGAGAGAGAGAGAGGAGAGAGAGAGAGAGAGAGAGACAGACAGACAGACAGACAGACAGACAGACAGACAGACAGACAGACAGACAGACAGAGCTATTAACAAAATTCGCATCCAGATGGTTTTCCACTGTGTTTCATCAGACCGCTAGAAGAAGAAGAAGGGAAAGCGTACATTGCACTACACTACACCACACACTGCATTATCAGCGGACATACAGAGTATAGAGGGCTTGGCCAGAAGGGAGGAGGATGTTTACCTGACTGATCCCTCCCTCCCTCCCTT